>VXBP01000521.1:0-420210 GCA_013400115.1 Rhinopomastus cyanomelas | reverse complement strand
ACTTTTTGAGTCTGTAAAAATCAGATTCAGGCTTAACTTTGCTTTTGCTTAGACACTACAAATTGAAACTCAGTTATTTTGAATTTGTAGATTGAAATTGTATGGACTGGAATTGCAGTTCCAATGACTAACTTTCTACTTCAGTATATGGATGCAAAATGCAATGTATGTTGCATCATTTCAGGAGGCTTTTGAAGTAATGCTGTGCTTCATGTGATTTGAAAAACTCCTAGACATCCATTTCAGTGGTAGGTAAATACTGTTGTAATTCTGAAAATTCTATGAACATTTATGCATCTTGTATAAAACCTGCTCCTTTCTGACCTCAATGTGTTATTGTGCCTAGAGATAAAGTCCTCTACATATCTTTATGGTAAATGCTAAGAAATGAGCTCCAGATAGGATAATTATTTAAACAGAGGGCAAACATAAGTCCTGATTACTGTGTCCAGTTCCAAGTTTCTCAGTTCCAGAAGGTCTGGGAACTACTAGAGACACTCCAATACATAGTCACAAACACAATCATCTGGAGCATCTGCCTTGTGAGGAGAGGCTGAGAGAGCTGAGGCTGTTTAGCCTAGGTGAAAACTGAGGGAAGATCTCATCAATGTTTATCAATATCTAAACATCCATCGTTTGTCATGATGGTAGGACCAGGCTCTTCCCAGTGGTGTCCAGTGACAGGACAAGGGGCAATGGGCACAAACTGGAAAACAGGAAGTTCAACCTAACCACAGGAAATATAGCGAGAATAACAGAGCACTGAAACGGGCTGTCCAGAGGGGTTGTGAAGTCTCTCTCGTGACATTAACCCCCCCCCAGACGTGTTCCTGTGTAATCTGCTCTAGGGGATCCTACTCTAGTGAGCAGATTGGACTAGATGATCTCCAGAGGTCACAGAATCACAGTGTTGTCACAGTTAGAAGGAACCTCAAGAGATCATGAAGTCCAACCCCCCAACCAAAGCAGCGCTGCCTAAAGCACATTGCACAGGACAGCATCTAGATGGGATTTTAGTATCTCCAGACCAGGAGACTCCACAACCTCTCCAGGCAGTCTGTTCCAGGCCTTCGGCACTCACACTGTGAAGTTTCTCCTTATTTCTAAATGAAACATCTTGTGTTCCAGCTTGTGCCCCCTGCTCCTTGTCCTCTTGTCCTGTCCCTGGGCACAACTGAATGCAACCTGGCACCACCCTCCCCACAGCCACCCTTCAGGTATTTGTAGGATCAGGCCTCCTCTCACTCTTCTGTTCTCAAGGCCAAACAGCCCCAGCTCTCTCAACCTGAAGGGGACTTCCAACCCCCACCGTGGCAACTCCCCTGCTTTGTGTCTCAGAAGGTTCCCAGGGGTCACCTCTGGGCAGGACCCACATCCTCCATCAGGTACAGCCCCAAGGCTGGGGCTGTGGGCAACCCCTCCATTGGTGACACCCTGCCACTGACCGCAGAGGTGCCCATCAATTGCCGGGCCGCAGGAGCAGGCCAGGACACTGGCACCAGCGGCTCCACTGGGGCCTCTTCCCCTGCCTGGGCTGGAGCAAGTCCCCTCTCCAGTGCACAAAATGGCACCCGCGGGCTCGTCGGGAGCTGTAGTGCTGGGGGAAGAAGGCCCAGATGTGGAGTCCCCATCCCTGCCCAGCCTCACATGGAGCAGGAGTGCCCTGGAAGGCCCAGTGGAGCCTCTGTTGTGTCCCACCAGCTCCTAGGGAACTGGGAATTGCAGGAAATCCAGTACTCGTGGTGCAGCTCCCTGCACAGTTCCGTGTCTTCACTTCCATCCCAGTCCTCTCGGCTCTGGCGCCGGTTTGTCTGACAAACCCACTCATTTCCCTCTCCCTTCTGTTGCCTCACCGCAGCATCCTCCTGCATCTCCTGCCTTGATCCACATCCCAGCCAGTCTTGTACCCAGGCTATAAATCACTCCGGGGCTGCAGGCGGAGAGCCATGCATGGCATCGGTTTGTCTCAGAACCTCCATCTCTGCTGCAAAGGGGATTGGAACTGGCCAGGAATCCTACTGCTTCTGAGACCCAGATGGGTGCCCACAGCATAAACACAATTGTCTTGTTTCTTATGAAAACCAACCTCAGGAGAGGGATGGAAAGGCTTTAATTTATGCATTTCTGCAGAAGCCACTGAACTTCAACAATTTTGTAAATCTTTGAGGCTGGGGAAGAAGAGAAAATGTTAACTTTCTTTCATTTAACAAATGGATTTTACTTTGTCTCATTCAAACATCTCTTACAATTCACACTTTCAACAAAATTTCATGCAAGGGAAAGACTAACCAAGTCCTACTGTGCTACCATTGTAATCCCAAATGAAATAACTCACTGCAGCCAAGGGAGTAAGAAAAACAAAATACATTTTTCATGTCAACAGATGGCTTGTTGGAAGCACTAATTGTTAGGAAATTATCTGGGAAATACAGGAAACCTCTAAATCCGCTACTGAGTAACTGGAATTTCAGGGAAAGAAGTTCAAACCCAAAAACAGTGAAGCACTTGAATCACAGAACATTAGGGATTGGAAGGAAGATCATCTAGTCCAATCCCATCACTTGAGTGAGAATGGAGAGAGCTGCTGCTGGCTTCAGTCAAGGCAAGGAAGGGCTGTGCTTTGTGTCAGTTAGGCTGGAAGATGGAGCCTGTCCGTAGTAAATGTCCTGGCTTATGCAGCTCCACCAGAAATCCCAGCCAATATTTTCATTCATGTCTTCATCAAAGAGGAGAGCTTAGCCAGAGGAAGCCTGCCTTGCCTTTCAGCTCCAGACTCTGGCACGGGAGGTTGGCTGCAAGGGCTATTTTGGCAGCCAGATGGGGTATGCAGGCTGCAGGGGATCTGACAGGCCAGGACTGCATCTCCATGGCAGTCACAGGAAGGAAAGGTGGATCAACAGGAATGAAAGTGGAAAAGAAAAGCCTCCAGAAGCTGCACTCAATATTTAAGAAGAATGTTTTTGTTAATAGCATTAAACGCACACTAAGCTGAAGAAGGCTGAGATGCTAAGCTTTGTCTAAGATTCTTATGTAGTGCCTTTCACCTGTGCAGAGTCAAGCAGCACTGACAGTACTAGAAAGAGGCAGAAAGCTCCAGAGTTTGCATTGGCAAAGGCAGGAGGTACTTGGATTTGGTTCATAACATTACTTCAGGGTTGTGCTGACTTAATCTGTTGTAAGTAATAGCCCTCACCAGTAAGTGAAGCCTTGCGGGAATGTGGGCAGGCTGTGAGGTTCATCTCCCAGAGGGGGAAGCACGAAGCAATTACACAAATACCCACTCTGAAATACCAAGAGCAATGAAAACCCTTACACAGCATCAAACAACCTTCTGTACCAGAGACATACAACTATCACATGATGAAAATGCTTACAGGAACTCCTAGAACAAAGAATGAGCAAGTCTTTCACAAGATTTTAGCACAATTTGTTTGAAATTTCATCCCATATAGACATTAAATGAGAGTCACTATGGGGCACAAGGGGGCACAAGGTGGTCTGCAGCTCTCACCATAATTTCCTGTCATCAGTGTTCATTTACATGTGAAGAAAGAGAAAACTCTAGAAAGTGACAGTCCATGTCCACTCTAGAGCCACCAGAAGTCTCCAAGCTGCCCATTTCAGGATCTACAAGGAGACACAGGCCAGGAACCAAATTCTTCCATGAATAACTTTGTCACTACCCATTCTACTTTTATTTTTCTCCTTCAAAGATACCCTTACAGAATCACAGAATCCTTTCTATGGTCCTTCGTCATGGCTGGAAAGCACTTCCAGGATCATTCAGTCCAGCCCTCTTCCCAACATCTCTCTAACCCCCTAGGCCATGTCTCAAGTACTCTAGCTACTCATTTTTAAACACCTCCAGGGACAGTGACTCCCCCACCTTCCTGGGCCCAACCACTCTCTCAGTAAAGAGCTTCTTCCTAGTATCCAGCTTAAACCTCCCCTGATGCAACTTGAAGCCATTTCCCCTCATCCTATCACCAGTAATTTGGGAGAAAAGACCAGCACCAGCCTCACTACCCCCTCCTTTTAGTTGTAGAGAGTAAGAGGGTCTCCTCAGCATCCTCTTCTCTAGACTAAATAACCCATTCCCTCAGCCACTCTTCATAAGGCATGTTTTCTAGACACTCCTCTTACAAGCGAGCATCCAAATCTCAGCTGCTCCTCAGGGTGCTCTCTGGCTAATGGAAACATTATTCCACTGCAGAGGTCTCTGAGGTGGGAGGTAGAAGCATTCCCCTTGCAAAATTCTGTAACGCACTGCTACGTGGACAGCAATCAAGCACAAAGACCAACAGGGCTGCAGCCTGCCTCAATTTACTGGTCCTAAATCCCTTACAAGGAATCAGACTTGGATCTCCCCTCAGATAATGCAGTTGTTCATGCCCCCACAGACAGACATTTCATACCTCAGCTCTGGGTGTGAAAGCAGTGGGACTCCCTCTGCTGAACCGTGCTGCTTTGTCTGTGCAAACTGAAGGTTCTTCCTTTCTTGAGAAGGATGGTCAGTCTCTGAGCCTGCATATCCTCAGCTTGCTCAGGGACTTGGCTAAATGACTTGTCTTGCTTGAAGGAACTGAATTTAGCAGAAACAGTGAGCACCTGGAGGCCTTGCCTTCTTTATATAATGACTGCCCTGAACTGAAACCTAGGTTGTGGTTGCAATAGAAGAGAGCTCAGTTAGCTGTGAACTAAGTGGGCTGATCAGTCTGATCCCACAGAAACAGCCCCTGAAGCTGTTTTCAACCTGTTCCACCCCAGCTGCTCTTCCAAAAAGCCCACGCTTGACCTGACAGCTGTTTCTTCTCTTCCCCAGCCCTCTTACCTTCTAGTTGGCACAGGTTTAGACAAGAAAATCCCCATCATCCATTCAAGGGCTTTAGTCCCAGTGTGATCACTGCTTCTTGGACAGGTTAACAACAGCAGCCATCAAGACAGCTACCCTGAAGTAACGGACACAACACTGGTACTTTCCGAACTATCAATCCTTCCCTGCCCCAAACACCAGGGGGTTTTTTTTGTTTTTCTTGCAATAGTAGGAGTGGATGAATATTTTGGGATAACATCTCAGGGAAGATGGGGTGTCTTCTAATTTGGTAGAGCTTTATCTTCCACAGGTGAAGACTGCAGGCTGACTGTACTTTCCACTCAACGTTTCTAAGCCATTCTGTGCTTTCACTTTCATTCTGAGAGATCAGGAAAAGCTTTCCTGCTGTAAGAAAACGCAGCAATTCAATGCGAGGACCAAGGGGGTTTCACATACAGGCTGGGAGAACTGGCTTTACATCCCTGGCTAAACCACGTTAGGAGCTGCCCTACCTGGAGCTGCCTTTTGAAGGAGCTGCGGGGACTCCTGGCCGGGCTTTACTCACTGCAGCAGCTCTGAACTCTCGCTGCCAGCAACCCAAGGTGGGGAGAAGTAAGCAAGTAGCTACTGTGGAGCTGAGGGATGGAGGGACCGTCCGTATATCTCCGGCATCGCTGCGACGATTCATTTTGCCCTGTAGTACCCAAGGAACACAGAACAGAACTGCTCGTTCCCCGCAGCCTGTCTCTGCCGGTGCAAGGAGCGGAGCAGCCCTGCCTGCGTGCTCCGCCGGCACCGGAACTGCGGGCCCTCCTGCGCCGCGCCGGAGCCTCGAGGCCGCGCTCAGCCCCGCCGCCCGCCCGCTGCCAGTCCGCCGGGCCGGGCTGGGCCGCTCAGCCGCGGCGGGGGCGCAGAGCGGCCGCCCCGGTGCTCGCAGCGTTGCGGAGGGGCCTGGTTCTGAGGCGGGAGAGATCCCGGCTGCGACTGGCGAAGGGAGGGGGTGGGGGACACGGGCAGAGCTCCGCCACAGGGGTCCGCATCCCTCATCCCACGCCGCCCACGGGAGCGGGAGGCCCCCGGGCAGGGGACGGAAGGAGGCCGCTTCCTCCCTGTTCTCCCCGGGAACCGGACCTCGCGTGGACGGGGCTGGCGATGTGCGGCCGCGGGGCTGCCGCAGGCACCGTTTGAAGCGCCGCCGCATCTTCGATCGGTGAAATCAGCCCGCGAATAAACCTGACCTCCGGCGCCGCGGTGCAAAGTGCGGGCGTGCGGGCGGGCAGACAGGAGCGGGCACGGGGTGAGCCCGCACCAACCCTGCTGCTGGGAGGCGGCGGCGGCAGCCGCCTGAGGTGAAGCAGGAGGAGCCAGCGAGGGGGCTGAGTCACGGTGAGGTTCCCCCTCCGGTGAGCCCGGCGGTTCCTGCGATCTGCCGGCCGGTCCCATCTTCCCTCCTTCGCAGTTTCAAAGAAATTTTTATTTTATTTGCTAGGGATGATCTCTGAGGATGCTTCAGGTGAAACTGATAGTGACTGGAGATGACTTTGGCTATTGCCCTCGGAGAAACCAAGGCATCGTGGAGTGTTTCCTGGCTGGTGCCGTGTCTAACGTGTCCCTTCT
The DNA here is from genome assembly GCA_013400115.1 of Rhinopomastus cyanomelas. Lineage (NCBI taxonomy): Eukaryota > Metazoa > Chordata > Aves > Bucerotiformes > Rhinopomastidae > Rhinopomastus > Rhinopomastus cyanomelas. Next base: position 413,780 of record VXBP01000521.1, on the reverse strand, counting down.
AGTGAACGGAAGCGCTGCAGCAGATGCAGCCGAGCTGGCGAAGAGGTAAGCGACTTTCTTTAGCTCCTTTCTGGGCAGCCTCCACAGGCGAGCCACGGAAAGCCAAGCCTTGTAAAATACAGGATGATGTAGCTTCAGTAAAAGCACCGTGTAATAGCCCGGGATGGTACCTGGATTCCAGACTAAGAGTCTTCGTATCCAAACCAGGGACCTGCCAGTCACACTCACATTGATTCTTTCTCTGCTATTAGTCACTGCACTTTCACCCCACCCCCACTCATAATTGGATAGAGTTTGGGTTTGTTGGACTCATTTTCCCTCACTTCTAAAAGATGCACCATGAGAATGAAGGACACACTGTATACTCAGCCCCTGCTGCTACCCCTAAAGTATTTGAGCATAAAAGCACGGGTCTTTAAATCTCATTTAACGTGATGCATTTCAGTCAGGCTGAACACAGGGTCAGCCGGGTTCACTGCAGAATCAGGTGAGGTATGATTCTGTGACGGCTAAGTTATAAATCTAGCTAGTGGAAAACATGACTTTCCCACTCCCTGAAAACTTTTATAAAAGCACCTCAGTATTTCTGTTAACTCTAGGCTTAATAAATCCATTTGCAAAGGCTGTGCACATAAAAAGAGGGACAGTCCCTTGTACCTACCACCTGTACTCTCACAAACCCTTCAGTTTGCTGCCACAGTTGGCTCTGTAGGAAATCAAATGCTACACGTCATTCTCATGGACCTGCCCAGTAAATCCTTTAATAGGAAGCTTTACTTGTATTTAGAAGGTAAAACCCAGTTAATGCTTCAGCTCTAGCGTTGGCAGGTACTTGGAAGCAGGAGCATGTCCTGAAAGAGAGAGCAGCAGGTTGAGAGTTTCATAAAGCAGCAAAGGAAAGGAGCTGCACTGCTGCTAGAACTGCTGTAGGGGACAGTTTCATTAAAGTAATGCTCCTTGAGCACCTCCTCACAATTTATCTGTGATTTTAGGGGTACCCGGAAATTCTTTACAGCCTGTAGCTTCTTTGTTGCAGGAAAGCTGGGGAGTGGTGCTAGCAGCCACCATGAAAAGTGTTGAAGTTTATACACAAATAGTGAGAGGAGATGCCTATGGGGTAAGGGGAGGGGCAGAAAGACACAACACTGTCGAGACGAAAGTCAACAGTGAAACGAATGAAACAAAATACGGAGATAAAGGCAGCACTTCTCTCAGACACAGAGGCACCCTGAAGCCCTTTAAGCCCCAATGCTCTGGTAATGTTGTCACATATTTTAGCCGTGGTCTTTAGCAGGCTTTTAAATATAGAATCCACCTGGCCTCATTTCCATCACCAGAAAGTAGGCCATGTGAGCAGACGTTTAAAAAGCACCTTTGAATCCAGGTCACGACAGCTGATACGGGTGTGAAAAGCCAGGCTAGAGGGCAGGAGGCCACAGAAGCTGCAACTTGTTGCTACAGCTTAGTTCTTTTGGGGAGCAGTTTTGAATTGTAAAGGTGAATAAAATGGATTTATATTCTATTGCTAGAATGCAAGCAGGGTGGCATTGGGAACATCGATCAGCACTGAAGATCACACAAGTTCTGCAGTTCCTCACTTCTCTAACCTTCAGCAGCTGCACCCAGTGCTATGCAAGCATGGGGGAAGCCTTTGCAGGTTTGGGGAAAAGGGTTGGTCCTGTTGTAATCCCAGCCCCTGGGAGCCCACTGCTCATCACTGCAGGTGCTGAGTTCTCTCCCCACCTAGTTTTCATTTAACCAGACACAGCTAATTAGCTTCAAGACAACTTCTCTTGCAGGATAGTCCTTCTTAGGCACCTCAGCTATCCTGTAATGTTAGGACTTGGCATCCTTCAGAAAGGAACGTGGTTCCTCTGGAATTTCATTCTTCCCTTCATTTTCACAATAATTCTGGAGGCTTCTGGGTGTACCATCTGTTGCCCTGTATTTTGATTAGAAGCCTTGGCAGGAATGTGATGGTATTCAGCAGATCTTTGTACCAGCTCTAACACAAACTAGTTGCAAAATAGCAGAACCAGGCAGTAAATAATAATGTGCTTTCCCTAACATCTCAGTTCTGGATCACGGGCTTTTCTTGTTTGCTGTCACAAGTGGCTAAAATAAGGGGCCCACTCACTTCAGGCAAAAGAGAAGTTTCAGGAGAGACCTAATTCATTTCTAAATGACAAACCTATTAAGAGCAAGTGCTAGAGCAGTACATGACCAGAACAGCAGGTGGAAAAACAGGATTCTGCTGGGGGTTTTTACCAGTCACTAAAACCCTTTTTCTTTATGGAGCACAGACTGGCTGCAGCTTCCTGGTTATCCATGTTACATAATCTCCATTTCCTACTTACCAAGTAACACCTTGCGGTCAGCCAGGCTTCCAGATTATTCCAGATCCTTTCCCAGAGATGGGAAGGGTTATTTCATTACCTGAAATTAATAGGTCCCTTATTTGTTCCTTAGATACATGGAGGTAGCTGAATTAGAGAGACCTGGGTTTGCCCTGTTTTACCAACCAGCTCAGTTGTGACTGCTAGGACCTTTTCCAGAGGATTGCATCCAAATACTCGATGAAAAGTGACTTGCTTCAGAGCACAACTGCAGTCTTCCTGATGGGGTTTTTTTTGTTTAAATGCTGAATTTCAGCTACACAAAAGACAAAGCTCCCACAACATCTGGGTACATTTAACAGAAGAATCTAACCAAACCACATTTAATTGCTGTCTGTGTTTTCACTTCCTTTCCCATCAACACTAATTGCAAAATATGTGTGAAAATTGTGACTTAATCCTGACCCTCCCATTCAACATCTGACTAATTTAGAAGTCTCTTGTGCTTCCTCATCACTCCTTTATCGGACTGTTAATCACATTGTTCCAGCTCTGAACTGTGTTTGGTTTAGGGGTGGAGCCCAATCCAAAGCCTTCAGCTAGAATCCCGGATCATATTAACCTTACTGGCAACAGCACTTTTTGCTGATGTAATGTCATGGACACAGCAGCTTCAGCTGATACAAAGCTGTAATTAAAAGAAAGTCACATCCCTGAGCTATGTTACAGTACCAGCTTTTAACACTGCCGAGGCTTTGGAGTGTTTCTCCCAGCAGAAATCAGTTCTCAGCAGTAACAAGATGCTATTTGATGAAAGATCTTACAGTCTGCTGGTGTGTGAAAGTGGGGAGGGGGAAAAAAAAGTATGCAAATGCCCATGAGAAGAAACTAGGAGGAGGTGCACTTTTTCAACACAAAGCACAGCCTTGCTTTGTCTGGCCTTAGACACATGGATGGCTACTGAAGTACGATATCTAGGTACAGGTACATGAGGCTTTTAGTTGTTTCACCGGGGCAGAAATCTGATGAACTTTGATTTGCCAGATAAAGATACAACAGGATGTTGAAGGTGGGATCTGTTCACCCACCAAGGAGAAGAGTAAGACCTATGCTTATCCAGAGCACACAGCAGACAAGTGGGACTGTGCTCTGCAAGTCAATATTCCCTGCAGCCACTGACTGCTCCCAGGAATCAAGGGAGTTTGAAGTCAATCCTGTGAGCAGGCAGGACCTAAGGCACTGTTGCTCATATACAAAGCTCAGAAATGTGCAGAGCTGGTGGGCACTGAGAGTGCCTCAGTATAGCAGGAGTCTCCAGGGACCCTTTACCGCTAAGGCTATGAATGAACAGAGACTGCAACTGCAAAAACGCCCATTGCCTCAGCCAAGACGTTTATTCAGATCACTCATGTGGCAAAACAAGAAACTACTTGAAAAGGAAGTGATTCAGCTGACTGTATTTCCTCTCTCTGTTTGATAACTGGGCTGGGCATGCTGACTTAGAAACCTTTTCAGACTGAGTTCCTTGTTGCCCCTAAGCGTTTGTTGTCTCCCTTTTTATTACTTTTTCCCCACCCCACTGCTCAAGGGGATGCTGAGCAGAGAACCACAGAGCCCAGCTGGCTGAAACAGGCAGCTTTATCTCAATGGAAACAGCTCACTTACAGACTGATTTTAGTAGCTCCATAAGCTACTGGCCTGAATGTCTTCTCATCAAGCTCACAGGCAGCCCAGTCTAAAGTAGGAACACACACTTGTAGACATTGTAGAGTAGGTCTTTTCCAACCTGAATGATTCCATGATTGTCCTTTGGCTTTATAAGGAATGAAGTGAATCTCCATGCTAAATCTTGCTTCATGTCTGTGCCCCCCAGGGCAGTGGGACAGACCCACAGATACCTGGACACAGATTGTGGAAGGGTCATTGCTGCTCAGAAGAACCACTAAAAAGAGTTTAGAGCCACCAAGCAGATTCTTCAGCATCCTTTTGTTTTGGCAACTAGCTGTCACTGCAATGCTTTTGTTGCAGAAACTGAACTGCTGCTTGAAGCTCAATGCCAATCCTTTCCTTTTGAATGGGGAGTGGGAGCAATTAGCAGTTAAACTTTAGTGGCAAAGACCAGCAGAGCTCACTCAGGCTCAGCTGTAGAGGACTTGGGTGGAAGAGCTGGTACGAGGCCAGACCCACAATAGCTGAACCCTTTTCCCCGTGTGGTATCACATGCTATAAAGCTGCTTGAGCCGCTTGCCCCTGCCTCATTGTGTCAGCCAGTAACACAGCAGACATTTACAGCCTTTGAAAAGATGTGGGCAACTATAAAGTGTTAGTTGTGCAGCAGAAACAATCATCTGCCCTGTGAAACAGAGGCCCTTCCTATAACCTGACTTTCTCCCTGCCTTTTTTACAACACAGCAGTGCCTTGGCATCGCTCTTTGGTTGCAGAAGCTACATTTCAGTGGCAAGATGCATTCAAGAGCAAGGGTTAGTAGTCAGTGGGGAAAAAAGCCTGTTGGTTCAGTCTAACAGGCCTCTCTCTGGTCAGGACAGAGTCTAGTACTCTTTTCTCCAAGGTACAGCCCAGCTAATTTCAATCTTATTGTACTTAGATCCTTGTGCACTGTCAGCACTGTTAGGAATGAATACTGGGCAGCAGGACATTCGGTGCTGAACAGGAGCATCATCTGGCTCACTGCATCCAGTATTTAGGTACAGGAAAACTCTCACTAAGAGCAGGATGCTGCTGTGCCCACAGTCTTGTCCTCCTTCCCATGTGCCTGCTTCTGTGCATCTCCCACAGACGAGCATTTCTGAACAAGCTTCTCACACGCCGAGTTTGGTTTTCAGCCGCTGTATCCCAGAGCCATTAAACACTGGCAATTCCTCTTTAGATGCCTCAGCCTGAGCAGTCTGTCAAAGCAGCCAGGACTAAACTCTTAAGTGAAAACTATTAAGACATTCAGCTGGTGTTAGCCAAAGCTCCGAAACACGCTCTAGTGTTACAGTCGGAGTCTCCCCTTACAGCAAGAACAAGGCCAGCTCTCTCTGCACTTCCACATTCTGCAGATTCTCAGCTCTGGGGCTGGTTCCAGCTCAGGCACAGGAGCAGCTCTAATGTTCTCCAGTGCAGAGCCTGGCTCCTCAGTGTCCCACACCTGTCGGAAGGGCTTGCCTTTTCCTGGAAACAGCTTCACTCACACCATCTGAGGGACTGCACAATTGGAGGTGGTTCATTTGATGCTCCTGGGAGACAACACTGAGAGGCTCAGCTGTTCATTTCTTGCCCTCCCACAACACATGAGAAGGAGGGTGCTCAACGAAAAAAGTGGTCCATCTGCTGATTCATGGTAACATATGAACCCTTTTTCTCACAGGCAGCAGAGGCTGTGGTACAATAATGCTATCAGCTGATGCAGACAGAGCTTCCCAGAGAGACGTGATGAGGAATCGGGGCTTGATTTCTAGAAAAAGACCAAACAAACCCACAGGTTCTGCTGCTGCCTTTGGGCTCACACAGGGAGCACAGCAGATCGCACGATGGCAGGGAAGCCCTCCTGCCACAGCCCCCCTTTGGCACGGTGGCTGCCTCCTGCCTTGGCACCAGCTGCCTGCTCAGGGGCCCCCACTCGCAGTGACAGCATCTCGCAGCTCTCGCATCAGCCATGAGTTAGCGTGCGCATGTCATGTGCCCAGGCCCCATGTAGGGAGGCCAGATGAACATTTATCATCAATTATACAATCAGGCTCTGCTACAGAGAAATCACCGACTGAGAAAAGCCAGAGAGGGTCGTTATCTCCGCAAGCTGCTTTGCTCCATTAAGTAAACGGTCGAGCTCCCTAATCACACAGTGCACTGCAAAGACAGGGACTCATTTGGCTTCACAGAGCTGTCCACACAACTTAACATTTGTGTCTTTGAGAAGAAGCAGCATCCAACAACAGGCTACCCCACCCACCTGCAGCACAGCCTGGAGGAGCCAGGAAGAAAGACTTTCAGTCCTGTAAGGCCTTAGGACCTGAATGCCTAGGGCTTGGTCCAATCCATTCACAATCTTTCTGTCTCTGGTAACTTGGTGCTTCACTAATCAGCTTCAGGGCAGCAGACAGAAGAGTAAGATCTGGGCTTTTTTGCACTTGGTGTAAATGCTTTGCTTTTCTTTTCCCTCTTGTGCAATAAGGGCTGTAACTGGGACAGACCATGCCCAGTTTTAGCAGCATCCAGAAAGGATTTAAAGCATCACAAACCGGTTGCCTTGAAATTAATTGTGCACTGTGGCTCCAGCTGGGCAGCACAGAAGGGACCCTGCAGTTCTGTCATTTAGTTACTGAGGGCATCTTGGAAAAAGTCTCAAAGCAGCGTTGTGGCTGCTGGTTCTGAGGCTTTCCAGAAGTGCTAACAAAACTCAGCACAACTCCGAGCACTCACAGGTCCTGGTTTTATTGTAGAGGAAACTACAGCACGGACCAAGGTGGGAACTCCAGTACTCTGCAAAGCCCTGTGGTTGAGAGGAGCTCTGCAGCTCCACAGCTTATTTATTTTACTGTAGCAGAGCTCAGCCAGTTAATAAAACATGCCCTTGTGATTCCTTAGAAAGGCACTTACACTGCCGACCTCCCTACGGTGACCCTTCATCTGTGCCTGAGAGATGCCACTGTGTGCAGCTTAGCCATGTCACTCAGCGAGTTATCATCTGCACCAGCAGACAGGAACCTGGCCACTGCGGGCAATTCCAGGGGCAGCCTCTCAGACCTGGAAACCCTTAAACTCCGACAGTATTTACACTTGCAGCGGTGCTGCTGCCATAACAGCTGCCTGGGGCACTGTTTATATAGGACCAGATTCTACCTAAGGGCAGCTTTAGAAGCCTCAAGTAAAGCTCAAATGTCTCATAAATGTAGCATCTTTAATAGGGTGAATAACTCAAGGGATTACCTAGCAGGGGCTAATGAAGTGCTTTAGGAAAGGGCTGCAAGGTCCAGGGTTTTTTTTTAGCCACCAGTGAGCGACTGCAGGCCAGTCACCAGTGGCCGGCAGTCACAGCACCTAACGCAGTTAGTGTGTTTTAACGCGATTACAGCATTTAGCCCCAGACACCTTGTGGCTGTTCTCTCCGCACCAGTCAGGTTGGCAACAGAACTGGGGGAGTCTCATGGGCTGGCCCTGGGCAAACTGCACAGGGTCATTACTCAGGGGTGTTCTGCTCTGGTGAGATATTCTGCTGTCCTTTCTGTAAAAGCTGGGCTAGAGGATGCCGTCCAGCGAGTACATCACCAGAGTTCAGATCAGTCCAAATCTTTCACCAAAATCCCCCCCTTGGACCGCAGAAAGGGAGGTAGAGATGCAAAGCTCAACAGATTTCTGTTTCCTGTTACAGGTACAACATCCCCATAGGCCTGCATGCCAACCTCTCCGAGGGCTCTCCTGTGTGTGAGATGCTCAAGACAAACTCTTCTCTGCTCAACCAAGAGGGATTCTTCCATGGAAAAATGGGATTCAGAACAGCCCTATCAAAAGGTCTCCTGAATATGTCAGAGGTAGGAGAAAGCCACAGCCAACCGTGATACTTATTTTCCTGATACAGATCACCCCACACTTATCCCAGCACATAACAGCTGAAGATCATTCCCAGGCCCCAGCTGTGAGCAAGCTTAGAGATGAATCCTGACCCTGCTGCCTGGGCAGCTGGACCTGACTCCCTGGGGCTAATTCTGCAAAGGCTCTACAGCTTTTGAGACCTCACTGCTCCTTGCTTCAGTGCCTGCATATGCTAATGTCATATTAACTACTTTCCTGCAGGGGCAGAGGGGGCATTGGAACAGGTACCTAGAAAGAACCCACACATCAGTAGGGGGAAAATGCCAACCAAGTCCTAAGAGGCTCTTTACCACCCTGTGAGAGGCTCTTGTTCTCTAGGGAGATGTCTGGTTTTGCTCCATGCACAGGGATGAATTTGTTCAGGTGATCAAAACTACCTATGGGATATGAACACCCATTTCCCTGTTCATCTTAAAGGGAAATGGGTGCTCAAATATCCGTGCACTTTAGAAAACCCCAGTATCATAAACAGACTATGACTAGGGGAGTTCCTGGGCAAGCCAGCAGCACTGCCTGTCCTTTATATGACACAGCACTTGGTGCCCCCCCCGAGCTCCAGCAGCCCTCTATGTTCTTTCAGTCTACTGACAGATCTTACTCTGACCTCTCCCTGCTGCACAGGTGAAGCAGGAGCTCAAGGCCCAGGTGGAGCTGTTTTGTGAGCTGACAGGTCACCTGCCTCCTCACATGGATGGACATCAGCACATCCATGTCCTCCCAGGTAAGAAAGGAAGCTGTTCTCTTCTTCCCAGCGCTGAGTAGTTAAGAGAGTTGGAGAGTCAGCTTTGAAGGGGCTTCCCTTCCCACAGCTCCCTGTGTGGGCAATAAACCTCACCCTAAGGTACTTCTGCAGCTTCAGTCTGAACGTTCCCACCTGGGTCCTGGGGAGACAGTCCTGTCCCAGCGCAAAGCAGTTGCTTGGTGATCTGTAGCAGCAGTGTCTTCCTGTAGCAGCACGAGGGGAACTAATGGCACCAAGGGCCCAGGTTATACCTCTGACTCCAAGGACAGATAATTCACCTCAGCATCCTAGTTTCAAGCTCCCACCCCCATCAAAGGAGTCAGACTAGAGCCAGCAGCCAACTGAGCAGCTTGAACTGGAGTGCCTGAGTTTGCAAATCTGGTAGCTCTTCAGGTGCTCCAGGAACTCCATCCTGTCAGCTGTGTTTTCACACCAACCAGTCTGCAGGTCTCAGCACACTCCACACAGATAAGCTGCAGTGCCTGTGCTGTAAATAAGGGCAGTGTGGGATGGAGATACCAAACCAAGTGAGCGAAAAAAATCCAGATTCCCCACTTCAGCCCTCACCTGCCCTGGCAATTTACCCTCCCAACAACTCTGGCTGTGCAGGGACTGACTCACTCCTGACAGGGCAGTCCTACCTTGTGGACTCTAGGACCAGAGTCACTAGCTTAGAAGACGTTGCTGCAGTAAATGCTCAGGGCTGGAGAGAAGACAAGGCACCTGCAGCAGATATTGAGGGAATGGTGTTTCCAGTGTAGAAGGGGACTCCCATCCAGATGAAGGAAACTATTTCAGTAGAAGACAAACCAAATGGGATTATTTTTTCTTAAGTAACAAAGACACTTCTATGCTAACAGGGGACATGATGAGGTGGTGATCTGATTTCCTGATGACATCATCTCTGGTTTTCCTTACAGAAGTCAGGCACGTGTTCGCAGAGGTGTTAGAGGAGTATGGGATTCAGTACACGCGCGTCCCCATAGAGCCAGGCCTCCACAACTGTGGCTGGATTCCACCATCCCTAATGGACTTTTATCGGGGAGTAGAAGAAGATTCTTTTAACACGGTGGATGTGTTCACAAGGCATGGGATAAGGTAAGACAGGCATTACTCACCCTTTTATGTAGTAAATCTTTAAGAGCCTCTCAGTTCCAGTTCCCGGTGGCATCTTCTCAGAAGGGAACACCAGCTCCCCTTTTCCATTTTGAGGCTTACAGGAAGGTTCAGGAGGAGAATAAAAGTGCTGGGGGCACTAGGGCTCAAAAAAAACTTTGTTCACAGCACGTCCCACTTGAGAGGGATTGTTCTTGTTAGGATGTGTTTCTCAGCCTTTCTAGTGACATCTCTGGCTGGCACCAGGGATGGCAGCAGGCTGAAGTGCTCTGTCAGCACTGGAGTTCTATAAACATGATCCAGAGCGAGCTTTCAGGAAGTGACCTTTCAGCTCCCTGGAACAGTGGAGAAAGGGTTTTAAGCAGCAGGGCAGAGACTAATTAGAAGCAAGTGTCTGTTATTAAGAGAAGGCAAGAAGCTCAGAGAGTTTGCAGTGCCACAGCAGGTGACCCCTGCTCTGAGCAGCCGTGATAGTGTCCTGCATCCTGTGGACCAAAACTCAGTGGCTCAGCATTCTCCACATCACCAGGGACCACGAAGGGAACTGGGAGAGCCAGTCCAGCCTCTGCAAGCCTTGGGGCTCTCTATGCTACCGAAGGGGTGGGAAGTGGTGGCCCTGTACCTCAGAGAGGCCGCTGCTCCCTCCGCTGGTCCACTGCTCCAGTGTCGTTTTCTTCCAGCAGCTGTCCCATTTTGTTCCTGTGTGCACTTGCACAGCTCTCCTGGGCTTGAACGCGCTGTGCCAGTGGAGCTGAGGGTTGTAGCCAGGCTTGAACAAAGAACTGTGTGAAGCTATGTTAGAAACAGTCTCTAGCTGGTGTCCTCTTTCTGTGTGGTCTCGGGCAGGCACATCTTGTCTTACCAGCTGCTCTCTAGCAGAACACTTTGTTAGCAGGGTGCTCTCATTTCAACCCCTTTGTTTCCACTTAAGCTGAGGGTTATCATCTAGAGATGGTTATTATTCAGATTTTAATAGGCCTAATACGTCTGACAGTATGACGTTTCTCATTGGGCTCAGCTCTGCTCTCCTCCTCTGTGTGAAAAAAGCACACAGATGCCCACCTGCCCTATGCTGTCACACAGGGCATGTAAGTACAGTATTAACCCCACCAGGGCTTTGCAGGGACTTCCTATCTGACTGAAGAACTGATGCTTGAAACAGTACCCTGGTTTCAACAGGCAAAGAAAAGCATTACTGGCTTTAGTTCTGGTTGTACTTTTGTTTGGAGTTAACAAAATCCCACCCCACACCCGGCCTTTTCTATCTGAAGGTTTAGCAATGTTTTGATTCCTGATCCACTGGCTGTAACACAACTTTTTGACTCCCTGGGTAAAGCTAACACCAGTCTTCCCCCTACTCTGGCTGCAGGTGGCCAGATGTTTACATAGGCTTAAGCACCATGGGCAAAAACATGTCTGTGGATAACATCTGGAGCGCCATCGACGCTGCCATTGGGAAGTTCAAGGCCAAGGCACCCTCACCCACACATCCCACACCACAGAGCCAGACGGTAACCATTGAGCTGATGGTGCACCCCGGGTACCCGAGTGTCCCACCTGTCGGCGGCTGTGGAGAAGGACCAGACGACTTCTCACAGTCGTGGGAGCGCCTCCATGAACTCCAGACATTAATTAAGCCAGAGTTGCAGGGCTATTACAAAACCAGGAACATTCAGCTTTGTTCATTCAAAGATCTTTAATAAACAAACACACCTGGAGCCATACCCTACGCTGAAGACAGGTATTTCATGTCCTCAGAAGCCTGACCACTGTTACTGGTGGAACACCTCCTGCTACAGCCAACAGGTGCTGGGAACAACAATAGGGTGTTCAAGGAGGAGCAACACCCTGTGAGCAGCTGCAGACGGAGCCTAACCCAGAGCCCTGCTGAATGTGACAAACCTCTTCTGCATTCCCCGCTTGCACACTGCTCCAGTGAAGGTGGTAGCCACAGCCCAGCCCTCCTCCTCGGGCTCAGCTCCTGCAGCATGCTGGAGAGCAGCACACAGACATGCGGTGGGACCAAGGAGCACACTTGCCCCCTGGGGTTCCCATCTGTCCTCTTTTAAAGGCAAAAACAAAGGAAATGTGCTGGGGAGCAAGTGCTGCTCTGGAGCAACTGCTCGGTGCAGGTTGCCCACTGAGGCCTGGCAGCCTTCAGCATCTGGATTTCTCAAAGAACTCAGTCACGGTCCTTCCCCCTCCACTTTTACCTGCTCATGATGACAAGGAGCATGGGGGCATGTTAACCCTCGGAGCATTTCTCTGGTCAGAACAGTTGGGTCACAGGTTCAGCGTGGTGGTGTCTGCAGCCAAATGCTATGTACAGCCTCGGCCGGCAGGAATTGCCTCTCTTCCCATTCACATTGCCTCTGTGATGCCTCCTGCCATCACAGGAAAGTAACATCAACCCCGGCCCTTCAGAGAGGCTTTTCTTTCTTTCTTTCCTTTTTCCCCTGCTCTGGATGACTTTGCAAGAACAGCAACTGTTGACCCAGCTGCTATTTCAGTCACTGCTGCACATGTCAACTCTCCGGCAACTGCTCCTGCACTGCCTCTCGTGAACAACGCGTGGGACGGTTGTGCACCAACTGGGACCAAGCTGTCAGGTGGAGGTCCTTGTGTTTGTCCCTGTCACTGAAGCATTTGGAGGTCAATGAGCCTCAGTAATACTGATACATTCAACTGTGTCCTTAACCGTAGCCCTGTCACTCACATACAACCAACCATCAAATGGGGAAATGTATTTTAAGCTGTTTATGCTCTTTCCTGTACAAGTGGTCTATCTGATGTAATAATTTTTTTAATATTAAAAATGTCAATATGATCATCATTCTCTTCAGTGAAAAATAAACTCAGGCATTTTTCTACTGTAATGCTGAAGGTTTTTGGGCTTAGTTATAGGTGGAGAGCAAACAACCTGCTCACCTGCCTGCTCCTCCTGCCACTGCCTACAGAGAGCTGGAAGGGCCTGGCTCTGTCCTTAATCATTTGACCTTCCCTGTAAGACACAATTATCAAAACAGCATCAAGGATGCTTTAGAAAATATTTTCCCAGGTTACAGAATCCACTTGGTACCTGACAGACTTTTTTAAAAAGCCTCTCAGCACTGTGCAGGTGTCAGCCAAGAGCCGCGCTCCCCGGGAATGACCCAATTTCTGACGTTTGTCCCAGTGGCAGGGTTCCTGCTGAGGGGTGACGGCGAATAAAACCCCGAGAGCGAGCAGAGCGGCCGCAGCGGCCGCAGTTCAGAGCCCAGAGAGACCCTCGAGTGCCATCTGCCGACTGACGGCGTCTTACTCACCTGCGGGGATAAGCCCGACAGCAGCGCAACCGCCCATCACCCCCAGCCCATCACTGCACCCCTCTTCCATCAGCAAACGCCAAACCCCTGGCAGCGGGCTGACCTGGGCCAACAAAAAGGTGTTTTTCAGCTTCTGTAGTTTGAGTGCCAGCAGGAACTGTTATTCTCAATGCAAGGCAGTTTTAAATGAATGGGAATTAATTTTAAATAAATGAATGAAACCTACAAAGACTTCTGAAGAGGGAACCTTTCAATTACCTAGAACATACACAGGAAGTTTCTCAGTGGTTCTGTGACAGCTTCATAGACTCCCAGAATTAAAACCACATTCAGAACATCACCTGTGAACATCACTGTACCAGGACCCTTAAGAATTCTAGTCTCAAAATCTCTGAAAATACAACGATGTCACAAAGCCTTTGAGAGCAATTTTTATTAGGGTAGCAGAATCGAGTTGCAGAAAGCCTAGACCAGTGCTCAGGGTGTAGTTTCACCAGTACGTTGTTTTTATTTTGGATATTAAACTGCACGTTCAGAACTCAGCATGGCTTAGGGAACCAGAGGAACAAGAGCATGATTTCCTGAGTTAACACAGTACTTGGTATCCTGATTTTTTTCTCCTCCAGCCTCAACCATGCAGCAGCACAGCATTTCCCTTTTTTTCAGAGGGCTGCCTGCGAACAAAAGCCATCCCTTAGTTACACATCACAGAGTTAGGACTACGAGGAACACACTGAGAGAACCGATAGCAACATCTGTCTTCTACATGACCCTTGCAGATGAAATAGCACATAGGCTGGAGTCCCTCCAGTTCCACAGCCCTTCCCGTCCCCTCTCTACAGCACCCACGTCACACCACTTCGCATGAACAGAGTCTTTGACCTGAGAGCCTTACAACCAGGAAGAGTGCGATGGAGCAGTAATGAGGGTAGCAGACTACGCTACCGTTTTGTTTTAAATGAGATGAAAATTTAGAGAGTGGCAAGTTTCTGCGCCAACAGACATGATCCAACAGTACAGTGACTCGTGATGCAGGAGTTACACACTTCAGCTTGACAGGTCATTTGGCATTATTTTATTATGAATCCAAGTGAGCATGAATAAAACAAAATCAGTACCGACTTTCTGCAAATGAAGACAAGACCGTGAAGATTTGGTAATAGACAGTGCTCTCACAAGCCTGAAAACACTCAGGAAATGCAAGTTGCCGTCAATAAGGTGAACGTGGTTTAACTTTATCTACCTGCCAAAGAATCTGTCTAAGAACACTCAAAACATAAAATGACTTCGCTCCCTAGCTTATAAAAAAAAGTACTTTGAACAGAGGTGAGGTACGGGGCTGTCATTGTCTACACTAGATCAGAAATGAAGGCCAGATGGGAGGGATGAAGAAACAGCAACTATACAAGACATTCAAACCCAAAGAGACCTACCACTTGACACACTAGTTCTGAAAGGTTGCAAAGGCAGAGGCTGTTAAAACGCAATTTCGGAGTGCGGCCAAGCACCCGGGTGGGAAGGATTTTCTAGCTCAGCTTCTTGCACAGCAGAATGGTGTGTGCTCCCAGCTACCTGTGGATTTCTGGGGAGAAATCCGTTTGCTCAGGAACACACCCAGGTTTGACAGGCGGGGAGGAGGCGGCAGTTTGACTGTATGGCAGTTTGACTGTGGAGCTATGATTGTGCTTCAGAGTGGGGAGAAGAGAGCGACAGAGACCCGGCTGTGAGCAGACAGGGCTTCCTTCGGCATGCATTGGTGCGCCCTGGAGGAACCGGAGAACAGCTCTGTCCTATGCAGTTAGAATGACAGAATGATCCTTGAAGTACTCATTACATCACCTAAGCTGCGTGTTTTTAGAACAGGAGCAGCTGCGCAGAAGTGCACTACTACAGGTTATTGCTTATCCTATCTGCTTCCAGGAGGAACTGGGCAGGAGCTGGGCTGGGAAGTGGCACAAGTGCCATTCCATACAAGACAGGTGGAAAAGTTCTAAGCTGAATAGCAGCGCTGTTAGATTTAGTACTTGAATTCAAAGTGAATGCTTCTATACCTATTTTTAACTCAAAAACCAGTTTGTCACTTAGGTACCTCTTGGTCCCCAATTTCTGAAGCTCATCCAAGCTGGCTGCAGTGCTGTCCAGTGCACGCTGCCCTGGCTACTCTGCGCAGGGATTCAGAATAGAAGTGAGAGCAGTTTGCAATCGCATTCCACTACTCGTTTGCTATGGATTTTTTTCCCCAAAGTTTTTCAGAAGCAGGACATGAGCCACATTGTAATTCAATGACACACACAGAAACTTGGGTTTCCCCGTTTAATAAACATTTTGTGGTAACATCAGCCAGATTTACATCAGACCTGGACATTATTTCTGATTGTTTTTGTGGGGTGGGGTTGGTTGCTGTTTATTATGTTACAAACTGAAGTCAGGGGAGCTTGCGACAAGTCCCACAAAGCACAGTGCAACATTTAAAAAGTAAAGTAAACAAAACTGCCAAACACTCAATCATTTTCTGCCAGAACTGGGGGATTTTCATCAGTTTGGAGAGGGAGATAAAATTCAACAAAGAACTAAATGAACTCAAAGAGAGTGGGAACTGCAAGAAAAAAAAAAGTGACAGCCACAACCTTTTCAATTTAAGGGCAGAATAGAAGTCTAAGATATTTTTGATAAATTCTGACAAGAAAAAGAAAACAGCATACTTTAAAGTATATTGAAGCAGTGATTTTTAAACAAAGAAAGCAGAACTAGAACATCTTAAATTTTAATCCTTTCTTTACAGGTTACCTAGCCCACTTTTGATTAAGAAAACTGTAGAAAGTTAGTATCGGCCACAAGTTAACACCGAAAGGTGGCACTTGTCAATTTTCCATAGAGTCCTGCTTTACGGGGTGTCTCAAATGCACTGCTCCGATCTTCTAGCATACGTTGCTGACATCAATTCTGTCAGATTTTAGTCCACTGGTCGCTTTTCACCATATTTCTTTGTGAACTCTTCAGCGTTCTTACAGAATTTTTTACGGTCCTTAGAGTATTCTTCAGCTAGGTCAGCCCGGAGAGGGTGCTCGGGCTGTGGATCATTCACCAGTGCTATGAGGGACTGGATTACTGTCAAAAGAAGTACAAACACTGTCAGACCGAAATGGTTCATTTCTAAAAATGAAAACATTAAGTGAAATTCCCCCTCAAGCAAAGAGCTTTAAGTGCATTTCAATAGATCCCCATAAACCCAGGGTTTTCTCAAAAGCAGAGCATGAATAAGCTACAGCACTGTGCCAAGACTCAGTTCCACAACAATCAATGAACACCAGAAAATCATGTTTGTAAACAAAAGCAGCTTGAACAGAGACTAACACACACAAGTTGTTTCCCACCCTGTGTGAAGTACTCTCCTATGGCTAAGGCCCTGAGTTTCACAGACAAGTTCTTCTAGAAGGGCCTGGATAAAGGTGGACTTTCCGCCGTTAAATGTTTTCACCTAACACTTGTCACACTGATGCCACTGTAACTGGGCCTGCTTCGGAGAACTGTCTTTCCAGCTTCACTCTGCCATGACTTCTCTGTCCTCAATAAACAGCAGACTGCATGATGCTTTTGACCCCACTGTTGACAACCATTTCACCAACATTCCCCCGTCACTGTCAAAGGAAATGTCATTCTTAAAATAACTGAACTCTACCCGACATTTACGCTGTGAACCTCACACACTGCTATGACATTTATTGCGACATTTCCCTCATATACATTCCCATGCCCACCTAAAGCTAGATCAGTCACAACAATCACAGGTTCTCGGATCCATTCACCAAAAGACATGCACATAGCTGGCCAAGTCCATGGACAGCAGGTGTGCAGAAACAGCATTTCACCCTACACTGTAATATTCCATTTGAGCTGGAGATACAAAGCAGCGCCCCACCAGTTTTTCAAGCAAGTGTAACAAAGCTCTGCTAACCATTCACTGCACACTGGAGCCAGCTGCCTCCTGCATTCACATAACACATGGACACCATCCCGAGCAGGGAGTTCCACAGCTCAGCTACATGGTGTGTGGAAAGTCAGAGTCTATCAGTTGTTCTGAACCTGCTGCTGAGCAGTTTAACTGGTTTTGCCATGTAAGTTCTTACAATATCTACCACAAGTAGATGCCAGAGTGGCTTCTTTCAGAGCATCAAGCTTTTCATGCTCCTCCTCTTCTCCACCCTTACCTGAACAGGAATGGGGAACACACCTCAAAACAAATCCTCCAGCCCCAGAGAATTGCACTTGTTGCTATTTTGCTAGGTAGGAACTTTTCTTACCACAAACTAGCTTAAACTGAACGAGCTATCTAAGGAACGCAGAACTGGTACTGACTTACTGCACAAAACCTGACCAGTAGCCAGGCTTACAACAGCTGTCAATATTCATATCAATGACTACTTATGAAACCAGAATCAGTCCTACATGTGACAATCCCTTTTCACTCTCGTGGAATTCACTAAAAAACCATAAAGTGTTACACAGGCCAAAAAAAAATTACAATTGTCATATCAGGAGCCACAGCATTTTAAAATGCTGCTGTCACGACAGTCTCTTTTAATATTAAGCAAAGTACAGCAGTAAGTTTGGTACATGAAAGGCAAGTTAATGCTTTATGATAAATCTAATCTCCACTTTCTTCTCAGCAGACTGATCAAACTCATCTCTTTGATGCTGCACCGGCAGTGCTGCCTTGTTTCCCTAAGAAAGGCCCAAGCAGCAAACAGACTCAAGTTTAATTTTCAGTGCAGGAGAGTTCTGGAGAAAAATGAAGACACTTCAGCAAGGCAAGAGCGTTGCAGGTTCATGCAACCACACAGGAACCACAGATATTCACATTGTAACAACATACTGAAGAAAGAGACAAAAGGCCACAAAACACACATTCCTCAATTGAGAAATGTTCGGTATTTTGGTATCCAGAGTTTGTTCCAAATTCTGATTTCAGCACAGTTCTTATTCACTCTCAGATGAAAAGGAGGCTACTGCCTATTTCCTGCATGCAAACAATGACTTCCATATTTCCAACTCACACAAACCTGCTTTTCAAGCTAGGTAGAGACATATCATTCCTTTACTTAACTAGAGCAGGCTTTCAAGACAACTGCTGAAGTCTCTATCCTCCCAAATACCTATGTCCTGGATAATTTGGGATAAATCAACAACAAATCCATAAGGTCTTCAGTGACCTATTTGAGTTTAACAGGTTCTTTTTGCTGCCACCTCCACTTCCCCCAACATTCAACTGCTCCACCTTTTTCAAAACAGTTACTGGAATTTTCCTATTTTGTCTTTGGGTCAAGATTATGCAAACCATGAGGAGTTTCATCAGGAGTACACAGAAGAAAGAAATCTTAAGCACAGCACTGTTTACTACCAGGAACACAGTTCAAGTGAAAACCGCCTTGAAGAGGAATCTGGAAGAAGGAAATACTTTCTCCTATTTAGCAATAGATATGTCAGTGTCACTGAAGCTCTTGCACTGGATGAAATGACTTGTTTGAACCAGTAACAAACAGGCCGGTTTTGCAAGGATGTTTGCTTTTTCGTTAGGTACAATAATAAATGTTTAGTATCAACTACCTGCCACTAAACATTAAATACTCATCCCAACAACTAATGGAAGCGGCAACAGAAGAAAACATGGAGCGCAGTCTGCCACAGAATCCAACAAAACGTTTCTTAAAGTGTTTAAATCCTTCTCCAAAAACACACTGCACAGGAGCCTCACAGCAGTGATCTTTTAAGAACTAAGAGTTAATTTCTGCTATGATTTTGGGTTTTGTTTCTGACTCCCTAGAAATTTCATACCATATGTTCCACTCACTGAAGCACATGGCAGAGATTACAAAATAGAAAAAGCCTTGAGGTTTTAGATGTTTTACGGCAAGCATCCGGGAATGTACTGAACACCTCTGCATTATAAACTCCCTGCTTATTGCCACCAAAATGTTAGTTTTGAGTAAGTTTCAGTCAGGAAGTTTTGTGGTTTCCTGGAGGTGGAAATGCCACGTGTCAGTGTCATTACCTCACATCTCAGTAACAGAGTGAGATTCCAATGGAGTTGCACCGTGTGATCACAACATGTGACTCGTGACATAAACCTTATGACAGCAAATATACCATAAGAGCAGTGACCAGCAGACAGGCTGAAACACTATTAGCTTTAAACTCAAACACAACATAAAGCTTCTTGGTACCCGGTTTTCTCCACAAAGAGTCCTACCTTGGTCAGTTTTGGTTGCTGGCTTCCAGTTTTCAGCACTAATTACTGGCAGACAAACCTGCCCCTTTTCATCGATGTTAGGGTGATAGATCTTTGTTTTAAATGTAATCTTAGGAGGTTTGAATGGATACTCTGCTGGGAAGTTGATTTCGATTCTGAAGGCTCCTTTATCATATGGAGGATTGTCCTGCAACAAGAAGGCAAAATGTCAAGAATCTGCTTATTCTAACGGACATAGGTCACACAAAGCACACTCCAGACTTCGATCTACCAAATGGGCTCTTTAAAAGGCACTTTATTCCAACACACACTGCCATGTCTATGTGTCAGGAAGCATCAAAATCTATTTGTTAAGAGACAGGCAATACAACCTCTACAATACTTGTATTCACCCTGGAAAAAGCCCATTACCATTGTCCTGAAGCTGTCTGACATGTCTACTGGTAAGAGGGCACCCAACCACTTTCACTCTGAGCTCCAGCTTCTATCAAGTAAGTAGTTTTATTCCCAACTTTGTACTTCAAAATGACATAGTAAACCTTTTCCAAGATACAAACAGGCAGGCTGACAAGGAAAATCAGTTTCTCCAAATCTAGTCATTTCACATGTCTCTCAACATGGTGGTACAAACAGCAGAGAACTCTCATTTGTCAGATTTCCCTATATGTTCCAAGAACATTTCTGTGCTGACTACACGAAAATCTCCTGAGTGTTCATTGGTACTAAAATAGATCTTTGCGCTCTCTGCTCATAGAACATTCTGAATTTGTATGCAGTTTTAGCACCCACTCTTATCAGATCATTTTTGGAGGAGCACAATGAGAGAACTGTGAAGTAAGCAAAGCAGTTCATGCTGAAACAGAAGAAACAATGCCAGAGTCCTATCTAGAAAACCGTTAGACTACTGATACTGCTTCAAATCCTAACTGCAGAACAAAAATAAACCTTTGCTACGTTTAAAGCTCTTGCACATTGTGCATGGTTCCTGAAAACAGGAACTACAGCATGAAGCCTTTCCAAACTTTGGAACAAGAATCAAAGCATGAGAGTTCCCAGTCGGTGTAAAGTACAATCTTTATTAAAAACCACACCATTCCCTGCAATCAAACCCGCTTCAGAAGTTAGAGTGCGTTTGCCAATATTTGGGGGTGGGTGTGTTTTATTAAAATACTATTCAACACAAGGCGTTGAATTTCCATTTCACCCATATGGAGAAGTCAGCTGTGCGTAGCTAAGAAATACAACACAATTCCTGCAGGCGAGGGAGGAGGCAACAGGGCTTCAAAAACACTTTTTATGCAAGCAACCCTAAAAGCTCTGGAAGTTTTACAAACAATTTCTGGTGGTGGTGACAACTTAAGCAGTTAGTGCTCTCTCCCGCCACAGCTCACCTGCACTTGCTGATACTAGTGAGGATGGTCAGTGATCTGATATGCGGATTGACCTGGCTTAAAAATGTCCTTTCTCAGCTTGACTCTCAGTCAGTAAATGGAGCCCAAAATGATGGTAAAGAGTTGCTTGGGTTTTAAATAGACAAAACACGGAATACTTAAGCAATTAATGTTTTAATTACTTGTTACATTTATTCTGACACAGGGGAGAGAAGCAGAACTATGAATAATGAAACAAGCACCGTACATGACTGACATTCACCTGGAGCGGTTTTTGCTCTGCAAAAATTTGTCCAGAGCAACAAATTTGGAGTAAGTGACATGAAATTCATAGTACATCAACAGCACCTCCTACAAGAGCAAGGAGCCTGGGGTAGAGTCTTGTTTTGATGCTGTGATCAGACAAGCATTGTACTTTTACAACTGTGTGCATCAGCTGCCTTTTTCTACAATTTGGAAGCAGAAAAGATGTTAACAAGCTATCATCCACTAGTTTTTCAATCAGGCAAACACCCTTTGAACCTAAAGGGTGAAGAACAAAGTGTGTTCCATAGAACAGAAACAAAAGCAGCATCTATTTGAACACTGTCAAAATACTAACCTGTGAATCTTTCACAGCTTCAGTTAAAGAGTTGAATAATCAGCACCTGGTTAGTGCTAATAAAGCTAGAGTAACACGTGTTTAAACCCTAAGTCAGAACGTGTTCTAAAATGGAAACAGTGTGTAAAACTTCAAAAGCAAAAACTCAGCCAAGAAACCTGAACTTTCACCCAGCTCTAGTGCTACATTTTAAGCCTCCAACTGCAGCACAGCAACAGATAAAATAATCTTCTGCAACCTGAAAATAATAAGCCTGAAAATAATAAACGATACTGTTCTTTGAGCACATATCACACACCACAGTGTAGGAAGGATCATTTTGGGACAAAATTCCCTCTTAACAATTCCAGTAGGGAAATGAAGGCTGCTTCCCTTGTAACAGAGCACACTGCAAAGCAAAAGGCCGGCATGAAGCACCGTTCACTGCATCAATGTTTTAACACTGTGATGTTGTGAACCTCTGCAAAATAAACATGAAGCTCACACTCTGGCGAGCACAACCAGTTAAAATAGATTCTGTATACCCCATCTTGCTAATTTTAACAGGAACAAACAATACTTGGGTGTTTTGTCTCATTAGTCATAGTTACCATCTTTACAGTGCTTTGAGGTACTACTGAAGCAGTAAACTGTTACACAGGAACCACAATATCAGAGGGGATTATTGAAATGTGTTGTTTCTCAGCTCTGTCAATTTAGTGTTAAATCCTGCCCGCTTCATCTGCAACAGCAGAATCAACCACTCAATTATTTGCAGGAAATTAAGTAAACAGTAAACAAAATATCTTCTACAGTATTTAAAGTGCAAAGGCCTAGCCATGATCCTCAGCCTGTGCAATCTGAATTTGGGAATGGCCTCCAACTAACCAAGCAGAGGTGCTGCTGAAAAGATGTTTAAAAGTCTCAGGATAAAATGACAGATTTACACTAGCTGGGGACCTTTTTGGTCCCAAGAAAAGCTCAACGGATGCCCCAGCATCTATTGCTGAAGTCTTGAAGTAGCTTGTGGCAGTGGAAAAGTAGTAAAAACCCTAACAACTTTCAACCAAGCAAGGAATCCAACATACTACATTTCCAGTTTTCCCCTGAGTAACAGAAGCCTCTTTAATTTGACTAAGAGAGTGGTTATCTACTTGTACTACAAACTTCTTAAACAACTGTAGTGCTTTTAAAAAGTTTTAAGTTAGTTAGGGCTTTGGGAGCACTAATTAATACCTGAATAAAGAGATTTTCTTCTAAAGAGCTCACTTCTGAAAATCCAAACCTTTTCCTTGCATCAAACTTTTCCCAATACTCAATTTTATTCTAGAAATTGATACTGCATATCTCAGAGCTTTTCCTTACTACGATATAGATTTTACACTTTAAGCTTAATATAATAAACTTGAGCTTCTTACTTCATGTGCTTTCCCCTTCCACCAACACCTCTCTCAGGTAACCCAGTGCCAGTAACCAAGCCTACAGCCACAGCCAGCTGCAGCCATGTGTTGGACTAGACCTACAATTACATAGCACCCGGACAGGTATAAATCAGAGGTGACTAGAACACCTTTCAATTATGTATGGCAAGTTCTTCAGACTAGTTATAAGTTTGTCCTACTAACATTAGCAGGTTTTGGTAAGAGAAAACACAGCAGACACTCAAAACTCAGGTTGGGGAGATTATACTATTTACCAAGAATTCTGAAGAGAGACAAGAATTAAATGCAGGAGCATATTTCAGTGCTCGCAGGTACATTTCAGGTGCTGCGGTATAATCTCTATAAACTCTGACTGTATTTATAAAAACATAGTTCTGCACAAACCCAGCAACACCAAAAGCCAGGGTTCTACAACAGTGCAACAATTACCTAATGGTCACCAGAAGCACCACTAAACTCTGGATTTATGAGATACAAATGATCCGAATTTCATTTTAAAAGCTCATTAGGACAAGAAGTAGTCTATACTCACAGGAACAATAAGCCCTTGCCAGGTCAATAAATTAGCTTCATCAACCTGGATATTACGGAAGTTTTTCATTCCACATTTGCGGATTTCTTCAAGCTCCTGAAAAGCAAGCAAAGGGGGAAGTTAATGAGTGTTATGCAAGATGGCAACACTTACTTTTCAAAATGCTTAGTAGTCCATATTTTTCATATGTCAGGAACTTAAAATATTCTTGTTATTAACATCATTACAAACACAATGAAGTAGATACATTTAAAAAGTGCATTTAAAAATGTTTTTATCTCCCAAATGCAAATTGCCTTTGGTAACAGACTGTTAAATGAGGCACAGAAATACAGTGCATCTTGGGATTTGTCTGAAAGAGAACAGTTCTTTGGAAAAATTATTTCCTAAGAGTTTTAAACATGGATAAAGTCACTGAACAGGCCAATAATTTAAACTGAAAATGAATTAATTCCTGTATGACCACCTTAAATTGAAACAAACCCAGAAAAAATGTCAATCTAAGCCAAACTAGCCTTTTATTTAAAGAGCAGCAATGTAAAAAGATACAGCTCAAGGTTAACAATCTGCATTGAGATACCTCTTTAAGGCTGTATCATGCTTGAACACGGTTTTCATTCTGCACCAATCACCAGTCAAACCATTTTTGATCAGTGATGCAGGTATCACCCAATACAGTATTTTTGCAATAAAATTACAACAAACACTAATGTAGCAACTGCTTCCTGGAGTATTTCATAAGATGTGGAAAGAAATACCCCAAGGTTCCCATAACAAGCATAGTTCCTAGTTATTGAATTCAACAATTTTTAAAGAAAGCACAGCTGAATTTAAACTCAAAAGTCAACCACAACAAAATTTAAAACTTTCCCAGGGCCTTCAAAACTGAAGCACATCGTCTACATGTCCACATAGGCTAGGAAAAATGTTGCTTGTACAGCAGTGTTGGCACACTCTGCCAGCACACAGTTCTTCATGAGGTTGACCACGCATTTGCAAAGCTGGAGTGTATATGATAATCAAACCACCAAGTATGAGCAAAGGCACTTTACAGTGAAAAACAAAACTGATCAGTTTTCCTGGTACAAGTGCTGTACTGTCTATGCTTTCTGCCGCCCCAATCCAAATAGCTCTGTGTTCTTCCTAGATCAAACTGTTCTGTCTCTGACTGCCAGAGATTTAATACTTGCCGTAATCTCTTGCATAAACTTAGCATCATGATAAAATGCAAACCCAAAGGGAAAATGAGATTTCCAACTGCACATTAAACAAAAAAAAATCACGACAGCCACACATCAAAAGATTAATATTCCCATTCCCACCCAGGAAAGCGACAGGGTATTCAGAACACAGAAGCTGAACCTCAGAGTTTTGGATATTGAGTTACTGCCCAACACAATCTTCATGACACTAAACCAAACTATTTGGTCTAGACCTGTGGATTAAATGCCAAATTCCACTACCACTAGAATTACGCAATATCACAGACAGTTGGGCAGTTTTTTTAACAATGGTTAAGAGGATTAGCCTATTTCCCATAAAGCAGGAAAGCATAAAACCCCCACAAAAATATTCACATAGAGCACATTTATAGGGATACAGAGCAAACCATAATACAAAAAAGGAAATAACCTTTATTATTTCAGCTATGAAAGATTCTTCCTAATCTCTCAAACTGCAAATCTGTGCAGTGCCTTACCGCTGCCTTTCAGTGTTCAGCACACAATGCACCAGCTCAGGAGCCCAAATGATCCCAGACTGACTCTTCCCTGACAGGGTCAGAAGAGTAACTCAGTCTGAACAGCACTTTGAGCAGCTCACTCTACAGATACAGAAGTCCTGGCAAACCATTACTCCATAGCATGTAAAAGAGATAAAGCCCATTCCACACTAGGTTCAAACACATCAATCATTGGGAACAAAATAAGCTAATTAACCAGGAGGTATTTCAGCGTGAATAAGCACGCACTGCAAGTGCACTTCTCTCTGAAACAAGGAAAAGAAAATGGGGTTTGGCATTTTTCTAGTTAACTATATTAAAGCCACTATATGAACAACAGGAATCTCCTCCATAATGTCACGGAATTGCAGAACATCAGGTATGGGAAGGGACCTCGAAAGACCATCTAGCCCAATCCCTCTGCCAGAACAGGATCACCTAGACCAAGTCACACACGAACATATCCAGGCAGGTTTTAAATGACTCCAGAGAAGGAGACTCCACAACCCCCCTGGGCAGCTTGTTCCAGTGTCCCAGTGGGAGTGCAGTTTCCATGCAGAAGCTTTTCTCTCCAGTTTAGATGACAGCACTACACTGCTGCTGGCCTAGAGAACAATTGCCCAGACACAGAAAAAGGGAAGACTGTGACTATATAGTTCAGGTATGTTATTCAGCTAATAAAACTAATTAGAAAAGTGTGGCTTCACAGTACTGGAAAATCAAACACCTACATTTTATAATAGATTCAGGTTAAAAAACTAGATGCTAAATTAAGAAATGCAACAATTCAGCAGAGAGATGATTACAAACTTTGTATGAGAGCGAAGTTTAAAATATGCAAACTGCTCCACATGTTCCCTCAAGTCCACCACATAAGAGAGGGTGTGAAACAGCCTAGAAGGAATTAGCTAAAAATCATTCTTTAAACTGATGTGAAGCCTTTGCAAGAATTTGCTTTCAAAAATCATTTAAGTGATTGATTACTGCAGTGTGTCAGGTCTGTATCTCATACTTCTTCTCTGCCTTGGGTCCTGCAGTAGCAACTGGCAGCTGAAAAAGAGGACAGATGGGAATAAACCAGGCCATTCTTCTCCTCACACATACAGGCTGGCCTGCAAAGGTCACAGATAATCAAGCCTACCTTAGGCACTTGTCTGAGCTTCACGCCTAACAGATTCCAGTTTATAAAACACATGACACAGTTTATAAAACACATGATTTATCTATGAAATCTCAAGCACTTCTTCGAATTAATTAATTCCATTTTCAATGTATTTACAAATAGGTTTTTCTAATACTACTATCTTGATAAAGTAGCACTATACTTGGGGTGGTATGCATCAGCAGCAGCCAGGGGGTTGTTTTGAGGTTTTTTTTCTGGCGCTGGCCAAAACCCATAAGAAAGACAAAACTGCCTCAAAGCTAAAGACAGACACAACTATGGTGTGAGTGCACTGTTAAAAAAAAGTGAGAGAGCCAGAGAACACTCTCAAAGAGCACAAGATTACAAGTTAACTCTGCTCTTAACATGGGTTTGAGCAACTCCAACGGGACAAAAATTACAAGGTTAAAGGATATAGTCTAGATATTTATTTCAAAATAATACTTAAGAGTCCAGGCAGCAAGTAAATAGATTAATTCCTTTTCTTGTCCTCCACCCCTTAATTTTGTCAAGCAACATAATTAAAGGAGCACAGGAGGAGCGTAACTAAAGGCTAGAAGATCGCATTAAGAATTTCAATCAGTCTTCATTCCCCACTCTGTTATCAACCTTGCACGTGACCTTGCAGCATTGGGTTTCCCCTTTTGTAAAGTAGAAACGTTTTGTTTCACGGGGGTCTCTTGAGATGTGATTTTTGTAGTTTGGGTAGCTCACAGGAAGTTTTACACGTAGCACAGAAATGCAGAAAACATTCTTTTGGAGGTGGTGCCTGATCTTCAAGTGTAATGCTGAAGGCAATCATACAAGTACATGCTGTCTCTCATACACATAATCAATACGGACCCAAAATGTTGGTTTTCAGTATTGTGCAATCATTTGTGCTGTTCAAAACACAAATCCAATGCCTGAAATTAAAAAGTGGCGTCAGTTTCAAACGTCTTTCAGAAACCCTGGGCAAAACTATTGTGTGTGCAATGCATCTCTAAAAATCAAGCCAGGTGGGAAAAGCAGTGAGGAAAAACACTCTAAAGAGGATGATCCAGGGAAATGGGATTGAGCACAAGAGCTTACACAGACTTCAGCAAGTTCTGCACCAAGCCTGATTAAATACACAAAGGAAAACAAGCCCAAAATACTGCTAACCCACTATTCTCTACCATTTACAACTTATGTTCACCTGTTTATAAATACACTCTCTAAAAGAAGCGTGACAAACTTAAACAGGCTCCAAGGCACTGACACAGAACTTGCCAATTCTACTTCCTGAATCCCATACAGTAGAGAGAAGTGTTAAAGCATCTTAAAATACATAGATTCTTGCCTCTACAACACTACAACCCTGTATACTGACAAGTTTTTTACTTACTGCGTAATTCCACCTTTCAGTATGGTGTCTTAATTTGATTACAAATCCTTTTGTCAATTCTAAGTTTCAAACAGGGCACACAAATCACTACTCTCACTTCCTCGTAAGGACAATTGTCCATTGCCCAAAACCACATTTCCCTTGTTATTGAGAACCAGTGTTTGAATCAACTTAGAACTGGGTTTTTTATATCTCAAGATTAACATCTTTTTATTGAGAATGGCTACGGTGTTTGTAAGATCGCAGCACACTGGAGACTGCAGGCCATCTACAGCAGGTACCTGGGTGTGGCTTCATGTTTGAGTTTTATCATGGAGTTCAACAGTTGCATAAATGTTTGACTATGCAATTATGGAAACAGAGCAAACCCAGTGAGATTAAATTAATTACCTACGTACCTCACATTGTATGTGAAGCGTTATTTACTCTTTAAATCTACTTTCAATTTTTAATACTGAAGATACTTTTGAACATCTAAATACCAAGAAACAAAAGCACTGCAGCTCATTCGTATCCCAGAGGAACATAGAAAGGAGTAGCTTGGCACATGGCACAGAACAGCCTTCTCAGATACTACCTAGAAGCACCTCCTGAAGGTACATCTGACTACCATAGTACTTACTACTCCACCAAGTATGTACTATGACTATCCAGCACTGAAATAGCCTTTCCTTTGCAACTACCCACCATCCTTCCACATGGTGTTTAGCTATGGATCACTCATGGAGAGCAGCTTGGTTTACATCAGCGGGTGGCAATCATGAAAAAGCATTTCACTGAAATCTGTGGCATGTCTCTTGGACATCAATGTTCCCCATCATATATATTTGGGGACAACTTGCTTTTTATGCAAAAGGGTTGTGAGGCAAAATAGGTTTCTGAAAAGATCCTTCCCTACATACAGTTACTCCAGATTTGCCCACCTCTACGCTGTGAGATTGCCCATAACAACACACCCTTGATGAAGAGTGCTTTGTTCCCACCTCTCACATTTCATGAGGAGTCATGATCTGACAACTGTGGCTCTTTGAAGAGGTGTAATGGTGGCTCACAGACCAAAATTCCACCTCCAGTGTCACTGGAATATGATTCATTAGCTATGTTTACTTCACATTTTTGCTAACTTAGGCGTGCTCCCAGAAAGAGCCCACCTCCATGGGGATGTGAACGTGAGAAGAGAAAGCTTCACTTACACCGTTTGATGGTGTACAGCTCTGCAAAAAGAGGCCACAAAGAAGGCTTTGGCCTAGGAAATGTAATTTGCTCAAACAGACTCTAACACAACAGGACAACCACAGTCATGTTCTGACTTGACTTCAAGTTTAACAAACTGAAGTCTGTAAGTACAATGGCAAAATCTCTAATATTTCTTTCACAAGGAGGTTTCCAAACAAACTGAAGAAACAAATTACTTCCGTGACTGGAAAAGGACACTCATTTCCACCTAGAAGGGGGAAACTATACTCATATTCCTTGTTATGTACAGGCAGACAGTGTGTTATAACTACATCCTGTTTCTTAGAGCCACTGTGATTAATATGAATAACTATGCTGCCTGACACGAGTACAGGAAAAATACCCTAATTCAAATTGCTAGCAAGACCTTCAGAAAAAGGTAATTGCTTTATTTTATGTGACCTATAAAAGGTTCACATTTTCTTTGACATACACATCAAGGAAGAATAAAAACAGTTAATGCTTATCCTAAATTATTTTAAACATAATGGTGTGTCACACTGAAAAACTATGTTTCGCGTAGTTATAATCACTCATCATACTAAAATCCTGAGAAAGACACACCATGGCCTCTTCTACAGTAAAGGTTTCAACAGATCTGTGATTCTGGAACTTAAACAATAATGCTAGGTTGATACTTTTGTAAGTTTGGGCCTTAGAAACATCATGCTGCAGCAATCCAGATGACATCATCTGTATCAGGGCTCTACTTTGTTCCTACTGAGATGAATGGCAAAACTCAAAGCCATTAGGCTGACTCGGCTCTCCGAAACACATGAAGGTGGCTGCTTATTTAACAGCCTTTACAAGTCCTGTGATACAGCATCTCGAGCTCCTGAACTAGCAGAAAACACAGACAATATACACAACCCACAGACATCAGGCAACAGAAATGAAAGTAAAAATGGAAGAGGGAAGTTTGCAGTATCTCCTTCCTTCCTACACCCCTCCCTCTGAAAAGCAACTGTCAGACTATTTTTCTAGAAAAGGAGATGGTCACGTGCTCAAAACCCATTTTTATGGCAATTTAGTGAAAGATTAAGGTACTAAGTAACGTTTCAGAAGAGCAGTGGAACTGAGGAGGGGGACTGAAAAGTGAGAGGCACTGCAGATATTAAGAACAATTTTCATGCCTTTCAGATGTTTATGTTCTACTTTAAATTGAAAAAGAACAAATAATTGGAAATCTTTTTTGCCTTACCAGAGTAATAGCAATGTACTTTGAAACAAGTAATGTGATTTTTCAGGAGGGACAGAAAAGCCACTTTATGAAAAGATAAAATTAAATGGTTGTTTACTATCTGAAACTAAAGAGGGATCTTATTTGAGTACAAAGCCACAGACCTATTGATTGTGTTACAGAAACTGACAAAACACAGCAGCTATCAGGAAAACAAACGGCATCTCACCAGATCTTTAAGGACAATTATAGGTTTAAGCCCACTGATTTAATATACATGAATGACTCTGCACACAATGTATCCACTGTTTAATTTTTAATTGCTCCAGAGTACAATTAAAACAATGAAACTGGGCTAGACAGCACTGGTTTCTTCAACAATATCCATGTTATAATGGTTAATTATGTATCAGCACAATTAAGAATATACAACTTCAAGACCAATCACCTACACATCCTATAAAATCCCAGTCCTGTAAGGGGTCCATGCCCACGAATCCAGTTGTAAAACTGATATAAAAAGATGAACAGAATCAAGTACGAAATGTCACATCTTAGTGCATAGTGACATTGCACCCTACAGAGGCAGGATTTTCATAAGGTGGACAGGTACAGGGCCCTTACTCTCCATTTCACTGGCCTGGCCTGCATTCCCAGTTCTCTGTTTTACGTTACAGACACTTTGCATTTCAATACCGTAGGGTTATTGCCAGAGCATTTTACAGGTGACTAAATTTGATGCCACTCTCTATGGGTGTCCTAGGCAAACCCACCGTGTACTGTTTGAGATGTTAACTGGCAGTTACATACAGCATATAAAATAAACTCGCTGCTTTGGGGGCAGTGGTTACAATTTTCTTCCTCAGAAGCAACTTAGTCCTTAAGCAAAACACTGATAAACGTAATCCCAGGCAGCACTTCACAACAAACTGTACGTGCTCCAGGTTAAACTCAGCTGAGGCCGAGCTCGCGTTTACGAGCATCATCTGCACTTTAAACTGGAGAGCGAACACGAACCCATCTCCACGTCCCCAGCGAACAAGGAAACTTCTGAACCTAGGTCCACATTTCAGCATGATAAACCTCTTACTCATACACGGAAGAAGTCGCTCTCCGAGACAACGAAAACGAAATTATTTTAAACCGGGGAGGGCTCTTCACCGAGCGGGTAGAGGGGAACCCCCACCGCGGGGAGCGGCGACCGGGCGCTCCCCGGCCATCGGCCGCCTCTCCCTTCAAAGGCCGATCCCTCCCGCCGCCCCGGGGACTGCCCCGGCCGGGGGCCGAAGCGTCCCGGCAGTGGCGTTTCCTTCCCCCCGGCCCTTCCTCTTTGCTTAGTCACCGCAGGAGCCCCCCGGGGGAGGGGGACGGGGCGGCCCGCGGCAGCCAAGCGCTCCCGCCCAGCCCCGCATGGCGGCCGAGGGGAGCCCGCGGGGCGCTGCCGGGGCCCGGGGTGGCGGCGGCGGGAGGGTGGGTGCGGAGGAGCGGCAGGACCACTCAGAGCCGCGGCCTAAGTGCCGGCTGCTCCCGTTCCGGCCGCTCCAGCCCTGGGTGCAGTCGAGGGGGGCGGGGGAGGCCGTTCTGCCGGGCTGCGGCGGAGGGAAACGAACCCTAACCCCCAGAGGGGCCCCAGGCCAGAGGGGAGAGCGCGAGGAGGAGCTCGGGGTCCCCCTCCTACCGGCCCTTCCTGGCACGGCGCTGGCTGTTACCTTCATCAGCCTCCTGCTGGCCGCCATCTTGGCTCTGCTGCTGCCGCCCCACAATGCATGGCGGCGGCAGGCAGGGACTAAAGCCCTGCGCTTCCTGCGGGCGGGGCGAGGCCTTGGCTGGCAGCGGGGAAGCGGCGGGACTGGCCCGCCCCGCCCCGGACTGGCCGGAGGGATGCGGGTCCGGGGGCATCGCGGAGCCGAGATGCTGGCGTCCGCTCGGGGGGCTCCGTGCGGTTCCGTCCCGCGCGCTCCGGTCGGGCCGAGGGCTCCCGCAGCCCTCCGAACGCTGCTTCCCTGCCCACCCGCCCTCCTCCGGGACTCGGCCCAGGGCCCGAATGTCTTTTCATAACGATCCTCTGAGCTGCTGCTGGGGGTTGTTGTATTTACTGTGCCTCACCCCGAGTTCGGTGTAATCTTCCTAGCGAGGAAGAGAGTCAAAAGCCTGTAGTTAAAGGTTGTGTTCAGAGGCCATCGCCACCTTTCTTTCACAGTTCCTCAAAAATACTCTGGAGAAGAGAGCGTGGAGCTCTCGAAGAGGTGCCTGATCCACAAAAAACCACCCACCTCTCCATCACTGGCCTTACCTTGCCATGGCCAGTTCAACCCAGCCCGCTGAATCTTCTAGAGAAAAGCAAGCAGTGGAAGGGGAGATAATGTCACTGTTAATCAAGATGGCAATTTGCCACGTGCTTTTTAGAGCTTTAATGGTGCTCTAATTGTAACTGCTCACCAGCTCTGATCTGCCCGAGCTGGCTTCTAGCAAGCACTGTAGGAGTCATTCAGCCATCTAACCAAAGGCATTCAATGGCACTTCAGGTGCCCCAGGGTATCTGAGACACCGGCCCAGCAGATCTGACATGGGACATAGGCAACTGTACAATAAGACATCTCAAATGTCACCAGACATCTGTGCCCAGGTGCCTAATGGGCTCCCTAAAACAAACATTCTCAGCTGTGTACTCAGGGAATTTTTTCAAGATCTCTGCTGATGCATGGCCTTATTTCCCCTATCCCTCTCCTTCATGTTGGTTCATGTCCTCACCTGATCTATGAAACAAGTAATCTGAAAAAGTTCCAAGCTCAATAAGCTTTACAGACTCAGACAACCTCAAGGAGGAAATGTTGTAGTTATTATAAAAGGCTTTCAAAAACTTGTAACAATGCAACAACAGTTGTTACGTATGAAGCACAGAGCTCTCTTAAAATTATGCCCTGAACAGCTATTTGATAGACCATGATTTGCATTAATACAGTGCTAACCACTCCAAAACTCAATTAACATTTGTTAATTAAGCTGTACAGGTACCAACTGAATGCCCAGAGAAGTTGAGTATTGTATGTAAGCATTATTAGATAGTTTTTAAATAGTTATTAAGCATATTTGAAGATCATAACTTTATTCTATTAGATATATAAAGAAGAAAATGGAGTCAGAGGAACTTGCAAATGAAAGATGCAGCCCATGTAGGAGAAGCAGCAGGGAGATGTAAATCAGGCATGTATGCAGACTGGCTGGAGAGGTTACACAGACAGGTACACATTACAGGAAAGCAGGAGCTGCAGAGACTCCTGAGGATTCCTGGTGTGCTGCTGAAATGGGATGCTGGTGATGAAGATGTAAAAATGCTGACATCCAATAAAAGGGCTAGTTCAGATTACATGATTCTGAAGTGTACAAATACCTCAATCTGATACCATGGTAACTTGGAAGAACAGTCCTTACAACTTGTTTTCCAGATGTCTACAGAAATGAAAAACGAACTGCCTTAGATACTATATTGATTTCTTTATTTGCCAAAACTTTAGTAGTATTTTAATTTCATCTTTATTTGACTGGAGAATCTTCTGAGACCAATATAAGTCTCTGTAAACATCTTTTCCCTCCAAACACAGTTATTTGGGCCCTTGCCTGTACCTGCACTGACACACGTAGTTGCCACACACCCAAGAAGCACTACAGGAAATTCTGAGTTCACTATCTGTAACTTTAATCCATGAATTTATGGCTTGTAAGAGAATATCAGAAGTATCTGTGGTAATTACAAGATAATCCGCATTTCCTTTGGCAAGGAAAAAAACCCCACCCACACTATAACTAACAATAGCCCAGCCAGTTCTTAAGAAGTTGTTGAACATAGCTGTCCTCACAAATTGCCACTTGATGCTGAAATCCTTTATTACAGTACCGTGTCTGAGAAGTTACACAGAGCTAGGAGCATTTCACAGACCTGCTGCAATTACCCTGGGTCCTCTCAGTATCTAGTTTCAGATTGGATCCAGAATATAACAATTAAGGAAGGTAAAGAGGGCAGAGTGAAAAGAGGGTGGAATAGTGCCATGTTAAGAAAGACTGAAATGGCTGGGGCTCTTCCACCTACAGTCAAGGCTGAGAAAAGATACGATCAAGTCTTACAAAATCACGAAGACAGTGGCGAGTATGAAGTTACTTGTCAGATCTTACGGTGGTACCATGAAGGTGCGCTCGGTGAGACTGATGGGGCATTACTAACACCCAGAAGACAACTACCTTTTTTCACAGCAGGTAATCAACATCTGGAACTCCCTACCACAGGCTCTAGTGGAACAGTCAGCAGGTTCACAAAGGAGCTAGTCAAATTGGGGAACAGATCTATAAACAGATCTTGAAAAAAGAGAATAGGCATGGAATCCTCACCTAACTCTCTAAGTAATGCCTAGTCATAATTATGGGTGCTTGGGAATGTGAGACAAGCACGGCGCTGCATGCTGGTTTTTAACTAGAGCATCACCTAGTGCTGTGGACCAGTAGGCAGTGGTGAGTTTGATGGACCTGTGTTCTGGTCCACCAAGACACTCAATTTCAGGATTCCTTGGTCTGCAGAATATAGTCAGAATTCATATTTCAGACAGATTCTTACGAGTTCAAAAAACAATAAAAGGCTTTACCAGTAACCCACAAGGGCAAAGTTCATCTCCATGAGCAACTAAGATGAAAAATTCTAAAAAATAATGAACATATCAAATAATTACATGTCTTTCCATTGAGACTGTTAAAGCCAAAATTGATTTAAAAAAACAAAGACATTTGTTTTGTTGATCTTTCATCTGGTAGAACTGCCAACAAATGAACGTTTTTGTATAGGTTTTGTTGTTCCTTCAGTTTCTGAGATCTCTAATGACATGCATTTAAAGCAAATAATGTAATGATTTACTAAACTGATACTGAACTAGATACTTAATTTTTCACATTCATACATTTAATAAATATAATTAATATAAAAGCATTCGTTTATTGCTGTCCTACTTTATTAAAGCTGTTCTGTCCTATACAGACCCCTTATCTCTCAAATTCAAAATTTCTTAGCTGTTTATTAAAAACTAATTAATTGAAAACTTCTCTTCACCTTCAAGAGAAAATGAAAGGTTTACTTTCCTTGAACACATAACAGACTGCAGCTCAAGCTAAACTGCACAAGTCCTTGTGGATTCTCAAGCTCTTTTAGTACTTTTGAGGTACCAGCTCATGACTGATAACACTGAATTGCTTCCTCTTCCATCCGTACACCTAATGGACTATGCAGGAATTTGGGGAGTGGACTAGATGGTCCGTTCCAATCCCTAATGTCCTGTGATTCTGTGTGAATTTGCTTCTGTAGAAAATCTATGCATATCACTGTGGTTTTACCTGCCCTGGAATGAGACAGGTATGAAAGAAGGGGAGAGC
This sequence comes from Rhinopomastus cyanomelas, assembly GCA_013400115.1. NCBI lineage: Eukaryota > Metazoa > Chordata > Aves > Bucerotiformes > Rhinopomastidae > Rhinopomastus > Rhinopomastus cyanomelas. Next base: position 378,420 of record VXBP01000521.1, on the reverse strand, counting down.
TCACACCCCAGTCCTGGTCAGTACTGCATGAGCAGGCACAGAGCAGAGACAATTCAGGGAATTACTCAGGCGGTGAGAGCTCAGCTCAGACCTCACGGGGCCCATCATTTCCCACCACCCCTCATTGCTACGAAACAATCTGAAAAAAATTCTGTCACAACTGCACACCTGTGCAACCACAATTTTGGTGGAAAACCATTTAAAAATAGCTTTAATAAAAGCATTGCCAAATTACAGTGCTTCAACAGCAATTGTTTAAGCTGCTGGAACCTGATGCATGAAATGTTACAGCAGCTGTGAACATTACCCTGCAAGTAGGTGAGTTTTCTGTTCATGCTGCATTATCTGCTGTCAGTCCACACCAGAAGGCCCAATGGTGCCAGAAACTGAGCACGTGAAAAAGACTCTCTTCTCCCTGAAAACAGCTGAGAAGCCAGAGGTGCTTCCCTCTCAGAATAGCCCAGAAGACAAAACAGTGGATAAACTTGTGGCATTTCTGGGGAGAGCAGCTAGTGGCACGTGATGGCAGGTAACCTGGGGTCTTCTCTGAATGCTGAGGCCAGGCAGATCCCAGCGCCTGAGGAGCTGCTGCACTGCCCTGGTTTGGGGGTGGGATGACTGCTGCCCTGATGTGAGGGTTCTAGGTGGCCTTGCTGGATTACAGGTCAGCATACAGTGATGAACACCAGACCAACAGCTTTACAGGTAAATGACTGATCTCCAAATAACAGTACAGTGACAAATACCAATCAATAGTAGTTATTGACTCCATTAGATCTCCAATAACCAGGTGCACAAACTCCCACACCCATGCATGTTCAGCACTATCTGGACTTGTTAGTCACCCATCACACACCACTTCTGCTTCTAGTTTGTGCTGGTTCTGTCCCTGGTGAGTAGAGAGGTGACCCTGGCCAACTGTTGAACACTGTTCTTTCTCTTCTTCGCTGGTGGGACAGGAGAGAGAATGCGAAGAGCAGAGGTGAGAAAGCTCTTGGATCAAGTTGAAAAGGACTGAATAAGCAAAGAGGAAGGAAGAAAACAAAAAGCCTGGTCAGCAGCCAGATTGTGACTCAGACATCCCAGTCAGCACTACAGAAAATACTGCTTTTTCCCCACAGCAGAAAATCTGCAAGGGTTCAACAGATGCTCACCTCCAGGAGAGAAGGAGCAGCATGGAACTTCTGACAGAGTCTGTGGGTGAAGGCATGGTGCTGTGTGGCTTGGATTCTGTGCCAGAAAGAAGGGCAGGTAGCAATGAGTCTGTGGGAGAGAGCAGTGTGCTGGCAGAAGGGACATCTACCCCTAGAGTGCCCTGAGAGGCCTGGGAAGCAATGCAGTGTCCTCCAAAACGACTGGTTTTTAAGGAATGGAAGCTTTCTGGCATTGTGGCAAGAGGCAAAGCAGCTCAAACAGAAGAATACTAAATTGCTTCCACTATCAAGCAGCTGGAAGAAAGACCCAGACCACTTTGAAGGTAATCAAGTCTTGAATTCTTTCAGATGAGGATATTGAATGAGACACAGAATTCAGGAATGGACAAATGTTTTTTTAATCCTGCAGTCTCCAAGACAACCACCTGCAAAATTAAGAGTATTCTTAGCTCAACATACAGTATAGCTTGACATAGCTATGACTCCTTTGATAATCCTAACATGCACCCTGAAGTAGAGTTTCCTCTATTTACAGTAGAAAACTACTGTAGAAAAATAGAAGGATGGCCCTCTTTGGTACAAGAACAGAACGCAGATCCCCAAGTGAGATTTTGCAGCAGAATCATTAGTAATGGAGGAAAATGGGATGGTCTTCACAAAGGAATATTTGTCATCATGTTGGCTGACAGTCTGGGAGACACAGAGATTCCTCTTAATCATGCAGCAGTACCACATCCAAGAAATCTCACTCTAATCAATCTGCACGAAGCATTATCATTGGCCAGGAGCCTATGCTTGTGCTAGCTGTGTAGATACCAAATGTGGTTTATACAGACAGAATGTGAGATTCAGCTCGGAGGCTCAAGCAATGACTGAAGAACTGGATTTTAAAAATATCAGACCTACCAAATTCTACTCTGAAGTGTAACAGAAGGAGGAAATTCAGATAAGAGGCATGTACTATTCTAGCAGGGAAAGACCTCAACATCACTCCAAAGTGCTTCAAACCTAGGAACATCGTTTCTGTTTCAACAGATGTCACCCAGATGCCGAGCAGCAGTTATTTGTGTTGTGTGTATCTTAATGAAGGAGACTGAGATGTGGCAAAGGTAGAGGTTTGCTGATCTGCTTTCTAGACCTTGCAACCCAACACTCTGCACAAAGCAAAAGTGACGTGTGGACAAAAGACTCGAAATGACAAATCAACCAAGAGAAGCAGGAGCAAAATTTAGCAACACAACTACCTCATGTTCCACTTGACACTCAAGTGGAGCCTGGCCCATCAGTGGCTGCTTTGCTTATCATGTGTTTTGATTATTAGCAGACATTCATGGGCAGCCAGAGCAGAAGGATCTTCCAAACAAATACAGTTGCTGTGTTTATCAGCAGACAAAATGAAAAAGAAGCTGCATCTCTAACACTGGAGGTGCCCTGATGGTTGATCTAGAGTCTAATATTGGGGAAGACACTTCTTTGTTCAACTAATAGAAGAAAACCTCACATGGTTGTTCTTGCTAAATGTCATTTTGTCTGGATGAAATGTAGGACACTTGTATTATTTCTTTTTTAAAAATAACTACATTTTCTTTGACTTTAGTTGCTGACACACAAAAGTCTCTTCCCCCATTACACTTCTATATAACCATAAAATCACCTAGGATGGACAAGACCTTCAAGATTGAGCCCAATGACTAACCCAGCATTGACAAGTCCTGTCTATAGGGAATTAAAATACCTCCAGGGAAGGACAGTCCATCCTGATAACACTTTCAGTAAAGAAATTCTGCCTAATATTCAATCTAAACCTCCCTCGACAACTTGAGGTTGTTTCCTCTTGCTTTATCGCTTGGTTGAACAGACTGATCCCCACACCTCCAGAACTTCCTTTAGGTATGTGTCTGTTTTTGGATAACCAAACAGTGCACCATTGCATTAAGTAGGTGGGGTTTTTTTAGTTTACTAATAAAGACTAGGATTAATGTACTGAGTATTTATTATCTCTAGATCTAAATACAGACATCTGTACCATAAATACTGCACCAAGGAGTGACTGCCAAAAACATTTCTTCTGCTAGACTTGAATAAAATAACTCCCCACACTGTCAGAGCTACGCATCCTCAACAAGAAGTTCTCTTTAGCAGATATTCCAAAAGAAAGGATTCTGCTCAGCTAGCACTACAGATCCAATGTGCAGCAGTTCCACCCACCTGTGAAAGTGCCCTTTCACCAAGCTACATCCAGAATCACCCACATTTTGTGCACTTCGTCAGAAAATATTTGTTTAGACCAGTGGAAGTTTACTGGTTTTTGAAGCACTGTTTGTTTCTGTACCTCTCCGACTGTTTGTCGTAAGACACAAATTTGTTTAGCTCTTGAAGAAACATGGATGGCAGATAGCCTGTATTAATCAAGGCTTTATTATAATAGAGAATTATAATTTCTTGTATTTTTTCAGAATTTGCCTTTTAAATCACCAGTTAGTGAATTGCACCACAGACACACAGTGTTACAGCTCAGAAAGGATCTTGAAAGACAATCAAAGTCCAACCCCTCCTAAAGGATAAACTTGTAAAACCTTACTAAAATTATTTTATCCTTGCATGAGAACAAGAGGGTGGGGAAGAAAGTAAAAGGTAAAAAAAAGAGGGGAAAAAAGAAAGAAAAGGGAGGGAAAAAAATCTCCAAACCAAACCCCTTGCTGTGAAAGCAGTGCTGCCCGGGCAGGAAGCAAAGGATTTGCAGCGAGTGTCTGCGGCGCTGTCGGTGACACCATGAGATGGCAGCAGAGGCCACCAAACGAGCTGGCTGCGCCAGGAGTCACCGTCCCAAATGTCTGCAGTGTTGTCTTCAGGGTATTGTGAGACTTCTGACCTCAGCTCCTGCTCTTTATCCATGAATTACACTGATTTTTGTACTTCTCAAAACTGCAATGATCTGAACAGTACTCAGATCTCTGTCGGTGAGAACAATCTTCATATTCATCTTTGGTTTGGAGAAGCTTGTTAAAAGCAAGTCTCAATTTTGAGCCAAACTTGACTTTCTAGTGTTCATTGCTCAGAAAAATCTATTGAGGAACTCTTATTTACAGAAATGCTGCTGTACTTAAAAGGCTCCCGGTTTTGGTTGGTTTTAACTGCCTGCCATGCTACAAAGGAGTACATGAACTTTAATACAAGGGAACAGACCCCAGGCACCTCAACATAGAAGTAAAATTCTAGGGAGATTGTTTCCAACCATAAAAATTCTTTGATACTTCCTTCTCCAACTATAAAACATGATTTATTGTGACTGAAAACCACTTAAACCTCCCTGCATCAATTGAAAAAGGAAAGCTGTAGAGACACCAACTTCTACCACAGCAAACTTTAGTAAAGGTAGTCTGAGCTCAAGCAATATCAAAAGGGTTGAGGGAACGATCAAAAGGCTGTTTTTCTAGTTGCATAGCTAGAAGTTTGGGGAAAACACAGATACTGGAATAGTCTAGTGTCTGGAACTAGCAAGGGTCCTGAAGACAGGGTTGGTGAAGTCAGGGGTGAAGAAAAGGTGCAGTACTATCAGGCACAGATTGGAGGTGGTCTTTGCACCATTTGTGGGGAAACAAAAAAATTCTGTCAAGCTGCTGTGTTTGGCAGGAGCTGCTGTGTTTGGCAGCACCCACTGGGAAGTAGGGAGGGCTTTGTACAGCTGCTGAAAGCCTGGATCAGCCATTACCCTATGGATCAACAGCCCCAGATCAGGTTTGATACTGATGTGCAATAGCTAGTAGGAGAGTGACCTGGGCTCTATTCTGTCGACTATTAGCTATGAACTGGGCTGCCTGCCACTGCAGAGAGCACATCCTGGCTCGTTAGATGAGCACTGAGCCAGCCTGAAACAAAGTAAGAGAGTAACAAAGGCAACACCTGACTTCTTTGTAGCTTCACAACTCTAAGTACCGTTGTCTTGGATGTCACTATCTGCACAGCCTGCAAACTCCCTGAAAGATGAGGCAGATGAAGGACAAAGACTCTATCATTTGGCAATGGACTTCAGGGGTGCTGAAAAGACAACTGGCGAGGTCTTACACCCCAGGAGGTTAAAGATGCACAAAGAAAAAAAAAAAAATTCTTGATATTTGTGCATCTTGAAATATCAAGCTGCGCAAAGCCAAACTAGACCAAAGGGCTCAAAACACTACAAAAACAACTGCATGTTCACAGGGATGTGGCAGTAGATGACTGATTATTATTTTCTTGTCTAAATTTGATGTTTAAATGGGCCCAAGTTCCCCAATTTTATTCCAACCTCCCCAAGCTGTATTTCATTCACACACGGGTTTTAACCTGAAGAACTAATGAAGTGCGACAGAATGAACCAGAATGCTGAACTTAGTTTTTAATAAAAGAACTTTGAAGAAATGCATCATCTGTCAGGACCTATGCCTGCACAAAAGCTGAGAAACTGTTGTCATTTCTTGAGGCTGGGAAAGTGACAGACATTCATCAATCCCTTTTCCTCCCCAGAAAGGGAAGAGACAGGAAATAGGGAAGAGGTGCATTGGAAATTACAAACTAAACCTGCTTTAGTAAAATAGTGATAGTATGAGATGTGTACAAAACAAATACCAAACCCCTCCTGGCAATTACTTCTCTGTCACCACTGATGCAGATGCTGGGGAAGTTCCAGACTGGACTCAGCTGCAGACAGGAACTGGATGCAGGAGCTGGATTGTGGAATCTGATGTAGGAATGCATGGATTGACATCAAAGGCAAAACAGACAGCCCTCCTTGGATGCTGGCCATTGAAGAAGAGAGGCTGAGCACTGTGATCCCTCAGCTTCACACCAAATACAGTGTACATGGGATGGAACACCCCAGTGGTCAGTGTAGGGTCACCTGTGCTGTCTGCTTCCCCCCACAGGTGTGGCCTCTAACTTATTGCATCCCCAGCATGGTACACCAGACTGACAGTGATGTGCCAATATCTCCAGAGAAAGTATAAGCAAGAGCCTTCCTGCATACTGACCCTTGATAGCAACCGTAAACAGCAAGCGCTGGCACTTGTGCACTGAATGCACAAATATCATGGTGTCGACTGGAGAAAGGGCAGCTGCTTATGAGAGACTGAGCTGAAGATCACTGAGCAGAATTAGCTCTGCTTTAAGTCAAATCAGGACAATGGTCCACACTCCTTTGCCTATACCTATGCTATCAGGATGAGGTTCCTTTACTGCACAGGCTGTGATCCTCTGAGCATGGACTCAGGCAGGGGTGAAATTCAGCCCTTTGAGCACCCAGGTGTGCAAAACAGCTGGTGGATGGGTGGCTCTGCCAGACACACACGGAGCACTTCACAGGGAGGTCCACAAGATAACCCCATAAAATGGTGCCAGAACACTAGTGCTTGCCTCATGGAAAGAGATGCTCTAAGACAAAGCTGACAGAGGCTGGAGAAACACCAAGAGGTGCTCTTCTCAAGCAAGCGTTGCTGTGTGCCTCCATTCTTAGCTCTCTTGCCTTCATACACATTTGATGGAGCACACCCTGTGGCCTAACACCACATTAAGTCCAGTTGTGTTAGAGCTCAGTATTTCAAAGCCTCTAACATTACTCTAACCAGTGAAAAGCAGAAGAGTCATCTACTCAAAGGGGATACATTTTGCTACAACTTTTACTCCTGATCTTTCCTGTCCAGCACATTTAATTCTTGCGAGCCAAATACCACTGGTGCTGACCATCATTATCCATACACAAGGAGGAAGTTGGGCTGGCAATAGCACCTTGCTTCTTATTCATAGAGTCAAGCCTGGAACAAGAAGTCTGACCCCAAAAGTAGGACCCAACCCTTGAGGCTGATGTGTTTAAAGCATACTGGTTGAAAAGAAGATTCATTTCTATTAGGTAAGCACCTTTTTCACCATGTTTTACAGATATGCCTTTACCTCTGTTGCCTATAGGTAAAGAAGTGATGAAAATAGTTTGGCAGAGAGGGTTTAGATTTGGATCTTATGGCAAATCACTAAAGATAAGAATTCCTTATGTCATTCACTCCCCCATGTAACTAAAAGCGTGTCCTCAGCCCAAATGCTGACGACCTCTGTTCTATAATAGGTTCACATCTCATTACATGCTAGGGGACAAATGCCTTTATCCCAGGTCTTCATGGGTACCTTCATTCCATCCTTTCAAGTAAGAAAAGAAGATATTAACAGATAGGACAGTTGACCCACAGGTGGACTTTTGTCTGCACAGTGGAGAAAGAAGTAGCGTGGGCCAGAGAAATTTTTCTGCCACCTTAGATCTGGCTCCCACTCACTACTAGAAGGATGTTTTCTAAAATAGGTAGGATAAAAACATTTCTCACTCAGTTGTTGACTGTCCCTACTGAATTCCCTCACACAGCTGACCTTTCAGAAAAGCACAGATGTGACAGAAGGACTGCTAGTGCAAGAGAGGGCTACCAACTTCTGCTATCACTTCTTCTCATCATTCACATACATTAAATCATTAAAGATTTAATAATAATCTATATTTTAGGCCACCTTCATTTGTGGTTCTTCATCACTAAATGTTATCATTTTCCTTCAGAGCACACTAGGAACTTAGTTCAGATCACTGAAGATCAACAGGGTTTCTAACTGGTTTGTGAAACACTAGGATCAAAAAGTTGTCCTGTTTTTTTTTCCTAATGCCACTCACCCCAAGATGGGAGCACATGAAGAAAGTTCATAAGGCTTTGGATAATCAACCCACAAAGCAGCAAAACCATTTGCATTTCAGAGCAACTTACCACACATTACTGCTGATCTCTGAGAGGGCTCCCATGTGATAGGAAAGGTGGCAAAGACAAAACTTCACATTGCATGCTATGTTGCAAAATGGGTCTCCAGGTTCTACCAGAAATCACCATTACTTACCCCCCTCCAGCAAAGGAAGACAAAGAGCCCAGGGAGAAGAGAGCTTTGTTGTGTCTTATGGCTTTTAGAAGTTACCTGCCAAGTGTGTAATTTTAAAGTGATTGTCTTCCATTAGGGCTACAATAAACAGCATGGTGGAAAATTCAATCTGATTAGCTCTTCTAATGAGCTGCAGGAGGTTGTGGAGGCCAGGGCAGAAGAATCTTACACGTTTCATCACTGATTACAAACCTGCCTCTGAATTAATCAGATAATGAAGTGTCAAGATTTAATGAGCCTAATGCTGATCAACAAATGATCAGTGATCTTTGTAGATTTTTGTCAGTCTAAATGCCTTTTCTTCAAAGCTTTCCCACAGGAAGGTTACAAAAAGCACGTGCTCGGTTTGTAGTCCGTTTGGGCAATAACCAGCAGATGTAAACTTTATCATCTACGCAATGACTCCATTCACTCACAACGTGTTCAAGTTCCCGTTGGGTCTCCAGGAGGGATGCTGTTACCACAGATGCACTTTAATTGCAACAGCAGCAATTAAAGCAGTGAGCTAAATCCTGAGAACTTTTAACTACGATCTCACTGGAACAAATGGGGCTCTTACTCTGCAATGAGAGCAGAGCGGGTTTCAGATACTGCCAATGCGGTCCCTTCTAACCCTGACTGACTCTCTGACTTGGTCTAGGTGATCCTGCTGTGGCAGAGGATTGGACTAGATGATCTTTCGAGGTCCCTTCCAACCCCTAATGATTCTGTGGTTCTATACAAATTGCTAAACCAAACCCATCTCTTTTAGTAGAACTGAACTGGACCCGCACTGACCTCCTGGTGTCTGCTCGATGTTCTTCCCTCCACCAGCCATTTCGTTCACATTACATTTTCATTTTGCTGTGGGAAAGCTGTCCACTGTACCCCAAGGCAGTTGTACCTGGCTGTGCAAGAGAAGCAACCAAATAAATGCTGGTGGTTGGTACACAGCACTGCATTTAAGTTCCAGCAAACCCAGTGCTCCCAGTGAGGGTGATACCTTTGCTAAAGCTGATCAGCCCAAAACCTGCTTCTGGTGACACGGAGACCTTTCAGGCACAGGGAGAAAAGGGTTCACCTGCTGTTTCTTCTGAGTTGGGGAATGCTCTGCTCTTGGAACTTCTTTTAATTTTCTGTTTAGTTACCAACTTAATACTCATTGAAAGATCAAAGCCATTACTGTTAAAAACTAATAGACTGCTCTTGGCTACTACCAGAACCAGAGGATGGACTAGAGAGACCTTTGCTCTGATCTAGTGTGGCAGGTCTTGTGTTCTTCCTAGGAATTAACATTTACTTTCCCAAAGAGATCTGCTTGTAGAAGTCCATCTGTCAAGTGACTCTGAGAAGTGGACATAAAAGAGAACAGACGATGACTAACTGTGCATTAAAAAAATTACACAAGTATTCCTGGGGAATTAATACTTGAAAGATCTTAAATGAAAACAAACTTGCATTTGTCACCTCTGTGGTATCTGTTTTGCATTTTAACTGGTCGCACCTTTGATGAGACATTTTTCTAACATTATGTGTTCCCCTTTTCGCATAAAAACATATGTGGTTTTTCCTTTCTATCTCAGTTGTTTTGGATTAAAGAAGAAGAGGCACTTGCAGCAATATCAAAGAGACAGAAGCAATCACATGGATCAAATTATTATCTCATTGAAAACCAGAGGCTGTTACTTGCAAATTCCGTGAGACCAGGATTTGTCCTCAGTGCCTGGAACAGTGGCCAAATTTGTTTAAATCCTTGTGCATTACTCATCTGTGCCCAGTGTGATCTGCCTTGCAGTGTTCGGGTGGTGCTACATGTACAAATGCCTTTTAATAGAGAAACGTTGTAAGAAATCTCAGTTTTATTTCAGTGACTGACTTCAAGTGTTCAGAGATGCTGTGAAGGGTGAGCTGCTGGATACACGTCTTTGGAATGGGGATGCGCTCAGTATTTCACAGAACCACAGAATCATTAGGGATTGGAAAGGACCTCGAAAGATCATCTAGTCCAATCCCCCTGCCACAGCAGGATCACCTAAACCAAGTCACACAGGAACACATCCAGGCGGGTCTTAAACATCTCCAGTGAAGGAGACTCCACAACCTCCCTGGGCAGCCTGTTCCAGTGCTCTGTCACCCTCACCGTGAAGAAGTTCCTCCTCATATTTATGTGGAACCTTCTATGTTCCAGCTTACAACCATTGCCCCTCATCCTATCACTAGATGACACTGAGCAGAGCCTGGCTCCTTCCTCCTGACATCCACCCTTCAAATATTTATAGACATTAATGAGGTCACCCCTCAGTCTCCTCTTCTCCAAGATGAAGAGACCCAGCTCCCTCAGCCTCTCCTCATCAGGGAGGTGTTCCACCTCCTTCATCATCCTTGTTGCCCTATGCTGGACTGTCTCCAGAAGCTCCACATCCCTCTTGAACTGAGGAGCCCACAACTGGACATAATACTTCAGATGTGGTCTCACCAGGGCAGAGTAGAGGGGTTTACTTCTGTAAGAACCACTTTATACACTGTTCTGTAGTGTGGTGGTGCTTTCGAGTGGTGGCATGCATGTGCTGTAAACATGAAATGTTCATGAGAGGGCATAATCAGAGCAGTCCAGCCAAGCCACCTAGGGGTGGAGTGGCACAGTGCTGACGCTCATCTAAAATAAATCACAGAATCACAGAACATCAGGGATTGGAAGGGACCTCGAAAGACCATAGGATCATAGGATGTTAGGGGTTGGAAGGGACCCAAAGAGATCATCCAGTCCAATCCCCCTGCCAGAGCAGGACCACCTAATCCCACCCTTTCTGCCAGGTGCAGACAAAGCATTGCTCACTGTGCTTTTGAGGATGTCTCTAAAACATGTATTTCTAAGCACAATTTCAAACACCAGCTTTCTCATTGCTCCGTGCTGTGGGGTTTTCATGACAGGCTGGATTTATAATTTTAGAAAACGGAGTGCTGGAGCATCAGCAAGCTTTTCAAAACTCCAACAGAATAGGAACGCTGCTGGATGCCACCTTGAGTGAAATGGAAAGGTGGTAACATCCCAAAATACTCTAAGATGACAACTGAAGTGTTTCACACCTCACTCTGTGCTGGCTCACTCTGTTCAGCTTTTCTGAATATCAAGTCCTACACACATAAAGGGAAAATGACCCTGAGAACCAAATTAATGAATCTGAGAGGCAAAAAGCAAAAATTAGTCTAACTCTGTTATTCGTGGCAGACTCGGGGATTGCTGCTATTTGTTTACCAAACATAAACAAACCTGAACCATTTCTCACAGGCCTTTGGGCACTTTAGAATTGTTTCTTGTTGTGATGCCTTACCTCGTCCCCTTTGCCCCCATTTCTTCACTGAAATCATATAATGAATGTGAAACAGCTTTACTGAAAACCAAACACAGTTAGTTTTCTCTTTCTCAGGATAAGATGCTTAAATAAAGATTTGTGGTGGGTGACAGCTACTTTCAGAAGTCCTGAATTTCCAAAGTACTTTTAATATTGAAATGCGACTAGCATTTTCATCTGTTGTGTCTGCTGCCAATTTTTCTTATTCTAGATCAGTCTGGGATATTACATTAACTGTTTTCTAGTTATTTTTGGGTAGTCCATGCAGGCTGAGTCCACTTTTGAGAATCATAGAATTCTTTAGGCTGGAATAAATCTTTAAGCCCACTGACCTAACTGTGCCAAGACCATTTCCTAAACCATGTCTCTAAGCTCCAGACCTGCATGACTTTTAAATTGATTTAGGGATGGTAATTTAACCCCCTCCCTGGGCAGCCTGTTCCTATGTCTGGTGACCCTTTCATTGAAGAAGTGTTTCCTAATGTCTTACCTAAACTTCTTGTACCACAACAAAGCTCATTAATTAGACACTAAGACCTCCCTGGTTTCAGGGAGAAAGACAGGTACAGAAATGGGAGATCATGCTTCTGCAATTCATAGAAAGGACTGTCTCTAGATTCAGGATCAGGCCGGCAGTTTGGGCTTCTTTACTCATTTCTGCTTTTTCTCTTCTTTCTTGGGAGGACAAGCCACGGCAGCGATACGCACTCAAATCTTAGTCTCACTGATGTTTCCCTTTAGCTTCAGGGGCCCATTAAACACTGGTCTTCTTAACGGTATGATTTCACTAACTGTCTTCATACTAAATAATCAGCAATCTTTCTGCAGACCTTTGTGTGTTCTTCCACACATCCCTTACTGTAAATCACAAGTACTTCTCTCTGGGCATTTTTCAAAGGCTTCTAAAACATAGGGCTGGACAGATCCTCAAGAGTATCAGTGACCCAAGCTCTCTATGAACCACAGAATCACAGAACATTAGGGCTTGAAAGGGACCTTGAGAGATCATGTAGTCCAATCCCTCTGCCAGAGCAGGATCACCTAGACCAAGCCTCACAGGAGCATATCCAGGTAGGTTTTAAATGTCTCCAGGGATGGAGACTCCACAACAGCCCCTTCCAGTGCTCTGTCATCCTCACTGTGAAGGATTTCCTTCTCATATTGATGTGGAACTTCCTATGTTCCATCTTGCACCCATTGTCCTATCACTAGATGACACTGAGAAGAGCCTGGATCCGTCCTCCTGACACCCACCCTTCACATATTTATAACATTAATAAGGTCACCTCTTGGTCTTCAGTTTTCCAAGCTAAAACAACCCAGCTCCCTCAGCCTTTCCACATAAGGGAGGTGTTCTACTCCATCATCTTTGTGGCACTGTGCTAGACTGAGCTGTGTTCATGATTCTTGAGATACAAAGAGGTGTTTTCTATGCTCTGCTTATCTGTACAAATAGAGAGCGGAGGGTAATAATAGTAGTAGTTAGCTCAGACCTGGAAACTCTTTGGTTTAGCATAAAAATGTTCTGTCTCTGCGATTCCGCATGCTCTCCTTATAACGTGTCCCAGTGCTGTGTGCTACCCAGCCCCACTAGTTAACCTCATACCCCTTGCTGTAAATTAGCCAGCTAGCTCTTACTCTGTCTTACTGATCTGAAGGAGCAATGACTGACATATTAAAATATAAAATAAACCCACCATTTATGTTTTTGAAGACTTGCAGTCTCCCTCGTGACTGCTCTAAATTTAACAAAGGTAGTTCTTTTGGCCTTTCCTCCCAGGTCATGTTTCCTAAGTCTCTTACCGACAGTCTTAGCTCTCACTCTTTCTCTCCCCCACTACCTCTCCCCCCGGTTTTGCTTTTTTCAAACTAGAGTCCACAAGCACATACGGCAATCTGGCTCAAATCTCACAAGTGCTGAACTGAGCAGAGCCATCACCCACTAATTCCATATGTGCTTCTTGCAGACACATTCAGCCTGTGAGAGATGACAACACTTCATGCCATCTAGCTCCTTAACCACGACATTCCTGTGCGTTTATCTCATGGATAATTGAAGTACTGCCACAAGTAACCAAGAAGAAAAACATCATTCTTGATTTGAAAGTTAATTAAATGGCTGAGAGTTCGCAGCCTCCATGTGTCCCAACCCCAAGCAGGCTCAGCACTGTTCCAGCTGCGTACTGGGGTAAGTGTAGGAAGGCAGTCCAGCGACGTCTGTTTACTTGAGCATTGTAACAGGTCAAAGCAAGTTCTTGGCAGGCTCCACAAGCTCATGGGTCAGATGTTGTGCAGTCCTGGTTTATGTCTCTTCTTTTATGTATGAAATTCTTGGGAAGTTCTTAAATAACAAAACTTCTGCTGCTCTTCTACATGTTGTTCCAATGTCTGAAAATCTATAGGCTGAAAACGTAGGTACATCCTTGTGCTTACAGATGCTCGTATTCACATACTTGCTATGGAAACTCACTGCCAGTAACACCAACTCCTTTAACAAATCTAATGCTTCCACATGGCCCACAAATTTCTGCACCTTGAGGTCTTCCAGGGCACACAGATAAAACTGGGTGGGAAGTCTGTAGTTGACGCAGACAGGTACTGCGTATATCCGTAAGAGGAAGCCATTAAACAACAGAGGAGATGCAGGACAATGCACATTCTTTGTGTCAGGCCAAGGGTGCAGGCAGTTCTGTGCATTGCCTGCACATTGCACAGTTTTCTCCATTGCAAACACAGGTTGCTGATAGGAGAAAATCCCATAACTAGAGGTTTAAATGGAGCAAGAATAACTTCCAGGTCAGTAATGGATTTAATGAAATATTTTGGAAGTACGTTTTGAAGTTGTGAAAGCTCTTTTTAAAAAATTTGCCATGAAATGAGAGGTTTGCATTTTGAAATACAGAGTCGGTACAACAATTTGGAACATTGCCACATAGAGCCAGCTCCAGCAGTCCCTGCTCAACTCTTCCTTGGTCAAAGCTTCTGCTGAGCTCTGAATGAGTGCCAACAGGGCACTGTCTCCGGGACAGCCTTTGCAGATGGCGCTTCATCCAGAGGCTTTGAACACAAATCCGCCTGTGAAAGTTCTTACAGAATGCGGGCCCAGCAGCGTCCCTGATCAAGTCAGTGGAAATTTTCTGATTGTCTTCAGAGAAAAAATTTGGATGATTTGATGGACATTCACGTGTAAAAGCATTTGCTATACAAGTGGTTAAGAGAAGAATGGAGTAAAAAGAGAAGAGAAGAGGAGAGGAGAAACAGAGATGCTCTTTGAACAATGTGAGAATAGTTTACAATAGCAATAAATGCACGGAAAGAGCCAAATTCACCGCTGTCATGAGCTGCTCTGACTCTTGATTTATGTTGATTTCTGTCCTTTCCCTCCATCCCAACCAGATCTCCTGTCCAAACACCTTTGAAAGTTTCCAGAATATCTAGTCACACAACTGAGGACTTGTGAGATTAACCGTTTCTACAAATCTGAGTGACCCAACAGCCACACGTTCACTACTTGCATGGACCTGCTGGTGCCCTGGACCTACGGCTGATTTCTTGGTTGTGCAGAATGGAGAAGGCTGCAAGTCAAATCCATTTCAGCTGAGCAGAGAGACTCACAGGCTATTTTTTGAAAATATAGCTCTATAAATCTCAGTATGCCCTTTTGAACTGAGTATTACTGTAGAACTGTGGGAAACTCCTTTTGGGAGAGAAGTGGCGCAGTTGATATTTATCACTACAAAGCCTATTGCAACATGCTGTCTCTTTCCTTTGAAATAAAAGCTTTTGAATTACAGATGATCAAACATATTCACACCCCAAGCGAAACCAGAATATTTCTGGCTTTCGGCCAGCATTGGCTTGGGTGTGAAATATTTGGCATTTTGCATTAATTTTTTACAGTAATAAAAGCACTTTCTCAGCTAAAATCATCTTTGCCATCCAGCAAGTGCCACTGGGCTTGCAGCTAGTTTAGATGTATAGGGGTAATCTATCGATCCCGTGGCTGCAGAGAACAGCAGTCCTGGGCATTGTGCTACATAACTGTTTAGAGGTGCCACCACAGCGCAGTCGTTGACCACATCTAGAATCTGACAGAGTAGAAACTAGCAATTCTTTGGGATATATTTTAACAATGATGATCTATGAGGTCTCTTCCAACCTTGGTAATACTGTGTGATACTGTGTGTAACAAAGGTAATTGCATTAACCTACTAATGTGAGCAGTGAAACAAGGCTGCTATAGTGTCTGTGTGCGATGGGGCTGAGTTAGCACAGATAGAGGCATCTTGCCTCAGCATTTCCAGAATCTCTAGTGCTGCAGCCTGAATGTTGCATTCACTTATCTCCCTCTTTCGTGTGCTAATGTTTCCTTCCTTTTGGGAAGGAGGCACAAGGCTTTAACTAATTGAGGAAGATGTTAACCTTGTAAGAGGGATCATTTACAGAGTGAGTTCTTAGTTGATCTCTAACACACATGGCCGCTTCAGTATTGCTGCTAACAGGGTATGTATTCTTCTCTCCAGGAAAGGAGGAGTTACCGACTAGCTCCTTGTTGTAGGTTAGGAGAATAGATTCTGGGTATCACCTTTCCTTTCTTTTTATTCCCAAAATAACTTCTGCTGTGACTATAAAGGAGGCATAAGAAAAACCCCACCCGAGATAGAGAAAAACTGCTGCTAAGGGAGGCAGAGTCATAAAGAGCTATCAGCCCAGACACTGTTAATCTTAATGGCCCATTAGGAAAACAATAGCTGTAGCTCCTAACAGGAGCTGAAGGCTTTTGAAAGCTGAAACCCAAGCTCAGGTGGCAGGGGTGTTGCCCCTACCCTTCATCCTGATAAAAGGACTCTGTTTTGGGGTGAGTGGGGAGCTTCTCCTTCTCTGTCTCTTCACTCTGGATGTTTGCCGGAACCCTTCTGCCTGCCATGAGCTGCTGGACTACCTGCAGCTGGTGCATTTCCCCACTCCCCACCTGTCTTTGAGCTGCTGCAAGCCACCTGCATTTGCCTTGTCAGGTTTCTCAGTGAGGAGGTAGCTGGATGGAGAGAGAGGGTTTTGTCACAGTGGCAGGAGCTTTGTGGGGTTACTCTTCATCTCGGGGTGGCTTGCCTCAGTTCTGTTCACACTGGTATTTGCTATCCTGTGTTATAAAGTCTCTCTCTCTCTCTCACTCTGGAGAGTGAGCCAGGGTAATTGAATTGAGTGGAGGGAAACTCCTAACCAAGAGTCTCTGCTCCCAAACTTGTTCCAAGCTGGGACACTCCTGCTCCTGTGCAGTCGGGAATAGTTAGGGACAAATCTGTAAGAAGGTGCAGAGCAGAGGCTGAGAGATCTCAGTCTGTTGAGCTGCCCAGCTCCTTTTGATACTCATTGAGGGAACAGATCACACTATCTCTTGCAGGACCTCAAAGATACTCACTTTCTCTTAACTTCATATTTCTCTCCCTGATACAACACTCACTTCTAGCATTGAATTAATCTCTCTGTTACCAGGTATCTCACAGAAGAGAAAGGACACTCCACTGGTGGACTTGCATTTGTAAAAGGGGACATTTACAGGTATGAGGTTTAAACTCTCACTCCTGGCTCAGCTGAAGTTACTTTGGGCCTGACTTACAAAGGTGTCAAAGCCTCTCATAAAGCAGACAGGAATCCAATACCCTTGAGTCATGTAAGCCTCTAGAGCCATTATCTGAACAAGAGTATTGTGTTTAAACTACTTAGAGCATTTTTTAATCCCTTCTGGATTTGTACACTCTTCCCATTGTGAACCAGCAATGGTTTCACTCTTCAGAAGCTCTCTTGAAAGGAGTAAACCACCAAATCATAGAATCAGGAATGTTAGGAGTTGAAAGGCGCCTCAAGAGATCATCTAGTCCAACCCCGCCCCCGCCAGAGCAGGATCACCTAGCCTAGGTCACACAGGAACATCTCCAGGTTGGTTTTGGATGTCTCCAGAGGAGACTCCACTGATCAGTGGAACACTGTTCTTGTCACCAAGACAATAAGTAAGTTTTCCCATGTGTTTTCATGGAACCTTCTATGATCCAACTTGCACCCATTGCCTCTTGATCTATCAAGAGCCTGGCTCCATCCTCCTGACACTCACCCTTTATGTATTTATAAACCTTAATGAGGTCACCCCTCCGTTTCCTCTTTTCCAAGTTAAAGAGACCCAGCTCCCTCAGCCTTTCTTTGTAAGTTTTGTGTTTGGAGGCTCCCTAACCTCCATCTAACCCTGTTTTACAAGTATGTTTCTAAAAAACAAAAAGAAGAGTGAAGAGTACAGAAATCCCCATACCTTAGAAGTGTTTAATTACATGTGAATGGATCTACATAGGCATCTGCTGGCCAGCAGACTCTCCTGCTCATTTATGATGTTAAGGGCTGGGATACATGACCCAGTGGGCAGGAAATTAGGCACACACAAAAGTTTTCCTCTTTCAGCTTCACACAGAAACAGCATAAAGAGACCTTGTGGGGGGAAGGGGATGGAGCAAGAGAGAATGAGAGACAGAACGGTCACAGTTGTTGCAGGTCTCCGTCACACAGTTTTTGCCAGCTGCCACCTCCAGCCGCAGATGTTTCTCGGGGTGAGGATGCGTCAGGAGAGCCCTGGCCCATGTGAACGCTCACGTGCGTGTGACAGACAAATGGGGACAAAAGGTTCTGTGAAGCCATATCTGCTCTGTGCTTCCTGAAACGCTGCAGTGCCACAATTTACAGAAAAATAAAGAAGTTTACAAACTGGTTTATGAGACAGTTAAATGGTTCTTGGGGGGGGGGGGTCTTTATAATTGAATTATAAGAACAAAAGAAATCTGAGGAGCAGGCAGAGGCCTGAAGGTCCAACATGCTTGACCTCATTTGCTTTAATTGCACTGCTGGCTCTCCCACTATAACCTTCACTTGGAGAACGGTTTCTGGAAATCATTTAAACTCCCTGCTTCAGTTGCCTTTGTTAGTGATTTAGTCAATAATTTTATTACCTCTTTGGTAAGATAGCTCTGAGTGCCCCAGTCTTTAATTAAAAGCCTCTTAGGTTTGAATCTTTTAACAATATGAACAAATCTACCCAAGATCTTTATCAGAACCTTCTATAGATTTTATAGCTTCCTCCCAGTCATATTGAAGATGCTGTTTTCCATCGTGAGCAAAGCCAGCTCCCTTTGCATTGTCGGTGTGTCAGAAGTGTAGCGCAGAGCTGATGGCAAGCTGAGGTCTGCAGACTTTCTCCAGCAACAGTGCAGTGCCAGCAGGAGGGTGGCCAGGGCTGCAGATGTCATTTGGCACAGAGACTGAAGAAGTGTCTGCAACCAGGGCCAAATGGGGCCAACGGAGGTGCTGCAGCACCGCAGAACTAGGATTTGGTCCTGCTCTTGCCAGCGGGTACAGCAACGTCGGTGCCGCAGCCCCCGAGACTCTTCCCTCTCTTTGTACATAAAGAGTGTTAAGTGTTGAGCTAACCCTTCTGCAAGTCTCAGTTTCAGACTTCATGTCTGCCCTCCATTAACTTGTTTGTTTGTAACATTTAGGTTTTTTCTTTCTAAGTCAGCTCTTGTCTTTCAGGAGGGTTTCTGTTCAGTCCGCGATCTCCCGAGGTCTCAAATTCAGAGCAATGTGCTCCAGTGATCTGAAGCGAATGCCCGCAAAGCTGGAAACAATCACCGCCCTCCTGTGGATGTGGCTGTGGTGGGCAGGTTTCTGGGAGCACAGCGCAGGCTAGTAGTGAAACGGGCACCATTAAAACCCCCAGTAACTTGATTCCCCCAGGGCTCAGCCCTGCTGTGAGGGACTGTGAAGGCTGGCTTCCTTGGGAGCACCTTTTGGAAGCATTTGGTTCTGATCCCGGCCTGTCTTGTGCTCTGAATCCTTGTGCCAAGTGGTTCCACTGTGCTCCCTGTGAGACCTGCTCACCCCCAACTGTAAGGGTGGGGTTAGGTGAAGACACAAACCTTGGTGCATCCTGGCAGTCTCCGGTAAGGCAGCCAAGGAAGTTCATGTTGCAAGACAATCTACCAGGAGGTAGCACATTTTTCCACCTGTCCACAGTACTACCAGCCTCTTCTAGCACAGGATCCACATTGGCAGACACGGAGCGGGGCTCACAAGGGCTGCAACACCCCACAACAGCTCAGCATCTCCTTACCAAGATTCTCCAGGGCTGGAGGAAGACTACTTGCATCTTCATTCTCACACTGAATTTGAGAACAATCTACTACCTAACACCAGAAGTTCATCCCCAAAGGAGCACCTGAGCACCAATGACAGCTGTAATGCTCTCCTCTAGCCCCAAGCTCAGTCCCAGTCTTTTTTTGCCTCAGTTTCCCTTCCTGCAAAATTAGGGTAATTGTGCTGGACACCTCAAAGGGAAAAAACGGGGTTCAGCGAGATTAATGAGCATTTTGTGAAGTGCTTTGAATATGAACTGCTGTGGATAGTCAGTGCTAACTATCAATTATTAAGTGGGAGTCAGGTTTCAGGAGCTTTATAACAGGGAAAGTTAAGCAAGTGTAATAGCAGAAGATCTGTAACGAAGCTCAGCACTGCCCTGTAGCACTGGCTATGAAAAACTAATATCTACAGTAAAAATTCCAGCTTTGTGGCCTATGCAGAGTATTTTGCTCTGCTGCTATAATGATGACACTTAGAATTAGACCAGCATAACCTAGAGAGCTCTGGGGACTCATCATCTCTGAGATTTCACTTAATTATTGGCAAATTCTGTCATTTAGTATCCCGAGCAGGCTGCACTATGTATAACCAACACATCTAATTTGATTTAATCTTGAATTGCTCCTATGAGTGGTCTTGAATGGAACCGCATCTGGTATCTTGGCAACGTCTCTTCTTCTCTTGGAGAGAACTGTCCTTGAATCTATAAAATGGATCTCTTGCAGCGGGGGGTGTGTGGTGCGCGTGCACGCGTGCAGGGGCCGGGGGGATGAACCCTCGGCGAGCACACAAAGGGAGCCTTTGCTTACACGCGTGTCTCATGTGCTGAGGTTTTTTTATACCTCTTTTCCCAGATAAATTATGCCCATTACTCCTGGCGTAAATTGCTTTTGAGCTAGGGAGTGGATTTGAGAAGCACTCGGGCTACTCCATCCTTAATTGGAGCTTTAAAAAAGGAAGTGGTTGCTGGTCTGAGTGGACGAACCGTTACTGCTTTCTGTTCTCTGTGATACAGAGTTAGAAAGGAGGGTGGGGAAATAGTTTGAGGAGAACAGATCAGTCACCACACAAGTACAGTCAGAAATGGATTCTTCTGCGTAACCTGATGAGGCTCAGAGTTCTGGCACGTGGGATGTAAGGATTGCTCAGCTTCCCACCGACCTGAGATTTCTCTGTCTAGCTGGCTCTCCCTCCTGGCAGCTGGCTTGTACAGAAGAAAACTCACCTCAACTTTCACGAAAAGCAGAGAAATGGGAGCTAATTCACAACCCGTTACTTTCTTCAGAGCTTTGGGTCCTGCGCTTTACATGGTCATAAGCCCAGGTTAACGAACGCGTGGTTTCCACAGTCAAGCTACATCTTCCGTTGCTCCTGTGGGGGAACACGGGAAACCTGCCAGCAGAGCACAAGCGTTCCGATGGGACATGATTTCAGTGACTTGTCTCAGTCTCTATTATTCCTCGATGAAATGACATTCTCTGATGACTTAAGGCTTGTCTCTTTTGCTTCAGCAAATTTAAATCTCTGGGGTTATTCCAGATCCTGGGACATATCCTATTTGTCAGTAAAACTCAATTCCACAAAGCTGGAAACGCAAGGCCTTTTTGCCATGTTTCCAGAGATGGGGGATCTCAGAGGATGTGTAACACAAACTGCTATTGACAACACTCTCCCTTACACATAACGCTGCGTTACACAGCGGTGCGTTATCACATACTTAGGAGTCACACTTTGCAAGACGTACGGCTCTCAGCTATGAAAACCAGGCGCACACCAGGGAAGCTCCAGATAAAGATGAAGTAACAACTCAGGTTTATTTTTTGCTCTATAACTCAGGAAGTATCCAACACATTCTTCAGTCTTCTCTTGGCCATTCCCAGGCTACCAGGTTAAAGTTTCAGTGGGACTAAAATACACATTAGAATCCTGGATGCTATCAGCTGTTTGGTGACTTGGGTAATTACCTGCTTGCGTGACGAACTGATACCCATAGAACCTTTTATCCACAGGAGGAGCCAATATTTTCCATTCAAAAGAAAGTTGTTGTTATTTCTTGCTTTAAGGACAGAACTAGCACAATCTAGGAGGTCCGTTGCCTATGTGCAACAGATACTATGTATTTACCCCTTTCCTTTCTCAAGTCTCTGAAGCAGAGTGTAA
Organism: Rhinopomastus cyanomelas; assembly: GCA_013400115.1. Lineage (NCBI taxonomy): Eukaryota > Metazoa > Chordata > Aves > Bucerotiformes > Rhinopomastidae > Rhinopomastus > Rhinopomastus cyanomelas. The sequence goes on along the minus strand of VXBP01000521.1, from coordinate 356,663 downwards.
CCACGATCACATTTGCGAATGTGCTGTGTTGGAGTGGTCAACGTATGTTCACCGGCTCCAATAAAAAGCTTGGTGCTTCCTGGATGTACATAATATTCATCAGTTAATGTGAAGAAGATGACCACATAGCATCATCATTACATAGTGTGTGAGCATTCTGCTGCCTGTGGAGCAGCTGTGGTCAGTCATGTGTTTCTCTGCATGTTCCACCAGCCCAGCTTTAATCTGAAGAAAGGTACCTGAATGCAATCTTCTGCTCCAGCCAGAGAAGTTAATTATGAGAAGGTGTGATTTTTGATTGGTATTTTCTTCTGTAATTACATTCCTCACTTAACAGGGCTCTTTTCCGACTGTTCCTCCTGAGGACAGTACAGGGAGATAATCACTGTTGTTACTTGCACTGTAGGTTTGGTCAGAGGGAGGAACTTGTTATGAACTCAGTTGCGCTCAGACCACAAGGAGTGACAAAGCTGGTGCCCAGTCCCCGAATGCCATTAATTGAGGTTTTTGACTGATTTGGAGGTCCCCTTAACCTGGGAACCTTGGAGGAGGAAAGAGGGACCTGGTGGGGGTCGGAATCTCTTGCGGGAGAAGTTGAGAAGGGATGCGGTGGGGTTCAAACCTCGGGATCTTTAATCGTGGCGAAACCGGAAGTTGCGCTCAGACCACACAGAGCGACAGAGCTGGTGCCCGGTCCTCAAACGCTATTTATTGAGCTTTTTGAGGTGGATCATGAACTGGCTGCAGGATAGAAGCCAGAGAGTAGTGGTCAATGGCACAGAGTCTAGTTGGAGGCCTGTATCTAGCGAAGTCCCACAAGGGTTGGTACTGGGACCAGTCCTATTCAATCTATTCATGAATGACTTGGATGAGGGATTAGGATGCACTGTCAGCAAGTTTGCTGATGACACAAAGCTGGGAGGAGTGGTCAACACTCCAGCAGGCTGTGCTGCCATTCAGCAGGACCTGGACAGACTGGAGAGCTGGGCAGGAAGAAATTTAATGAAGTATAATTAGGGTAAGTGTAGAGTCCTGCATCTGGGCAAGAACAACCCCAGGTACCAGTATAGGCTTGGGACTGACCTGTTGGAGACCAGCTTAGGGGAATGGGACCTGGAGATCCTGGTGGACAGCAGGATGACCATGAGCCAGCAGTGTGAGCTTGTGGCCAAGAGGGCAAACAGCATCTTGGGGAAACATTTAAAGCCCTCCTGGATGTATTCATGTGTGACTTGGTCTAGGTGATCCTGCTGTGGCAGGGTGATTGGACTAGATAATCTTTCGAGGTCCCTTCCAATCCCTGATGCATTGTGGGTCCTGCAGCCTGAGAGCCACATGGTGTGTGACACTTCCAATTCACACATTGATCCCACTGCATTTCAACAAAGTTTGACTACCTAGTAAAGAAGATGTTTATAAGCATCTGTGAATATAAGGATAAACCTAATCAGAACAAAGGGACTTACTCCTGTTTTAAAGTATTAGTAGATATGGCTTCAATATTTTTTGGAAAACTTTTGCTCCGCACGGTCCTTTCTCTAATTTAAAGAACAAAATACAGTTTTTGGTTCCTTTTAGATTCAAACCATTGTGCTGGCACTGTGAATGGAATAGGTTTTTGAAAAAATAAATCCAGGGCAGACCTTTGATTAAAAAAACAGATGACTGCCAGACTAGACAATCTCTTGCGGTGTCTGCCAGCCTTATGGTTCTGTGATTTGTCATGGATCTGGGAAAGCCTCTGCTCTCATTCCTGTCCATGTAGCTGCACCTCTTTCATTTTACACAAAACAGTGGTGCCATGGAGAAGCTGGAGTAGCTTGCCAAGATGAAGAAAGGGATCAGTGATCAAGCCTGTGCAGAAATCAGACTCGTTTTCCACAGTACAACTGAAGAGCATGGCCTCCAACAGAACTGCTCAGCTGCCAGATGGACCCCACAGAGCTACATTCTCTACAGACCTTGGTGCCTGCTCCTTCCAGGCAAAGGTCAAATCCACAGAAATTAATTTTGTTTCTTTAACATTCCTTCACCCTCCTTCCTCCTTTCTGTTCCTTTCTTACTTCCATCTCACACCCACAAGATCTCCTGCCCACCTTCCCTGCTGCTCTGTTCTCCAGGTCAGTGTCCTCATCACTTCCACCCCTCTGTCTTTTGGGATGACAGGAGTGCACATGTCCAGAGGTGGGGAGAATAACCAGAGACAGGTTCAACCTGTGGATAGGGAGAATGGCCTCAAGAAGCAGAGCCTGGCTCTGCGGGCCCTACCATCACCAGGAAATGCTGATGAGAGAATCTAACACAGAATAACCATGGGATGCCAAGAGCATTTCCGACTCTCTCCTCCCTGCTGCCAGCGGGCACAACAGGCCACAGTGTATGACACACTCACAGCCACGAGAGTGCAGAGTTCCCATCCTTATTTACATCAAACCTGTGAAGACCTCTTGGTATTTGTCTTTCAAAGGAAATGAGGGTTATGCAGTCACGTTGTCTGTCTGTTCCTCGTCCCCATAATGTTTGAACTGGATGGTCAGTTTGAAGAAAGACTGTTTTGAAGCTGTTAAGCTCCTACATGGTTCATGAAAGTGAGTGCCTGGACAGAACATGAAAGCTTTTGCCTTAAAACTTTTCTACATTTCATAACAAAGATCTGGAAGAGGATGTGCTGTTGCCAACCCTGCTCTGAGATTCTTCTGCAAATGATTTTGCATCTCTTCTTGAAAACCTCTAGCAAGGGGGTGCCTCAGCACCCCCAGGCAAATCCACAGCTGCCACCCTAAGCCTTGCCTTCCTCCACACCCTGCTGCCACATTAGCTCAGGAAGGAAGACAGTTTTAAATGTAAATGTAAAACTTTAAAAAAATATGGAAAAGGGAAAATATTTCTGAGCAGCAATGGCCAATACCGGCTCTGTCTGCTGAGGTCACTGCTTCGAAACACAATAGCTGTCTGTAGAGGCAGACCCATTGGAAATTTAAAAGACTATTTGGAGAAATCAGTCCCAACAGTCCCATAAGCAGAGATCAAAACACAGCAGTGCTGGACGTGACCAATTTCTCGCTGACAATGCCTCGTGTCCCTACCCTCATTTAAGAACATGAGATTGAAAACACAGTCCTAATACCTACTTATCTCCAGTAGCCTCTGCTCCTCGTGTCATTTCATTCTTGGTATAAATCTACTCTACATGCCATATCCTTTTGTGAGAGGCAAGGACCTGGGGCTAAATGTATATAAATATCATCCCTTAGCCTTGAACCCGAGCGAGGCAGCATGACTCCATTCTGAAGAGCAGTCAGATAAGAACACACAGCCAAATGCCACCTCCTTTTCCTGTCCAGTGAAAGGCAAAATGCTGCAGTGAGCACAGAGGCACCTGAGCCTGCCATGCAGCTACCTTCCATGCACTTGCAGTGTGGAAGCTCTTCGTACTGGTAACCTGTACCATGGCTCCCAGCCCCAGACTTCAACTGGGAACCCAGCAGAGGGCAATCCTAAACCCATGCCAGGAGAAGATGTCCTGGGTGCCAGGGAAAAGCCTCCTTGGGATCTTGCTCTGATCTTTTCCCTTTCAAAGCCTGGCCTCCTCACTTTCCACTCACACAGGGACACTCAATGGGAGAAGAAATCCTGACAGAAAATGAGCTCTTGGGGAAAAGCAGCAGAGACATCCATTGGCGTGTTGCTCCCTCAATGTGAGTTTGGTTTGCCAGAGGTGATCGTTTCCCATGTTGTCCAGCTCCTGACCAGAGCTGCCGCTCCAGTATTTCTGCCAGGTTTGCTGGCAGTGCCAAAGAGCTGGGGATTGTGTTTCAGTATTTATTAAAAGGAAAGAATACATGTAAAACCTCTTCTCGGAATGGGAAGGAAGAAGGCAAATGAGACCTCTGCAGTCTTTGCTTTCCCTTATGCAAACTGGTCCCTTGTTGCCCCATCGCCTCTCTGTCATCCTGCCAGACCAGTCCGTGTTGCCCTTCCAACCATACGGCAGCACAAAGGAGATTTGAGACTCCATCAGAACTCAGAAAGCCCTGAGCAGGGCTGCTCAGTCAGCCTCTGCCCAGACTGTGCTGCCCTGAGTACCCACACCCTGAGTGCCGGCTCCATGGGCCACAGCTGCTCCTAAAGAATTCAGGAGTACTCACAGGATTTAGTTCTGGCTTTTCCGTTTCAGAGCTGTCCTTCTCTCTTCTCTCAACATTGCTTTTTATTTATGCTGAATACTCTGTCCCTGGACCTCCCACTTTTCCAGGAAAGTCACTTTAGGATTTTGCCAAACACACTGGGGTAGGGCAAAGGCTGGACAGGGAGAAGCCAGGCGCTGCACCTATCGAAGCACAATAAATCTTCCGGCTGCTTGCCAGCAAGTTAGCTGCTTCGCCACATGTGACCATCACAGCAAAGTTATAGGAAAGACCTTGTTAAACATGTCGAGAAACAGAGTGACATTTACAGGTTGATCTCAAAGGTGTGGGGAGAGCAGAAGCTGGCAGAAGAATGTGCTGCTCCTGAATCCAGCCTATGTGACACAGGGTCCTGGTTTTGCATGTAGGACTGTGCTGTGGGGTGGGGATGCACCCACAGTCTCCATTTCGCCTTCATGGGTTTCTGCTTGCCCACAGGGGAGAAGAGGTGGGTATGAAAAAACCCCAGCTGCCTCTGGAGAAATAAAGGCACTAAAATCAGTTCTAGATATCATCCATTTACTTCAGATTTCAGTTTGAATCACCTTTTCCTATCGATAGGTTTGGTTCTTGCTGGTTCGGTGACAGCAAGGTCTACTGGGATAACGGCTCAGCCTGTGGCTCAGCCTCACTGCTAGAAGCCTTGTCCATCCATTACTGGGTGTTTAAGTTCTCAGGTGTTGAATTCTTGGGGGTGACTCCAGGAAATAAGTCTGATTTAGTGACTTTTAAAAAAGGATATTGCTACTAAGAGAGAGAGACAAATGGCAAACAAAGGCTGCCCCTGCTCCAGACACAGAATTGAGGGACCAGAGTTCAGCCCTGACTGCTTTAGGTTTTCAGGGACAAAGAACAAAGTAAAAGCCAGCTGTAAGGCCAAAAGCGAGCACTGACTTGCTATCAGACACTCGTGAATACCTCTGAGAGGAGAAATGCAGCCTTCAAAAAAGTTGTAAGAGGATAACTGCACCTTCTTCTTTGTGAAAATGAGCAAATTCCAGAGTGTTTCTTCTGCTGGCTGGGCGATTCGCTTCAGCTTCATTTCACATGCTGTCTCACACAATAGCCTCCAGGGATTCTCAGGGGAAAAAAATTTAGCTGCCTCACCTTCTCTGCCCAGTTCCTGCCTTCCTGCAAGAAAATTATTTGCTGCTTTCTTAACAAACCAGCTTCATTTGTCACTGTAGGTAAGGTTATGTCAACACCTCCATTATAAACTCCTCTTGTCAGGAATTTACAAGTCAGCTGTAAAAATTCTCTTTTCACTTAATTCTGGCATGGATGAGAAAGCCCCAGGAGCACATTAGAAAAAATAAGTCAACATTCACCTATTGGATTTTAACACTTTCCAAGAAACGAACATTTCAACGGTACGGTATCATCAGACAAAGGCCTAAAGCAATGGCTCACTCAAAGTGTGAATCCTCTACTGAAATAAGTCACCTCGGAGCGTGGCAAACATAGAACCATCACTCTGAGTGCTGCCACGGGAATCAGAACCAAAGTTCCCCAAAGAAACCTCATCGACTTATTCTGCAACAACTAAAACGCAAACCATCCTGTTTGGGTTTTCTTAATAGAACCATAGAATTTTAGGGGTTGGAAGGGATGTCTAGAGATCACCTGGTCCTGTTTGTTGAGGGATACATCCTGTCTGTCAGGCCAAGAGGCTGAGTTCAATGTATGAAGGTTTCACAGCAGTTGGGGAAGGATTATTTTTAACTAAAATCTCTCACCTTCATTTCCATTTGAGCCCCTCACTATCACCAACACATTTAACTTCTCTGGTGCATTGCTACCGTTTATTGTCACTTCAGAACAGTGATATGAAGCGAGATTCAGCTATTCGCCCAGTGCTGCAGAGGACAAGCCTCTGCTCTGGGAAAGACACTCATGCCCAGGCTGGGATCAGCCCCAGCAGATGCTTCATCTTCTCGTGGCTTGCTAACGAGTAACAGCAATTTACTGTCCTTAATACCGTCCTGAGCCTGCAGTTTCTGCTGCCTTCTCGGAGCTACTGCTTGACAGGGTTTAACAGTGACTAGCTTCATCCTCCCCCTCCACTTCCACCCTCGCTTTTTATGGGTCTCAAGCACATAAAAGGAGCTTGAAAATGTTTTGGATTTGGCTCCGGGGAAGTCTGGAGAGCCCACGTATGGGCTCCCCAACTCCTTCACATGTCGGAAATGTTGCTGCTCACAGGTTGAAAGAGACATGTGTCGGGATTTGCTGTGTCTGCTTTTGCATTTTGTCCGGTTCCATATGGGAAGTGAGGACTCCATGGCACTAAGCTAAACTCTGCTTGTCTTCAGAAAACAAAAGGGAAAGACCATGAGAAGGAAAACTCAGATGCAGAACAGGCACAAATGTTGTTGAGACGGCCTTTAGTTCATTTTCAAATGCTACAGGAAATCAACAACAAAAGGAATTAGAAGTAATCCTGTCAGAACTAGTGCAGCTTCAATAAGACCACAATTTAAAAAGTATGATTCCAGCTCTCTAAACTCTTCCAGACCTTTAATGCATGCAAATATCTACACCTATGTGTGTGACTTACCTTTGCAAGGCAATGCTCATGCACGCAGCACTGCAACCCACAGGGTAAACACCCAGATCCCTGTCTTTTACCGTCCTTTAACTGTATCGGTACATGCACAAAGGATGCTGCTTACTCTAGTGACAGCTAAGGAGGACGGACAGTAACCCTGTGACAATCCAGGCTCAGTTTTGTACAAATAACAGTGCAGAGCTGTGAAGAGCAGCACTGACTTCTGTCTGACGGAATCAGGCCCAAGAACTGCAAAAGGAATTTACAGAGCAAGATTTTTTTTTTTTCCTGCAGTATGGTCCATTGGCTTTTGATAATAAAAACCACATTGCAAATGGCCCAGAAATTAATCTTTAAAAGGCAGCTGTACCCGTGTGTATTAACTATTCTTTTCAAAGATATTTCCTCTGGATTTCTGTTACGGTCTTTAATACATGTTTCCAGCCAGCAGAAATGTTCTGCTCTGTGGGCAAAATATAATATGCATTTTTAAAATGTTTATAAATATGTATACAGCCAATGGATTCCCACAGCCCTGCAGAGGCTCCGCTCTGCCTGGAAATGAAGGTAGCCTTTGAAAAACAATTACAAATTTGCTAGATGTACGTTCTGCACAGTGTGTGGGGACTTATCCACATAAATTTCATTAGTGCTAATGAGAGGTGGGCAGCTAAAGCCCTGCATATCAAGACATCATACATAAGGAAAAGCCCTTCTAATGATGTATTTGCTTATTAAACCAGAACCGCTCGGAAGGGCAAGCGTGCTTATCTGTTTTTATTTCCGAAAGGAGGAAAATGCAGGCGTCCACGCGCACACACACCTATAGCCCGTAGAATTCCTAAATACTGATATATTAGCGGAGAGAAAATGCAATTAAAATAATTCTTCAGCTGTTCTTGTTTTTTTGCAGCAGGCAAGATTAAAATGTCCCTTGAGGTCACAAACCAGAAACATGCAAATACTGTGACTGTGTGGAATGGCACTTTTGAGCGAGAATAAACAGGTGTGATAACAAAGGTGTCGGCAGTTTGTTTTAGTAAAGTTGAGGTCGTGTCACGCAGTACTCAAAGGTGGGAAATTCTCAGTTCACCTACCTCATTTCCTCAGCTCTTACTTTCATCTTTATAAAACTTCCTTTTCTCTGCGGCGAGGCACACAGAGGGCACAGCCCGTGCTAAGGAAAAGCTGTGGGGTTAGGACATGCACGTGGGTCAGAAATTAGGTGTTTTTCAGCACCTCTGTTAACTCCTGGACACGAAAGATTGCATTTTGTGCAATTATTTATTTTCTTCTTCAGATTACAAGTGGGTTCATTTGCTGAATAGCTACAACATGTGCTTGCTGCCAAGTTCAGGGTCCAAAGATGTTGCTCCGATGTATCATTTGAACACTTCGATGCCATCTACTAGATCATTGTGTTAGGGGCCAAGTTAGGGACAGCGGAGTAAAGGCAATTTATAACCCACATAGTGACATCAGTCTAACCTAGCAACCTCCCTAGCAACACTGCCAAAGCATCACAATGTGGCCCCTATAGCTCAGATGATATGAAGATTGTAGCATTGTTAGGGTGGGAGGTTGCCACTTTGGCCTAGCAACAAATAACAGCCTGACCTTGGGATCTATTGAAAGCTGAGAAGCCAAGCAGAACAGAGGGAGAACTACCAAATGAAAACCCGTGGGTTCCTGCCTGTTTCTTTTATGTAACCTAAACAAATTCTTCAGAGGGAAATATGGCAGAGCTTCCCGACACGCTGCATGCATGTATATTCAACACTGCTTTTCCACATGGCTGAGTAAGCGCTGTACAGCTTTCACCTTGTGGTTTGGAAACCATCAAACCTGGGTGCAGAAAAAGGACCATCAGAGAAAAGCCTACAGGCCACGCAGGGTGGTGACAAACAGGTTGGGCATTGCTGTGAAAGTGCCCTGATGTGTGAGGGCTCACACAGACAGGTATCACACGTGGTCAGCTGTGAGCTGTGCACACACTGGGTCTTGGGCTCACGCAGGAAATGCAGCTGTTGTAGGGCTGTAGGTAGCATTTCCTCACTGAAAATAATGAAATGGGTACAGATCACACTCCCCTTCCTCTCTCCTTCTGCTTGTTACCTGGCCAAAGCTAGGTAATGTTTCTCTCATGTACACACACTGAGTGCAGGGCATCCTCTAATGACACTCTGGAGCTATAAGGAGTCGGACCCAACCTGCTTCCTGCTGTTTCCGCTTTCTGAAAGTGATCCCATACTCCTTGTGTTTGTTACCAAATGCCACCTACAGCATCTTGACAGTTACAGTGATTCAGAGACAACTGAGGAAAACAAATGGGAAGTCTGGAGAAATGAAGCCATGCGTGTGCTTCTGCACAGGTGGCAGTTTCTGTGTGAATGATAACCCCTGCCATGTCTAAGTTATCCTGTGCAGTGACCGCTCCTCAGACCAGCCAAGTGGGGATAACCCACCTCCCAACCCTGGTGGCAGGCTTTAAGCTACCAGCTGGCCAGTGCAGAGAACCTCAAATTGCAGCTGCCTTCACTGTCTCTAGCATTCAAGGTAAACATGACTTTGGTCTGCAGCTGCACAATATTGATCATGTATTTTCAAGAAAGAAATCTCTCACATGTGTGCGGTTCTGTGCGTGTACACACACATTTCTGCATAATGACATGTATCTAAAAGGGGATTTTTAATGTCTTTAAAACCTTCTGTTTTGTGCTTTCTTTCTCCTTTTATACCTCTTGGTATCACTTTCAGTTTATAACTTCTCTTGAGAGAGTAGCCACAAGCCACAACTAGTCAATTGTCTACTTCCAGCAGACTTTAACAAAAGGACTGCTAGAGCTGAACCACCAATGGTCTGTCTATACTGCAGTCACTGCTGCAGGAACCACAACCATCACTTTGGTGAAACAAAGTCAGAAGCGATTTATCTTATCAAATCATAGTGCAAGTTCCATCACAGAACACAGCGTCTGTCCACTAGATCCATTTCTATTTTCAGCCAAGCCCATGACCGACTCCAAGCCACTGTATGAAGTATGTGACAGTTTGCCCCTTTGCACGTTTCTTAAATTACAAGCTTTAAGTGCGTTGAAAAATAGCGAGGGTTGGGAGGAACCTCTCATGTGTTAGTGCCACTTCATCTGTTCCATACTTTCTCAAACTGAAACTGGCCAGCTGGGTTTTTTAATAGGCTGAGTTTCCCATAAGAGCCCTTGTTGCAGATGTATGCATCTGAGCTGTAACGTAGAAGGGCACAGCGGTAACCGAAGCAGAGTGCCTACCTCCCGATGATGACACAAACACGGAGAAAAATTAAATGTCAGCTTCCCAAAGGACTTTCCAGCCACTCTGTTCTGCCTCCTTCCACTGCCATCTCTGCAGCACAGCCTCCTCAGAGGTTAACTTCCAGACTGCAAAGGAATGAGAAGAGGCTGGGGGTACAGATGAATCCTTACAAACTGGCTATAAGAATTTCTCCTTGTTTATCCCCCTAAGCTTCCTGGTAAACAGTGATAATTTTTCTCTAGCCACAGGTCTCCCCTTGGGGAATTGCTCCACATTAGTAAGGGAGCCCCCTCTCCCATCTCCATCTCATTTTCTTCCCACTTTCCTCCTTCAGGGAGGAAAACAAGTGGGATGTGGAAGTTCCTCCTCCGTGCAGGGCTGCATGGTCACTGCTGGCTCTGTATCTTTTCCTTGGCACCACACTTTGCCAATCTGTGGAACACAACGTATGAAACACACTCGCAAAAAAATAACTGAGAAGAAGTTCATCTCCTCCTCCTTCCTCAACACCTCTAAAACTCCACTTTGTTTGAAAGCTCCAGCTCCACCTCCAACCGTCCTCTGCCCCTGCACTGCAAATTCAGCCCAGAGCGAGAGCCTGGTGTAATGAGTAACCCAGAGAAGATTCAACAGGACCCAACACCAGGAGAATGATGGTTTCTCTGATTACAAAATTCAGTGCAGCTCATCGTTTTTCCAGTTCTGAAACTGACTAACTGAGGCAAATACCAATCAGTCAGATAGTGAGAGGAGGCAAAAGACTCTTCCAGGAACATTCCAAGAACTGGGAAGTTCTTCCAGATGACAGAGGTTAGGACTGCGGTGACTGGGCTTCTGTATGGGTAAATGTAACATTAATCATGGCCATGTTCTTTAAAAAATAAAACCAATGTTTGAAAGTAAGGACACATTATTAAATAGCTAGAGTTCCTGTCCATTCCTCTAGAGATGGTGTGTAACTGGCACTGCAGGCGAGACATTGCAGCGGAAAGAAATGAGTGATTCCCATCAGCAGCCCCTGACCTGAGCGTTGGTGAGCTGGTGGGGATGTGGGTTATGGCAAACGTGGGATGTTTGGATCTAGGTTTTCTTCCACTATTTAAAGGGAGGATGGTGGACACCGAATTTGGGATCCAGGTTAGGTGGAATTCATCTTTATCCAACCCAAATTTAGATCCTTTTTGGTGTAATTCAGGGTGAGCCTCATACACAGGTGTTTGGGAAAGCAGGGGCTCACCTGAACACATTCGTGCTTGCACGGGAGGGAGAAAGAAGTGGCCCTGCATTCGTGAGAGGAATGTAGCTGTGTGTAAGGATCCCCAGTGCCTGCGGTTAACGCCAAGGTCAGCTCCAGCTGACACCCCTGCCGGAGGCTGTGGGGGAAGGGATCGCTGTACTCCGCAATGAAGCCACAAGATGTCAGGAGACTTCTGCTGTGCTGGGCTGCTGCCCTGCTGCTGCTCCGCTACTGCTTCTGCTGCCGCTTCTGCCGCTGCGGCACTGGTGCCCTGGCAGGACACTCTGCGTTGAGGCTCGGGAGCAGCCTGGAAGCTGCCGACATAATTTTTCAGGCCACCTCGCTTCTCTTCTGTGCTACCCTTTCTCCTTCCCCTGCCACTCTGCTTCTTGATGAAAAAGTGTGAGCAAGCAAATGAAGAATTCTCGCCCTTTTGATGGCTTCTCCCAAGCCCCTATTGCACAGCTTTCTAGCTTCCTCGCTCTACATCTACATGCAGCTTCCTCTGTTACATCTCACTATGTAGAATGAATAGTGTTCGTATTCTCCACAGGGCTCTTGGCAGTAACAGCATATGGCTAAGTCGTGGATTCACCTCTGTGTTTTCAGAAACCCACCTTACGGTCCCTCTGTGTAAAACTGAAAACTAGTCCCACGTGAGGAAAGAGCAGTTTGCAAGAATGCTCATGATAACAAGGTAAACAAGACCCGACACAGAACTGTGCCTGGGCTTGTGTCCAAACACCCTGTGCTGTCTCTCTAATATAAAGGGATGTTTGCAAGATGCATTTCATTCTTGCCTCATGTCCTCTGCTAATGAATGCCCTAATCACCAGACACTAAATGTAGGCTCTGCACAAATCCTGTAAGAACCTGCTGGTGGAATAAATCCTTCTCCCACACTGAAAATGCAGCCCTGCGCTGGTTTTTGCATGTCAAGCAGCCAGGGCACAGCTGTCCAGGCTTCTGAGGCAGCAGTGGCCATTTTGTGAGGCTTGGTTCCAGCAGGTGGCTTTGGGGCTGTACATGTTTGCTGGGAAACTGCACCTCACTGAGATTCTTGAAAATATTCCTTCAGATTCAGTCTGGTCCAGAGCCAGTATCTATCTGATGGGTTGATGGAGCACTGTCCAAATGACTCCCATTTTGTTGCTGCTCTAAGCTCCAAAACGGTGTCCTACTGCATCCCTTCTCCTCGCACACCGACATGCTGCCCCACACTTGCCTCCACTTCTGTGGATAAATAATTTTTGTCATGTGCAAAGCTGGTGCAAGCAGAGGGTCTGTGTGACCAAGAGCTGCACGCTACACAAACTAAACCGGGACCTTGAGGGCTCAGTTCTTTATCGTGATTTTCATACCCCTGCTGCAGCTGTAAGCTATCGCTACCCTATCATTGTAGACCTCTCACTGTGTGCAGGTGCAAACACAAGCCTGCAGGGAATGGTCAGTCTCTTCTTTTTCCACACTATAAACTCTATCTCCTGGTATAGAAAGTGCTGCAAAAGCTCCATTGCTTTGGCAGGGGAACTGGACTCGATGATCTTTTGAGGTCCCTTCCAATCCCTAATGTTCTGTGATTCTGCGATCTTAAGACACTTTCTTGTATAAGTTATGTCTGATTTCCCAGATGGTTACACAACTTCACATCAGTGCATCTCCAGTGATTTGGCAAGAGCTGCTAACCTACATGACATGGCAGCACTTGTGGGTGCCAGGAAAGGATGGAGCAGAGCCACTGAGTGCCTAGAAATGCAGATTTAGAGCCTTTAGGGTCTGTTTTGTCATCTGTCATGGAACCTGGTGTTCTGCTCAGGGGGCTGCGCAGCAAGAAATTTACTGTTTCTGCAGCATATAATCATCTGTGTGAGGTGACACAATGACTTTATTTTGGGGTACTTTTTCAAGGTGCTGTGAAAAGAGCATTTAGAAATGCTCCCACAACTGTCTGCTATTCTTACCAAAACACGGAGAATGGTCTTCTGAGTTTCCTGGCTGCTATCATCAGGTCTGGACCAGCAGACACCCCAGATCCAGGGGTATCAGAATATCCAGGGACCAGGGATATGGTTTAGAGGTGAACTTGTAAGGTAGGGTAGATGGTTGGACTTGATGATTCCAGGGGTCTTTTCCAATCAGAGTGATTCTGTGATTCATGACCTTATCTTCCTCGGTATCCAAGTTCCTGAGCTGCTGGATACTAAGCGGATGCAATGGAGCCTCTCTTTTCACTTTAAGTGGCATTTGCAGTCCCAGATCTTGGGGGTTATGCTAAGAGCTAAGAGAACCAGAAGACACTAGAGAAAAGTGAAGAGTATTAACACTGTTAGGTGATAGCTCATTTGCCAGTGCATCATCAAGAAATACCCGCCACACACACCAGTGTGTCTTGCTCCATGGCCAAGAGGAGCCATTTTCATGGGTGTTGAGGCGCTGTGCAGAAACAGGTGTTGGATACCTTGAAGGCAAAGATACTGGCACCCAGGGTATTTCTATCGGAGCACTGGAGCAGGCTGCCCAGGGAGGTTGTGGAGTCTCCTTCACTGGAGATGTTTAAGACCCGCCTGGATGTGTTCCTGTGTGACTTGGTCTGGGTGATCCTGCTGTGGCTGGGGGATTGGACTGGATGATCTTTCGAGGTCCCTTCCAATCCCTAATGATTCTATGATTCTACACATAGGACATTGAAACGTTCAGCTTGGTAATGACTGGAAATTTTCATTCCATAGATTTTGAGTTGCTATGTGAAATAACATGAAAACCACCTAGTTTATGTTCTCATCAAAAAAACATGATGGTGTCTTTCTGGGAGCATGCTGAACAAGGATTAGGCAGGTAAGACAGGTGGAACACAGGCTCCCCAGCTGCCACTTGAGGAGCTGCCCTGCTAGAACAGATTTTAGCAGTGTTATGATTCTTTGTGAACAAGATGCAGTCCCATCCTGCTCCCTAGACAGACTCTGTCTCTGTCAGGCCTGAGGCTCATTAGCAGAGCGGCTCGGGACGCCGTATTGTCACTCCGTGTTTGGCACTCTGCAACTAGGGAATGTCTTTCTCTCCTCTCTGCCGACCTGGCGACCAGTTTCAGTTGTGAAAATGAATTCTTTTGGAAATAACAGTGTGGGAATGAGAGAAGGCAGGAAATTACTAGGTGATGAGCACCGACTGCAAGTGGAGAAGGAGAATGTTTACAGATAGGATCCTACAAGCCTGTACATCAAGTTTTTTGTTTTCCTTGCTGCTGCAACAGCGACTTCTGTGTTGAGCACTGATGTGTAAGAGGAGCACAAGCTCTGCAGGGCACAGCTGTGAATTCTGAGCTTCTGTGCCATGGCTCTTACCCTGCACTTGATACAATCACCGAATAATCATATTTTAATGAGGGAACAAAGTATGCAGATTCTTTCGCTGGTGCTAGCCTATGTGGCAGCAAATTAAAGGGACACGAGGGAAGACGGAATTACAGCTCTCTCTTTTCAGGATGCTGTGCACTTTCTTAATATAAAGCTCGACTCCTTGTCATAGCCACTTCATTTGCATGATTCGCTTTGTAGCCCGTGGCCCTTAACAAAAACAAACGTGGCACTGATTTCATTATGGTGCCACCAGACTGGTGAGGAACACACCAGTGTGTCTGGCATTTCAGAATGGGTGTGCAGCAGGAAATTATTCCCTCGCTGCTAGACACCAGCACCCCTGTATTTTAGAAAGAATTGGAAGAAAGTAAAGGTGATGCCGCTAAGAGTCGCTGGGTACCACTCTGGAGCACAACGTAACGGGAATTTTGCTTTCTGACATACGGGAGGTGTTTTGTTCTGTACATACTCACTGCTTTCACCAGGACTGCAGTTTCTACTCCAGGAGACATTTTAGCTTCTTCCAACAAAAACTTGTTGGTAAATGTATTGTTTTTTCACAGAGTCGTGGGAGAAAGACCAAGTCTTAGTAAACCTGACAGCTAAGTGAAGTTCTGTATTTCATCTAAGCCTTCCCTTCCAGTGAGCCGAGCCCTCAGCACCCTGCGCTGCACACTGCGGAACCTTGTCATCAGGACTTTCCTTTGCTTGCACAACACTTTAAAATGGATTCCAGCTTGAACCAACAATTCTTGGCACTAGTGACTACACAGTGCTGGTATCTTGTCTCAACTGAAAACCCAGGGCTGACTACTTGCAGAGCTGCAAGAAGGTAAAAAATTAATTCAGTTAAGTTGATTTAAGTTGATTCTATGATTTCTGTTTGTGCGATAAAGAAAGGAAAGGGGAAGCAGATTTGGGCAGCTGAACAGAACTTCCCTACAAATATTTGCAGCTATTTTCAAGACAAGTGCTCTCATTACCCAGTAATAGCTGGCTGTCATATGGACACCGGACATTTGACTAAGTGAATTTTTGCACTGAGAATGAGTTGGCACTTCCTTACTTTCTGAGGAATTTTGTAGCAAAACTAGGAGACTCAGGCTGAGTCCTAACATGATGAATCTTTTTAGAGAGAAATGTTAAAAGAACCTGTGTTCCACCAGTCCAAGCCTTTCACAGGGAAACAAGGAGAGCAATGTGTGAGGACTGCTGCATGGTGTGGTGTGGTTTTGTGCCTCATGTTGGTGGAAAAAACAAGTCGATGGCAGCACAATTTGCAAATCAATGACTGCTTCTGGAATTGATAGCCTCACGCTGCTAACTGGGGTCTAACGGAATCAGGTCTTTGACAGCAGCGCCGACCAAACAAGGACAGACAGCAGATGAAGCGCTGTCCTGGACTATGCTTCTTGCTCCAACTTAGCAACACTGAGGTTTTTATTTAGACTTCAAAGGGTTGTGTAGAGTCCAAAGCAGAGTGTAGCTCTGTGGTCAGTTTACATTTAAAAAAAGAAATAAAGCAGCAATGCCAGACTGAAAAGAACACAAAAAGGCACAGAATTTGCTCTTGCATGGAAACGACCACAACCTCTGGGAGCACTTGCCACTGAGCCATGTGATCAGCCTTCCCCTGGCCATGGACAGTGGATTATCATCTCAACCATTTGGACACATGCACGTGGCCTGGCAAAACTGTGCAGCAGAAAAGAGACGCTTTTTCTCCAGCCGGAAAGGGAACACACTTTTCCATGGAAGAGAGCTAAGCCTTGCTCTCGTGCTGGTGATCGGGCATGGTGATGACTAGTAGATGAGGTCAGCGCTTTCTGTGTCGCGTACGTATACACACAGTATTTATGGAGATTTTGCTTGTTCTAATTAACAGAGCAGGAACAGTTTCTTGACAAACTTCATTTTCCTGAAACTAAGAGCCTTGAATTTGTTCCACTTTTGATCTCTCTTCGGTGGCTATGTTTGCTTTACATTAAAACAACTTCTTACGTTCCCATTAAAGATAATCCCTCCAGCAGCCACGGTATGACATTTCTGTATTAATCTTTTCAGCATTTTAGAAAAGCAAGGTTTCGTGTTTTAATAATCACAGTGTTTTTCTCTGAGGAGTTGTAAAAATTTATGGGGCCTTTCTATCCTATTTGACTTCTACATCTTCTGAGTTTGGTGCTAATGGCCCATTCAGCCTGCTTACTCTTTGACTCCTTTTTTATTTCGTTTTCATCTTCTTACAAAAGAAAAATTGCTTCTGTGCCTTAATGCTGTTGCAGATGCTACTCAAGTGGGAAGCAATTTCAATCCAACCAGCAGAAAAAAATCCACAGTTTACCCTCACCTCAGAGTCACTTGGGGTCTCCCACTACAGACATGCTCACCCTTCCATTCTTAATTAAGAACAAAACATAGCCACTTGCTTAAAGCAACAAAGCAGCAACAACAGTGTACGCACATGCGTTTTTAACAGCCTATCAGCCCTTCTTAAAGCAAGAACACTTCTGCTTTAATACCTTACCACATCCTTGCCTTTTTAGCAGAAAAAAATTAGAATAGATTAACTATTAATGTTTATTATCAGTTTAAGATGGCTAGAAAAGTGGCTCTCCAGTGCCACTTTTTAATCTGTTCCAATGGAAGTGGAAGTCACTTAGTGGGATCAGTGTTCCTGAGGTGCTTCAATCAAGAAACAGATTGCTGTGATTCACACAAACAGCAGTACTGTCAGCAGTGGGTCTTGCTCCTTGCTGAAGCTACCGCAAGTCAGGTCTCACCCACTTGCCCTGTAGAGAACCAAGAGGATCAAGAAGTTTTGCAATGTCTTATGCAGCAACAATAAGGCTGCGACAGGGAGGATAAAAAGCAGTCAGATAACTTTGGAATACACTTGATGATGAAGGAGACAGGAGTTTCGGGGGCTGGGAACAGTCACCGAGAAAGCGGCAGTCCCTACAGGGGAGTGGGGAAATGCAGTTTCTGTTGCATACTCAGGAGTGCAATCAAAGAGATAAGTGCCAAGAAGATCTGCAGTATCCAGAAATTGTCAGGGTTGTCTTGCCACAGGTTCCTCAATGATCTTATCCGACACCAAGTGTTTCATAACAGATTGAACAATAGCTAGAATGCACATTTCAGGAGAGACAAGGAAGCAGCAACCCTTTTTTTTTTGCATGGGAAGGCTCCATGCCCTATTTGAAAATAAGGTAAGCAAGGGCACGGTGACGACCAATCTCCACAGCCAAAGTCAGCCCTGCCTCAGTGCCCTGGGAGCTGTCAGGCAGATGGGTCTTCCGTCGCCACAGCCTTGGTGATTTACTGCTTGCACGTAAAGCCTGAGTAACATGAGTGCCTCCTGTATGATTTATGGAGGCGTGGGTTGCTCATCTAAGCAGAGGAGTGGGATGCAGAAATGCTTGTGCTCTAACCAGTTTCTGACACGATGTCCTGCAGCCCAAGGCATGTCATGTCATTTCTCAGCCTCTGGGCAAGTCCTAAATTCCTAAAGCAAATCCTGAGCGTTCTTGGATGTGATGTTAAAGTTTCCAGGAGAATGGGGAGAACTTTCAGAAGTGCCCACTCCAGTTCCCCTTCTTTCTGTGTATCCAGCTCTCCTCTCATTCAGTACTGCTGAGCTTGATTTCAAAGATGCAGCAAAGACTTTCTTTAGGAGTCATCCTTTGCCTCTGGGACGGTGACTATCAAATCTTACATGCTGACGAGCCACATTTCAGCAAATAGTGTGCAAGATGTACGTTGTTCTGCTCTCTACATCAAGCTTGATTTTTAGTGGACATTTTGGATAAGTTGTTACTCAGGGATATGTCACAGTTTGCAAAGGTTTCACCAGGGAATGGGGCTAGCATCACAGTTTAGAACATTGACTTTGTGCAGGAGTTAGGAAAGGTTGAAAAAATATTGCTCTGATTCAGCACTGAGTCCTGCTGTGGAGCTTCTTAGCCTGTGAGCACTACATGTGTGGTATGAGGTGGCCATTGTGGTGTCTTTGGTATTCAGTGATAATCACAGTTCCCTGTCCTTGCACCATACTGCCACCCATCACTGGTTAGAACAGACTAAGGGCTGCTGGAAATGACACCCTGACGCAGGGGCAATAGAAGAGCACCAGGCACCAGCACCCAAGTCTCTCTGTGGAGTTCCACATGCATTGTCCGTCAGCTAAACCAGTGTGAGGACATTGCCAGAGATATTGTGCCTCCAGACGACAAAACAAAAGAGGAGAATGCAAGTATTAAAAAGAGGAAGGAGAAGCAGAGGGTCTGCATTGCCATGGATAACTCCTAACCTGGTACTACATCCAGAAATCTGCAAGAAAGGGCCACTGACCCCTTGGTGCTGATACAGCAAACAATGAAACAAATCGCCCCAAACATTCATAACCAGTCTTCTGTCTGCTCCTGAACCCCCCCCCAGTCTCTCCTTCTTTGTCCTCTGAACTATCGTCACCTTGCATTACACGGTATGAAATGACTGGCTAGGCTTCCCTTTGTCACCGGCATGAATCACAGAAGATGAATATGGACTGACCAATGGTGTTCATAACCCTCTTCAACAATGTCAGGCACCGGGCTCGAGTCTCCTCTCCCTTTCATCCACATCACTCCACTGGCTCCAGCGCAGTTGTTTCTGGTTCATGCCAGCATCAGTGAATTCAGACTCAAATAGAAAGACACTCTTAGAATGGAAAAAGCTAACATCACCTTCAAAAAACAAAATGAGTGACAAGTAGCTTGTGTGCTTTGCAGCTCAGGCACACACAAACCCCCTTCCCACGAAAATCGCACTGTGGGTGCTGGAGTGAGGCAGGCTGGCCAGAGCAGATCCTGCGAGCTTAAAGCAACAGCCATTCCACACCGATATATTTTCACCAGCACATGAAAAACAGACGTAAACGCAGTCCCTGCTGGTACCAAACAAGAAAATGTCTCTCATGCAAGAGAAACTTTTATCTTTGCTCACCAGTGCCCTGCTGGCACCAGAACATATTTATTTTTTAGCGTTCAGTGACCTTTGATACCGATAACTACAGAGAGCTGCCAAGCTGCCCATGGGCTCTTCCATGCCAGTCTTTATCTGCTTTGTATAGGGGCACCTTGAAAATGAACTCTGCTTGTTTGTGAAGAGGTAGGGAGGACAGGCAGCAAACCCTATAGGGACTGTGCCGCATGTGGGTGTGTGCACGTTGTACATGTGTGTGGGACACTGCGCCTGTGTGTGGGACACTGATCCTGAGGCCACTGATGGTTCCTAAAGGCCCATGTATATGTGCATGTAATGAAGGGAATGGCAGTTTCTCTTCTACAGTATAAAAAGCTGTATTTGCCCACCCACTGGCTGTAAATCATAGAATGATAGAATCATAGAATCATTAGGGATTGGAAGGGACCTCGAAACATCATCTAGTCCAACCCCCCTGCCACAGCAGGATCATCTAGACCAAGTCACACAGGAACATATCCGGGCACGTAAAGGACTGTCTTCAGCTGGGCTACAACACACCTGAAAGTTCTGATGTCCGTGCTGGACAGAAACAAGCCTTTTATTGTCCGTGTATCTTGTGATTATCTACTCTACCATATTAATTACAAATATTGCTGTGACCAGTCGAAACCTGTAGCACTCCAGGTTTGTACTTGCCCCTGGGCAGTGCCAGCTTCGGAGAGGTTGCACAGCCCAATTGCTCTACAACAGTTCAATTTCTGTTCAGCTATGTTCTCTCCCTGTAGAGGTACCTGTGCCACCCAGTTAGCTGTCCCAGCAAGGACAGTGCAGTGCTCATGTTCACCTAGACAGAACTCCCTGAGAAAATGCAAGCTGGGGAGGGAGGAAGCTTTTAATTAGACCCCCACCAAATAAATCAAGCTAAAATTCTCAGTGCCCTTTGCTGAAGTGCCACTGCTCGAGAAACAATCTCATTACGTGTAGCAAACTCGTAAGCTTAAAAGCAAAAACCAATCCTTCTGTCCCGGGATCACCAACTGGCAACAGAGCTCCACACTGACACCGGTCTGGCAACATGCAGAGTCTTCCCTCTACTCCATTTTGCTTCTATAAGCACAGCTATTCTTGGAAGTGCTTACCTGACCATACTGTATGCTCAACCTCCATCTGACAGTAATTCATTCTTTCAGCTTGCAACATTAATTACTTATGCAGACTGCACTCACTGCCCCCGAAGTTAAAGCAAAAGGCTTTTCCCGCAGCTGAATTTGGTGGGATTTTCCTTTTTGCTTTTAGCCAACGTGAGGACAAGAAGAGATTTCTAGGTTACCCGTAACTTGACAGCCAACACCACAAATTATCAGAAAACTAGGCTATTAACATCTACTGGTTGGCTCTGTGTATTATTACAGACAATACAAAATATAGCTTAGGATCTCACAGGATCACTGAATTGCCTAAGGGACCTCAAGAGATCACCAAATCCAACCATCCAACCAAAGCAGGACTGCCTAAAGCACATTGCAAAGGGCTGCATCCAGTCCACAGGCACCTCTTCATGACCTTTCAAAGATGATGGAAAGTAGCCTGGCAATAACATCTGCCAGCTCTCTCAGCACCTGTGGGTGCATCCCGTCAGGGCCCATGGATTTATGGATGTCCAACTAACCTGTTCCGCTTCTATCAAGGGAGAGTCTTTTTCTCTCTAGACCTTGTCTCTTATCTCCAGGGCTCAGGCTTCATGAAGGCTGGCTTTAGCATTGAAAAGAGAAGCAAAGGCACTCAATAACTCAACTTTCTCTGTGTCTTCTGCCATTAGGGCATCTATCCGTCAATCAGCAGCCCCACACTTTGACTAGTCTTCCCTTTTCTGTTGATATGCTGGAAGAAAACTTCTCACTGTCTTCGATAGCCCTTGTCAAATTTAATTCTAGACTGGCCTGAGCTCTTCTCGTTGCATCCCTGCATTCTCTGAGAACATTCCTGCATGTGTCCTAAGTGGACAGTCTTGTTTTCCACATTCCACCAATTTCTCTCTTCCTTCTAAGATTTTCCAGAAGATCCTCACTCATACATGCAGATCTCTTGCTTCCTCTGCTTTCTTACTCATAGGGATTCACCGATCTTAAGTCTAGAGGAAGTAGTGTTTGAATATTGACCAGCTCTCATGAAAAACTTGTGGTATACCTAGAGCCTGTGGTATTCTGTCAGGTAGATCCCTGAAGAGACCAGATTTAGCTCTTCTGAAGCCCCAGGTTGAAATCTTGCTTTTTTCTTTTCTTCTACCTTGCAGGATACTGCACTTCACCATTTCATGGTCACTGCAGTCAAGATAATCCCCAGCCTTCCCATCACCAGTAAGTCCTTATTTGTTAATACAAAGACCAGCTGTGCACCTTGCCCTTCTGCACTACCCAATAAGCAGTTGAAGCAAAACTTCTCTCAAACATACACCTGTGGGTGGAAATGTGTGAGAGTGTACACACACACACAGGTACTTACACGCAAACACTAACAAACAATAACAGCAGATGAAAGCTATACAAAGCACACTCTTGCTTGTGAGTATCCAGAGTCTTCTATCCGTTACACTACAAACACAAGTCTGGAAGAGAGCTTGGCATCTCAGAAATTCCAAGAGACTATCAGTAATGTATTGTACATCTCTCATACCCATGGATCAGCATTTGTCTGTAAAGGAGCTGTAGTTTTCAACTCTCCGCTCTTTCTGGAAAGCTATTGTCTCTTACCATCACCCTGGGCATCCTGATGGATGAATACTTGTCCTAATATCTGTGAGATCCTATATATTAACAGACATTATGTTCTCCAGCAGCTCCTTGTGCAGTGTCAGCAGTGCCTTCTTGTTGCTGCTGGAAGAGCCTTGTGTAGGATCACATCTGATATTTCTGTTACTGCCACAGGAGCTGACAGGTCAGTCACCCACTGACAGACTACTGCACCCTAACTTTTGGCTTTTCTTTTTTCTTTGTTTTGGTAGTAATTTCTCTTCCTGTGACAGAATTTGTTTTACTTCATCCTTCTCCACAGGGTTCAGTACAGTGAATAGAGCCAGGCACATCCTCTTACCCTGAATTATGTACATCCTGAATTTAGTTCCTCTAATCCTGAATTATGAATCCACAAGAGGCAGGACAGAACCCCCTACCCTCGAGGTATCTTCCCATTTCTAAGGACTGCAGAAGCTTAAAGTGCATCCCAAATGTATACTGCTTGTATATAGAATTGCATCCCATTTCCATTGCTCTTTGCTTTCACTGTTTTCCAACTCACCAGCCAGGATACCCTGATCCTGACCCCCTTGACTGTTTCATCAGGAAATTCCTTTAGCTTGCTTCAGCTTAAATGACAATAGATCATCATCGCAAATATTAAATAAGCTCAGTCTTGAGTCACTGGAAATCTCTCTATCCCAATAGTAATCTATTGGCACCTCTCCTTCAGACAATTCCTTTCCATTTTACTGTTCTTGTACTAATCCCTGTCTTCTCAGTCTTAATTAATAACTTCCCACGTGGCATTATATCAAATGCTTGACTAAAATCCATATAGATTAGATCTGCTGAATTTAGAAAATCAGTCATCTCAGCGAGGAAGTAGCTCAGGGTACTCGGCAAAATCAGTGTTGTGTTTTATCCTGTTTATCTTCTTCTTTAGTCTCCCTTTCTTTTTCCTTTTTTTGGATTCATTATATTTTCCTTCAAAACTCTTCTGAAAGCCCAAAATGATCTCAAAGGCAGTAAGCTCAGCGGCTACTTAGATAACATTTTTGTAATTTTACAAGTAAAAGTATTATATTTACTGTTTTTAAATAATTCAGGAACAGCTGCCAACTCAAAACCCAATCCAAATTCTTGCTAGCAATTTGATCCTTGTTTCTTTGGACTTCTGGGATGGAAATTACCTGATGTCCCTTGCTTAAAAATGCTGAGCTCTTTCAGATTTCCTTTCACCTTTATTGTGATAATTTACATGTTTACCCCCTCATTCCAAGTAAACACCTGGTTTTGCTCTCTTGTCAACTCTGTTCTTTGTCTTAAAAGCTAAGGTAAAGTTTTCATTCATGCTTTGAGTACTAAAGTAATTTTAGTCTTTTCTTTGTCCCCACACTTCATAGTAGCACCAGGCTTTGTTCCCTGTTTTTTAATGTGGCTGAAGAAATGATTTCTTGTTTGAATTTCCTTCTGACATCTATTTCAGAGTTACTTTCAGCAAAACTAATTTTATTATTAACTCACATAGGTAGTAGTTTCATTCACCAGTTGCTTTCCTTGTTTTTTATTATTGCTCTGCCACAGTTGACTGAAATGATGCCATTGCACAGACTAAAGGAACAAACAGGGCAGACATAGTTAAACACAGATGTTGAGTACCTAGGTGCAGAGTGAACACACGAGCAATGAAGTTCACAGGCCAACAGAAATCAAAGATCTCGTTATAATGGAAGCAATGTTTCTATCTGATTAGAGGCACAAAACCCCTTGCATCAGCCCTGCCTATGCCAGAACTCCTAGCAAAAAGCTGCGGCTAGTAGCAATAAAAGTATTGTATGTCTCTTCTCTTCCAAGGAAATGAAAACTTTCTATCACTAAGCACACAACAGAGGCAGAAGTGTACAAAATGGTGCCTTGTACAAGCACTAAGCAACTACCTTTTTTGAAAAATGTTAATTTCTGCTGAGTTTTATTTGGTCGGTTACTTTCTTTCTGCCCGGTTTCTAACCCCATGATTTTGAACAGGACCCTTACAGCACAAATCAGCGCAGGGCTGAGTGAGTTTGTCACCAGCCATAGCCTAGAACTAACTCTGGATTTTAGATACTAAGGATTCAGACTACATTTACAGTTTCTGATTTTCCCTGGTTACACAGGAGTTTCCTAAAAGGAAAATGTTTTCCTTTCCAGCTGTGGAAAAACTACATGCAGAGTTTGTGCATCATCAAGTTTTGAATTGGTAAAAATCAAAACAGACATGAGAAATAAAGATATCACTAAACAAAGGTCAAAAGGTAACGCTCTTTGTGTCTACCCAGCGAAAGACCATAGCTAGCAGTGGGGGGAACCAACTAATTGGGCTAATCATACAGGAGCTCCACTGAAAACAGTATATTCACATGTGGAGGATTTGCAGCTCAGAAGATCTTCAGAACGGATCTTAGCAGAAACCTGGACTTTTCCCCATGGACACTTCTGAGGCTGTGGAAAAGACCCTCCAGACACATATGTCTGACTGTAGAGGGATAATTCTGTGGAGGGGACAGTAAAATAACTTTTTAATTTCACAAGCTTTCACCAGCCATCCTGTCACCATTGAAGCGCAGTTTTCTTGGGTTACTACAATGCCTCAGAGGCTGCCTGTTTCAACTGCAATCTGATGTTCTGGTCCTCAGCATTTTTAGCCATGCTGTCAGGAATCCTGCATTGGAGAGGCTTTGACTGCAAACCTCTGCTAAGGAACTTCCTTTATTTTTAGGGCTAAATCCTTAAATCCTTATTTATTCTGAAGGAGCATCTGGTTAGCCCTCACATGCACTTGGCTCTCAGACAAACACCACCCTCCACCAATCGGTGGCATTCTCTACCCTCGATGTTTTTCTTAGTTCCTTGAATTACAGATTTTCTCTTGTTCCTTGAACTTTTCCGCCTGGCTTTACCCATCAGATCACTACTGTAAACAACTGTTTGCCTGCTAGATGGCACTGGACATCCACTAGCATTGGGTCTGAAGGCAGGTGGCACTGAAGAGCTGTAAGGGCACATGGCCACCCTTTGCTTGTTATTCTATTTACTTTCTGCAGTGGCATTTTCTTTGCTCAAATTACTTCCTTCCTCACCCACAGCGCTGCCTTACCACTACAACAGTTCTACCCATGTCCACTTACTAGTTTATGGTGAGTACAAACTTGCTGTTAGCAGCACTACAAAGGAGTGGAGCTGCTGTAGAGCTGCTGCTGAACCCATCAGCTGGTCGGAAATGACTGAAAACAAAATGAAGCCCTGAAACTCCTCTGGGTTTCAGCCACTGACTTGATTTGAGTCTTAAGTATTATGCAAACGATAACTTATTTTGGGGAGATACAATTACCCAAACTTTTCTGCCTGAAAGCACCACTAAGAAGCTGTTAGTGAGTGAATAGTAAGGACTGATATATAAGGGCTGTGTGGAAACTGCTCATTTGGATTTTGTTCTGAATACTTTGTACACTGTTAGGACAAAAATATGTTGGTCATAGCTACCTTGTATGCATCCTATCCAACACATTCATCAACACAGCAAGGAAGAAGCTGAAGCTTTCCTTTGTGTCTGCAAAGCACCCAGCACAATCCACCATCCTGACTGTGCTCTTGTCAAAATAAACATCAAAAACCCCAAAATCAAACAAAGTTGGAAAGCAAAGTTAATGACAAGTATCGAGCATCTTTGTTTAAAGTATCCACTAGCCCAAACCATTCTTCAGAATACGCTCATGGAGCCACAGCATCTGTAGCCAGCATGCCACCATTACCTCTCTAGCCAGGTCTGCCACCCGATCGCTGTTCTCTGCACCTGAGTAATGTACCTGCTTTTCAAGTACACGGGCACGTTTCACCCACTGCCAGATGTGCCCACAGTGGGTGTGATTTCTTGGAACTTGAGGGTGTACCCTCTGTTTGGATGGCAAGTTCCCTGGTCGTGGTTGCTTGGAGACATTATAGGTATCGTGGTATCTGCCTTGCATGCCTGTAGATGTTTTCCACACCTGCGTGGTGTGTGTGTGTGTGTAGGTGTGGTCACACTTCTACTTGGCTCATCAGATTCTCCACAGATGTCCATGGTTCTAGTGACAGCGCCAGGTCTAGCTTTCTCATTAATTCTTTTTCAACCTTATAATTATAATGTACACATGAAGCCGAATGCCCTGCTGCACACTACCATATCATTTCTAGGTGCCAGACACCTAATTTCTATATATTTTTTTTTTGTCTCCTCTCTATTGAGAAAATGTTTATCTCTCCACTTCCTTCCAGATACTTGGAACTGATTGTCCCTAAACCTAGAGAAGATTCAAACACAAGTAAATAACTTTGCAGGATAAATTTTGCGATGGTAGTTTAGGGTGTTTCTCCCCTTTTTCCCAAGCTTCTTCACTCCCTTCACTCTCAAAAGTTATCACCTGCCTAGCAAAGCTGGCAGACAGACCAAAACGCTCTGCCTCGAGCCATTGCTGTGCAAAGCCTGGCACCTCTGTTCAAACGTCTGATGAAAGCGGGTTTGCGCTAAGATGTTGGTCTGTGAACTAGCAGGACACACAGACTCTTCCGCTGACTGTTTCTGGGGCAATAAGCTTTTGAAGGAAGGGAGGATGATTGAGATCTTAAGATGCCACACAGGGATTCACCAAAGCAGGTCTTTCTAAACCCAAATGTCTAAACTTGCCTGAAATAAGTCCATGATGCATTTTACCCTTGTTTAGATAACACGGCACAAGGAGTTTTATGTATTTGCCTGCCAATTCCTCTGGCGCAGCGTGAGGCAAATGGCTACCTATGCCTCCCTGGCTATTTGGAAGGCCACTTAGCTTTAAAATACAGCTAAGAGCAGCCTGGCCACCCTTAAATTAACTTTCCTGGTGGGGGAAGAGTCTTGAATTGATCCTTATCTACTTCACTGGGTCTTGTGCTGACAGTCAGGTTTGCTGTTCTCACCACTGTTAAAGTGTTCTGCTCTTTATTGGGTGTACTGTGAACAACCCACCAGTCCAGACCTTTCTGATATGGCTGTTGTGATCTGCCTTATCTTTATTTGCTCCTCAGCCACTTCAGTAGAGCTGAAGAAACCATCTCCTGCAAAAACTTTGAACTCTGGATGAACAACTAGAAAATATCTTGATTATTGGGAAGGAGAGCTTAGGCTGCAGCTGGGATCCAGCTGAAGTGCTTGCGAACTACAGGGTCTGGCACAGGAAGTGGCTGGGAGAGTCCCTTGGCATGGAGGCTCTTAGGGAATTCTTCAATATGTGTTAAATGGAAGGTTCAGCTTCACTAATGAATCACCTTCCTCAGGAGTTCAGGTTATGGGTGGCTATGAGGGCACGGAACAAAATGTTACTTCACACTTGCAGTGAATGCAGTGATTCCTGCATGGAATAGAGCGTGAACTGCGCACAATTCCAATGAAAACGCTTACATGGATTTTTCCTGTTATTACAGATAAATTAGCTACTGAAGGGAGAAAGTGCTACAGAGGTATAATTCAGATTTCTGCACAGTTGTCCTTTGTGGCAGTGGCCAGTAAAGTTAAGATGGTGTCAGTTCACTTAACAGTTCACAAAATAATAGCTTAGGCTTGCAGGCTGTGTCCATATGTACTGTAGGCATCAGAATAGCCCCTGCTTGCTCAGAGTGATTACTGATGCGCTTGAAGGTAAGCCTGCATTAAAGTGTTTGCAGGACCAGGGGCTGAAAACACTTTACCCGTTGATATGTTCAAATAGGGAAATAATTTTAAAAATATTAAAATGCATAAAATAAAACTTCAGATTTCTGTGAGAGCAAAGGCCATGTCTTCATCGGTGAGTGGGCTGGTGCAATATTCACTGTCAGTCCTGAATAAATGGACAGGAGTGATAAAAAGCTAATATGCAAATGTGTACAGGAGGATGTTTTCTTGATTTGTGTGTAAAGCTCTTTTCAGATCCCAATACACGTGCGGGCTACAATCTATGTAATTTCTCTTAACGCACACTTGAGAGCTCATCGGTGACGGGAGAAATACCCCTAGCAAATGCCTTTTTCACTGCTCAAAATGAAAAGGGAGCAGCAGGATTTGGGCTGCAGGGAGGTCGTGGTCGGGCTCTGGGCTGGGTTTCGGGGTGTGGGTGGTGGCTCGGGGTGGCGGCTCGGAGGTGTGTGTGTGTGGGGAAGCCCTGGTCCCTCGGTGGGAATTCCCCGGCTCCTCGTCCCTCTCCCAGCCCCGCCGCG
Source organism: Rhinopomastus cyanomelas (assembly GCA_013400115.1). Lineage (NCBI taxonomy): Eukaryota > Metazoa > Chordata > Aves > Bucerotiformes > Rhinopomastidae > Rhinopomastus > Rhinopomastus cyanomelas. The sequence goes on along the minus strand of VXBP01000521.1, from coordinate 328,098 downwards.
ACATTTATTGCAAAAGCAGGAAATTGCTTATTACTAAAGTAGCTGCCCAGGGAGCGGGAGCCGATGCTGTTCCACACTGGCACAGCACTGGCTTAGCTGCTGCTTTCCCTTGTTCCGCTCTTTCTTCTTCTTCCCCTCTTTCCCTCCTTTCTCCCCCTCTCTCTCTCTCTCCTCTCTTCTTTTTTTCATTTTGGCTTCTATTCAAATGTGGGTCAGGGGTGAGCGGCTCCCAACGTCACAAGCTTGCAAGATGGCGCTGGGAGGAAGGCTGTGAGATGAGGAACAGGCTGGTATAAACCGAGAGGACAGGAGAGGGAAAGAAGGAGGAGAGGGGAAGGGAAAGGGAAGAAAAGCTGCTGCTTCCGATGCAATAAGAAGGTAACGCGGGGGCGCGGGCCGGGACCGGGGCTGCGCGTCCCGCCGGGGCGGCCGGGGGGTGCGGGGGGCTGCGGCGCTCCGCGGTGCTGCCCAGCCGCGCTGCGCTCCCCCGCTTCATTTGCAGCCGCGGGGATCTGTTCATCTCCGCTCGGGAGAGGCGCCGGGGTGGTGGGGCTGTCCCCTTGTTCCCTGCCCCGCAGCAGCCGTGCCCGGCACCGATGGGACTTCCATTGAAAAAAAGCCCCAGGCTTTCTTCCCCCCCCGCCACTTGCCCCTCTCCCCGGGCCCCTCTCCCTTCGCTCGCCCGGTGGCTGCTTTCGTGGCTGGGGCGTGCACACGGGGCACTGGCCACCGTGCCCGGCCGGTGTGGGCGATTTGGTTGAAGCGGTTGGAAACTTTCCCCCTCTTCCCATGCCATTTGTGTGGTTGTGTGTGTGGGGGGTGTGTGTGTGAGTGTGTTAGTGTGTGTGCCCCTTCTCCCTTGGCGGTGGGATCGGGCAGGGGGCCGCAGCTGCTGCCCGGCGCGGGGTTAGGGGGGAGGGACAGGCAGGGCGGGCAGCAGCCCCCTAGCAGCGCCAACCTTATCCCCATCACCACTCGCCCTCTGCAAGCGAGCCCTATTTTATTTTATTTTTTTTACCCGAAAGGAGGGAGCGGAACCTCGGGGTGCCGGGGGGGGCGTGTTCGCGCTGGCGATCTGGCCGCATTGTGGAGAGGGCAGGGAAGGGGCTCCCGGGACTCGCATCGCCTCCTTCCCCCCGACCCCCCGCAGTTCTTCGGCCAGGCCGGCATCCTCCGACCCCCGCGCCGGCCCCTGCCCCCCCGAGCACCCCCTGAACTTTTGGCCCCGGCTCCCCCCCTTCCCTCGACGGGGTTGGAGGGGGGAAGGACCCGCCGGCCCCGCTCGCCCTGCCCGACGCTGCGGGTCCCTGGCTTTGTTCCGGGCGCGATGGACGGAGCCGGGCAGGACCCTGCACCGGGCTTTGTGCCCCGGAGGAAACGCGGCTGCCTGGCCCCGCCAGCCCGGCGCAGAGCTGTCCGCTGGCTTCAGAGAAAACCAAACAATTACATCGTAGGGCCAGGCTGGCGATGCGCTGCCGGGCGCGGAGCTCGGGGTGCCGGCAGGGCCGATGGCCGATGCCGCGACGCCGGGCCGGGCTCTGTGTCCCCCGGCGCGCCGGTGCCAGCCGGGCTGTTTTGTTTTCCCGGCTGCATTTAAAAGCAAAGCCCCGGGGTGGGGGATGTGGTCTGCCCCCTGCGCGGTGCCCGTCTGCGCTCCCGGCCGCTTTTGTATGGGAGAAGTAAATTATTGACTCCGGCTTGGCCCGGCCCCAGGGGCAGCGGGCACGGCGGTGGGCACGGCAGCGGGCAGAGCAGCGGGCGGCTCTCGGTGAAGTCCCCCCCACTCCCTGCTCTCCCCGTTATCGCGGCCGCCAGCCCCGCTCCGCCCGCGGCCGCCGCACACATCGGAGGTTCAGCGAGTCGAAACTTTGTGCTGCGGAACCCGCAGGCTCGGGGAGAGCTGGTGCTGCCTTGGAGAGGCGGGGAACGGCGCGTTCAGCATCTGCGAGCGGGTAGGGTTCACCTTTACCCATCAGTGGGTGCTGTGTGGAACCGAGTGCGTTACCGAGAGCAGCCTGGATATCCCTTCACTCATAGAAAAATACCCGAGAGAGCAGCCAAAAGGCAGTTAAGAAGAGCATCAAAATGACATTGTGCTAATAAAGTGTCCTTTGACCAAAACTGGTTTAAATTTAGTACGGAATGCTGTTTATATTTGAATGGCTCCCCACAAATTAAAAGGGAAAACAATATGCAACAGTCACTTTCATTGGAAAATGTCAGAACTATAAGCAGATGTTTGCTGTGCTTGATAAACACAGTGTATAAACAACTAGTATTTCAAGATGACTTACTACTATTTTTTGTGAGTCAGGACTATTGTATATGCCACAGCAGCTCTGGAGAGGAAGCTGTACAGGACTCCTTAGGAATTTGCAGCAAATCTACACGGGGAAAATGACATATGGGAAGAAAATTGACTTATTTCCACTACTGCAATTGGCCTCCTTTTTGCGCCTTTTCATTAGCAATCTAATCCTGAAAGCATTAGGCACAATTATTTGCAGTGGTGCCTGACATTCTAGGTCTAATTATTTAAATCAGTTTAACTTCTGATGGTTGACCCATTAGGTCAAATCTGCGTGCCCTTTGTTATATTTACTACCAAAAAAAAAAGAGGTGAAGGGGGGGGTCTTCAAACTTGTCACCTGCTACTGACTTGACTTTTTAGCTCCGGAGGAAATCAGCATTAAGAATAAGCAACCTCTTGCATTTATTACTTTCCATTCTAAGATGGCAAAGGAAACCTCCCATAAGTGCCTTGTTCTTTTGCGTCTGAAATCCATCCCTTCATCACAGTGGAGTTTTATGGCCTCAGGGGTATGAGCAGGAGGAAGGGAGACTCTGAGGATGTAGCAGGTTTTCCTTATGTCATGCTTCCATAGTCTACGTGACATGCAGATGAGATGCACATACGTAAAAGGGATGATTTTTCTGTATTTAGGGGAAAAGCTTCTTCCAGGGATTTGGGAGAGCTCTGAATCTTTAATGCATAAAGAAATAGCTCACCTTAGTATTCACATACGTGTCTGGGCAGAATGACTTATGGATGTGTAGATAGTAATAAGTATCGCAAGATGCTTGAAGCACTTGGTACCACGTGATGCACTGTAGTGTCAGCACTGAATTGTTTGGCAGAAGCCAATGTGTGACAAGGGGTGGGGGGAGAGAGGAGAGAATGAGAAGGTGAGAGGCCTTATTCCAGGAGGCAACGTGGTCTATTTATTTTGATTAGTCGTTTAAAACAACTAGGACACTACCTAATGCTAAACAGTTTGGCTGTGTAATGGAGTGAGACTCCTGAAATGAGCCACCACAGCCCAAAATTGGGGGTCACAGCATGAAATTTGAGGTTGTGAACAGCAGATCTTGCAATGAGAGGTCTTGGTTTGTAGCATCTTTACAGCCCACAGTAATTAACTGTCAAGCGTGGACTGTTGTGCATTCCTTTGGCCTTGTACAGAATTCAGTCTGTGGGCATTCTGGAGTTCCTGTTACCTTGTTTGATGATTGATGTAGGGAAATGGGATCATGTTTGAAAATTGAGGTGCATTTGCTTTCATATCAGAACCCCTGGTTGTGCTGAGTGCAGCATTTAACCCTCTCATCCAGTCTGATGAACACACTGTGGCTTGATAGGCAGAGGTATTGGGATCATGAGGTTGTTGTCACATTTTCTCTACAGAAAGCCAAATTTCCCATCCTCATGCTGACTCTGACTGATAAAGTGTACAAACAGAACTGCAGTTTCTGACGACAACCGGGGAAGAACGTTGCCACAAAGCAGCATCTGAGTGTGGCAGCAAATGTGGTCATGGAGTGGGAGAAAGTAGAATTCCATTTGTTACACTGGCTGCGTTGTGACAGGTGAAGCTAAATGGGAAGGGGGACTAGGGACCAGTGGATGTACCCACTCCACTGGCTTTGGGGAAAAACTGTCAGGGCTCAGCTGTGGGATTGCCACCACAGAGTGTTGATCCAGACATATGCAGGAGAGTATCTTCTAAAAGATAAAGATGACTTCTTTTGGTTTGGTGTGGATTAAACCACTAGGGTTGTGCTGAAATTGGTTTTTATCTCAGTGTAGTATCAGGAGCAGGGACAGTGCATTGCAACAGAGATCTCCCTCTGCTGTGCTCATTGGCAGAGCAGCAGCATTGGTTGGTTTAAGTCTGTTTTGATCAGTGGCGACGGTGTGCTTACTTGTCTCCAAAGCAGCAGAAACGGCGTGAAAAATCCAAGTGTTCCTGAGTGCTATATTTTCTTGCTCCTACAGCATCTCCAGGTTCCAATGGGATGCCAAGTTTAAGCTGGGTTTCTTTCCTTGAAGCAAACATGTACTACGGGCTGGCTGTCCAAACTTGCAAGTTACTCACGCTTTTTGTTTGTAATTCCTGGAAAGAAAATTCACCCTCCAGTGCTGGCTCCCGCAAAACACGGAAGAAATGAAAGAGCGAGGTCAATGCTGAATCCTCAGCTGATATAAAATGGGTTGTTACAATAGCTGTAAAAAGAGAATACAGCACTGCCGTGGCTGTACCTGCTGTAAGTGACAGGTGGGAGAAATTTTGTTCTTTTTCATCTGTGTTTGGATGACAGCCCAGTGCTGGCCACAAACTGCAATCCAGGATTAATCCTCACATAGTGTTTTCTTTCTATATATCAGATTTCTCTTTTTGTTAATAAGCACGGCCTAGCAGGCACTTCAAGTCAGCTGTTCTGGAGTGGAAGCAACAGGGTTTTGCATTATTGAAATGATGTTTCTCATGCTTTCCTAGAGCCCATATTGTTTGACCAGGGCAGGGCAGAGGGTGATCCTTGTAATCACAGATCCTAAACAGGGGTTCTTATTACTGATTTTGCTTTATAGAAAGGGGTGGGGAAGCTAATTTATCCAGGATTACACATGTACTACATCACATTTTCTGATGGGTGCACGGGGGATTTGCAGGGGCTAAAGAGTGATCTTTGAATGCCTCAACAGGCATTTGGAAATGGACCTGTTGTGGAGAACTTCCTTCAGCACTGGCCCTTTTGCTGATGTAGAAAAGACAAAACTGATTGGTCCTCCTGCAGAGAGTGTCAGCAGACACATGCACTGACAGCAAGTGGATAGTCCTAGTCTTCGGCTGGCAATAAGATAGTTAGAGAAGTGTGGAGAGTTTCCTGCTCAAAATTGTCATCACGAGCTGCTTGCCCAACAAAAACAGCCCTGAAATCAGGGTGTACTTCTTAATTCTTTTGCTAGATGTTCTGAGAGATCTATGTAGGAACAACTCCCTCTTGTTCTTCCAGCTTTAGATGCTGGATGGGAAAACTTGCCAGTGTTGTCATTGTCCAGGTTCTGGATGGGAGGTTGTATGCATTTTATGTCAGTGTGCTGGCCTGAGGCATTCCTGGCCCTTCAGTCTCTTGGGTAGATGAAGACGGGGTAGCTTTCAATAATATATCAGCATGCTCTACCTGCTCCCTTCTCCCACTGAACCAAACTCTGTGCAGGATAAAATTGTGTTCAGATCAGTCTTCTGCCATGAGTTTTAGAAGAGGTACATGATGGACTGACTGGGGAAGAGGCCACATATGGTAAAAAGCATTACTCTGCTTTTCATGCCATGCTAGTCCCATGGATTTCCTGGACTGGTTTAAGATGCCAGAGGTGTACAGTAGATTCCTTTCTCTAGGTGGGTACTCACTGTACAAAGAATCATTCCATGTGTGGGTGCCATTTTTTAGGAGTCAAATAAAGACACGGCCATGTAGGACTCCACTTAACTGCACTTCCGTCTGCTCTGAAGATGTCACTAGCCAGTTTGACAGTTTGGAAGTTGTTTCTCTTGTCCAGTAAAACTCAGAATAGAGCAATCTGCATTACCAGTTTTAACTGAGAGATGAAGTTAGCCAACAAGAAACTGTTTTAAAGCTTGCTTGCTTGTCTGCGTGCTAGTTACTCTCTAGTGGAAAGACTGGCTCTTCCTGGTTTGTCCCTATTAAAACATTGATGTGTAACTACAGATAACTTTAAAGTGAATTTGATAGTATTTTCTGTTAGGACAGGGTTTAACACATTCAAGATGCAAATCAGGAAGAAAATTAACTTCCTATGCTATTGTTTCTGAGAACCATATCAAGCATCTTCTGGTACAGTATTAAAATGAATGAAGTGCTAAACCTAAGTATTTTGAAGCGTTAAGAAAACATCGTCATGCTTTCTGACAACCTCCTGAGGTCCCTTCCTATGTGGCTTTTTCTGTGATTCTTACTCAGTTCCACTTCACATGCAAAGCAAAGGAAATATTCTGTAAGCAAGAGAGAATTGATTATTTTCTAGTTATACTGCTCTTTTATGAGTTTAGAGTTATGAGATACTAGTCTCTGACATGTAGCTTTAGTTTGGAGGGAAGTAAGCTTTCCCGCCCTTCTGTTCCTCTCCAGATTTCAGTTGCTTTTTCCAGTCTGAAAGAACTAGTTATTTAAGTAAAACTGAAAAATAACATCCTCTGTCCCTGTACATGAGGCTTCTGATGTGGAACAGTAGTGAACTGCCCAAGACTGGGTGCAACAATAGAGTAGAGGTTGCCTCTGTTTAGCGATTTGCTTTCCTACCTACCAAAGACATATAACTCAAGGCCAGGGCTTTTTTTAAAACAATAAGTATTTGAAAAAAGGTTTTGAAATGATGTCTATAATGAAACTTGAAGTTGTGCAGGTTCTATTTAATGCTGGTTCCCCTGCCCCTGGAAAGGTGAGGTGCTTCGTTCCTCATTTCTCTTTACTCTTATAATGTATATGTTCAAAGTGGTCCTTGTGTGGAACTTCTTGCATCAACCTTCTTGATTCCTTCACTCTTTGGAGCAAAAAGGAGCAAAAAGCTCTTTGTTAATTTTCTAGGTGATTCAGTTGCGCTTTAATAATGTGATTTTAAGTGACCCGATCATGTCCAATCTTCAAGGAACAGTGTGGATATCCTTCTAGGCAGGAAGAGTTGTAGACGGCAAAGAATTCACTAAAAAATACGAATGTGTGCACATCTAAGGGAGGTACAGAGCCAGAACTATGGTACCAAAGTGCTCGATGAGAGGAGTTTTGGCATGAGAGTGAGAGTTGTCTTACAGTCCTTCAGATGTCAGCAGACTGATGATTGGCTGAGCATGTTTTATAAGTAGTGTCACTTACGACTCGAAAAGTTTTGCTCAGAAGACTTGGTTATAGGCTCTTGCTGTTATGAATAAGTGTAGTGGTTGGATGTACTCACATGGTCCGTTCTTCTGAGTGAGCTTGTGGTCTAGGGAGCTCAGGGTTCACTTTCTATCACTGATTTCAGTTTTCCCTGCTGTGCTCATAAAGGAAATTAAGCAACTTAAGTTTTCTTCGTCTTTCAAGTACAGAGAATACAGTGTCCTTGGTTTGCCTTGTGTATTTATCTTATAAATGCCCATCATATTTAAACATTTGCGCAAAAGGACCCTGACCTTAGCAAGAGCCTGTAAATTCTGTCGTCATATGTATAATTCTAAAAAAGCTTCAAAATGGTAAAGCTGCCAGGGGCTAACACATCAGTGTTGCGCAAAACCCACGGTGGGGAAGAAAGACTAGAGAAGATTACACTCCAGGCCTGCAGAAATGCTGCATTTCATAGTGTCCACTGTACTTCATCAAGCAAAGCTTTCAAAACTGTAATGAAGATTGAAACATATCTGCTATATAAAATATTTACTGTTTGCTACAGCACTAAAAATATTAGAGAGAGACTGTAACCCCCGCAGCGAACACTGGGGTGTTTTTGGAGAGCTGTGTCGCACCACCAGTCTTTTCCTGGGACTATATAAATGCCTCTAAATAATCCCTTTCAGGATGCAGAGAGCAGCAGCTTGTGTATTTTTGCCTTTCCTCGCTGGGTTGTGTGGTGCGGCTCCAATGGACCGCGTGATGCAACAGCCTTGGAAATTCTTGGGAAAGTACTTCCGTTTGCTCTAGGTAAAAACTGTGTTGGCAGCAAAAGTGACTCTGCAGTTCACGAGCTGGCAGCACTCATAAGAGAGCGCCAAGAAAAGTAGTTTAATGTATGCAGTTCTACATAGCCATCCAAGATGCAGAGGTGTTTCAGACTGTTGGTCTGTTCTTATGGGTGGTGCCTTTGGCGAAGGAATGAGTGTTTCCCCAAGTGCGGCCCTCTTTTTAGCAGCTGCAGTCAGCTCGCCTATCCCACTTACTGGATCTCTCAGTGTCTGGATGCTACTTGTAAGTGATGGACTTCGTTGACATAGTGATATTCCTTAGATCTGGAGTGAGGGACCACTGAGTTACCTGAGTGTGGAGAGAAGTCTGTGAGCCATTATCTTCAGTTGGACAATCTCTACTCTGGTAGCTAAAATAAGGGGTTGAGTAAGTGAGAATTTGTTTGCCACTGATTTGTTTGATTCTGGAAAAATCATTTAATGTGACTGTACCTCTCTACATATGTAAGGGCATGATGCTTTGAAGAAGGGGTTGAATTTCTATTAGCACTTAATGAACAGTAAATAACAGGAGTAGCTGCTATTATCTAATATTTACCCTGTGAGTTGTCCTAGAGGACTTCAAGCTGAATGCCGTACTAATACAATCATAGAATCACAGAATCATTAGGGATTGGAAGGGACCTAAAAAGATCTCCTACCCCACCCCCCCTGCCACAGCAAGATCACCCAGACCAAGTCCTACAGTCAGGGTTAGAAGGGACCACAGGATCATCCGGTTCCAACTCCCCTACCATGGGCAGGGACACTCTACCCTAGATCAGGCTGGCCAGAGCCTCATCCAGCCCGGCCTTAAACACCTCCAAGGATGGGGCCTCCACCACTTTCCTGGGCAACCCATTCCAGACTCTCATCACTCTCACGGTGAAGAACATCCTCCTCACATCCAGTCTAAGTCTACCCATCTCCAGTTCAGTGTCTTTTCAGTGGAACCAAATGCAAGGAAAAATGGTGCATTTGCTACTGCTGCAGTACTGGAAATTATGCTGTTACTTAGAAGATGCGTGGAGGTGTGAGTAGCAACAGATTATAATCATGAAAGGAAAATATATTTTAGGAGTCCTGCTGGAACAGTGGTTACTGGAGTATGGAATTAAATACTCGCCTATCCAACGAAGAGATCCTTTCTACCTAAGGATCTCAAATTGCCTTTGTAATCGTTGATCTCTGAATCTGAATTGGCACCTTCACATAACCTTTTGGACACATTTGTATGACTTACTGAAAGCTGCACAAGGGTTCTTCCCTTACAGAGCAGAACCTATGACCATATCCAGACAAACCAGCTCCCACTCCCATTAGACATCAATGACTGACTGAGCACCCCAGTTTCTCTCCTTCACTTGCAATGAATAAAAATCTCCCTCTCCCTTTCAAATCTAGAGAGGTCCTATGAAGTGGATCTTGGGCTACATAACGCCAGCAGTACCATTTCAAAAGACCTTATCAGTTTTCTAGCTGACCCAGAACATCTAATACCATATGCTGGTGGCTTGGGATGTTCCCCAGCCATGAACTGGTTGGACAAGAAAGGGGGAGAGGAGTCCAGGTGAGCCCAAGCAGGTTTCCATGTTCAGCTGCTCTGCCATTTTTCAGAATATTTGTGCTTGCTTCCTCTGTGGTTGCACATGGACCCAGGCCCCTTTTGTGTTTGTCTAAACCAGCTTGGGTTGTACCCTCACCAAAAAGAAAACCCAAACAACTGCAGAGCACTCTCTGGAAACCTTCTTGAGCAAAAGCCAGGAACATCTTCTTTTGAGGTAGAGGGGAAGCTGCTTCTTCAGCTTTGACCATCAGAACCGGTGAGAGGGAATGGGTACCTGGCAGTGTGAGCTCGGTGGGTGGACTGGCTGTGGTGAGAAGGCAGCAGCTGTCCTGCGTGGCCTGCAGGACGCGGCACTTCAGGGCAACCTGCAGCTTTTTTTTCCCATAAGAACTGCTCCACTCGACTGTGCCATGCTGCTGTCCCACCCCTCTTTTCTGTGCCTTGGGAGTGGGAAGAGGCTGGGTGCTTGCACCGGCAGGGGGAAAGCAAGTCTGCCCCTGCGAAGCTTGCACAGTGCTGTAGACTGATCAGTCAGTCACCTTTGCTGCTTTAATTTTGGTTCTCAGTTTTGTAAGTCTTCATGAAAGAAAGGATGGCAGTGCCTTGAGTGAAGCCCGTGCAATGCCAGGGGGTGGGATTTACATAATTCACTGCCTGTCTTACTATTTTTTGACAAAATGCTTGAAACGTAAGCAGAGAGGTTGATATGAATGCGGTGGCCTTGCAATAAAGTAGATAAAGGCACAGTGCAAACTGGTTGTTGGTCAGATCACAGTCTTCAGAGGAAACTCTTCTAACAGATGTCATTTTAAGGGTAATGCTGCACTTGGCACCAAAAATTAGGTTTAATGCCATAAATGGAGGAAGAGCACATTGCAGCTGACAATATACCTCTAGACCATGGCCCTGGCTGAAGAGCTTGCACTGTGAGGCACAGATAGGTGCAGTAGAGATAACTGGCTGGGGGGGTCAGATTCTGCAAATGCTTACTCAGGCACTTTGCTTGAACTCAGCGCGATTGCTGGAGTAAGAAGCTTGCACAACCCAGCCTGAGGAGTGGGGCCGGATCCTTATAGCTATTGGGTTAAACAGAACTGCTTGGGGGTTTTATTTATTTTTCAAGTGCCTGGTGAGGCGGGCTTGAAGTAAATGCCCGCTTCCGACCCTGACTTGCATGCTGTTTATTTGCTGTAATCACCTGTAACCCAGAATTGCAAAACTCCTGTGATGCCTCTGTAAAGTGTCCCTAGCAAAAATTCAACCGGATTTTAAAAGCACATGCTTCTTTCAAAACACTCGGCTGTAAAGTTCAGTCCTGCCAGCCTGGTGGGCTGAGAACATGTCGGGAAAGGTCAGAGGGCCACACTGAGTACTGTGGGTCCATGCCCATAGTCACTGGGTCCAATTTCCCAGGCTGATTTGTTGCCTGTACTCTTTGAAGGCAGTGGAGCACCTGCAAAAATCCTTCTAGGGATTCCCTTAAAATGTGGGGAAGCCTCCAACAGGTGTGTGGAGCTGGCATGGCCTTGGCCCAAGGTGGGGAGAGGTGTGGCTGGGACACGTCTGAACCTGTGCTTGGGCTGGAGCAGGGAATCAAAGAGGCTGTGAAGTGGTAGCTGTTCTCAGCTCCTCTGGTTCCCCTGAGTATAGGGAAGAGATGCTCACCCTCACTAGGCAGAGTTCAGTAAACTCCTCTGCTTTTCCACAGCTCATTAGGAAGTAGGCAGTGGGCAAAGGAGCTGCAGCTGCCTGCACCCTGCGCTGGGACCTGAGACAGAGTGGGTTGGCTGGCAGGACAGATGCTGACTAATTGTATCAGGAAAGAAGTGGGAGGTGATAAAGCTGATTCAGATCCCGTCCTCATTTGAAAATCCCGAGCCTGGCGGAGTAAGTGCCTGATTAATGTATTTGCTTCTCAGATTCATTTGCTTTGAGGTCACAGTTCAGAGGCTCAAGAGGAAACCGGCAGGACACTACAAGTGTGCATGGATGTGTGTCACACACTCACGGCCTGGATGCTCTCTGCGTAAAGGGCTTTGGCAAAGCAAAGTCCGAGGCACACTGCCGTACCATCGTGGCAGAGAGGGCTCTGGCTGAGATGTCTGCTTGGAAAGGGGTTTGAATCCTTCTTTTCTTAGGAGACAGTCCACTGGCCAGCGTTAACAAGTTATTCCTTCAGAGGGGGCATGGGGTCTTCTTCATAAGACCTTTCTGGTTTATTTTAAAAAGTAATGTGTAAGGGATAAACAAAGCATTTCTTCTGCTTTCATTGACAAGAGTGTGAGCACTTCGTCTGAGTAGGAAAGAAAAGCACAGTTACTAATTTGAAAACAGTCTCTACAGTTAATGACTGAACAAAAAACATCAGACTGGAAAAATACATCAATTCTATGGAGGGCCACAGAATTTTAATTCTGTTCATCCCCAGAGGTCTTAAAGAAAATTATGTTTCCCCACTCCTGCTCCTTGTCAGAGGCTTTGGCAGAACGAAACCTGCTGCCTTCTGAATCCACTTTTTAGAATGTATTTTCTGTTGAAGAACAAGTCAGCGCAGTAATCGTGTTCCATGTTAACCGCTACGAAGTACCGTGTTAACTTTTCAGCTCTGTAGTGGCAGGAAATGGGATTTGGCGTTTTTTTCCGTGAGTATCGAAGACCTTAGCAGCAAGATTTAAAGAAACCATAAATTCTTGCAATCCTCCTTCTTAGGCTGTTTCCGTAGACCGATGGTTCGTCTCATTTGTCTGTGCTGCAGTTTGATGTGTGATTGTAACCATGATAATCTTTAAATGCAACTTGACACTTCCTGTGAGGATTCCTTCAACTCTTAGTCCACGGTGTCTGGTCTGCTTATTTCAATTGATGCGTTGCTTGTCTGACGTGCTGGGTTTTTTGCCTCCTCTAGAATAATCAGTTGTGCACACACTTGCTTTCTCCAACCATTTTTACACAGTTGCCAAATCACTGTGATCTCTTCATTCTTGGGGCCGTGCCTGTTGCTTTGTTTTCTGTGGCTCTTTGCAAACAAACTTCACACCGTGTCTTGGGCTGTCCTTATGTTTCTTCACTGTAAGGGACTCTCTTCAGTCACTGAGCAGTCTAGGGTCGCATCCATGCAGGTGTTGATGTAGTTGCATGCGGGCGGTTGTGCATGAAGACTCAGTACGACCTGTGTTTCAGAATTCTCTGCAAACATCCTTCCTATTAGAATACTTGAAGGCCACTTGGCACTAGTCTATTTTTTTCCTGACTGGTGTGAAATTGATATCCCAGGAAATAGAAAAGTGTAATTGCAGATGCCTTTAGGGACAGGGAACACACTGAGCATCTCCTGTAACTTGCAGTAAAGTCTTCTGGCTGCTGCACTGATGATGGCCTTGTCTTAGTAGACTTCTTACTGTCAACTTAAATCTGGAGCAGAAGAGTCATATGATAAAGTTCTAAGAAGTATTCCAAAAGACACAAACTTGAGTGTGTTGCTGCTTTGTCTTGCAGGATACCAGTGGTTAGATTGAAGCCACTGGTTGTACAATTCCCACTTGTTCTTGAGCTCAGAGCTCCACAGCCTGAGTCAAAGTCTTGCTTTCCAGAACTGTGTGCCCTTGTGTCGTGGGAAAACTTGTGACTGACGGAAGATTTGATGTAAAATGCTCTCAAATCTGACTGAAGTGACTAGTTTTATGGTGGCTCAACAGCTAAGATGCAATTTGTAGATCACATCCCTCCTGTAGCTGGGTGCCAGAGCCTTGGAGTGAAGCAGTAGATAGACTCATTCCCTGCCACGGACAGTCTTGGGCCTTCTGTTTAAATTTTATTGTTATTTAGGAGATGCACACACGCATATGCATTCTTTCTCTAAATACATGTGAATAGTACCAGACATGGGTGTTTTCTGTGTGGAACAACTGAACTCAGCTTGGCTTGGCGTTCAGTTACAACAGGAAAAAATGGCTTTTTGGTGCTTAGTGCTGAATAGCAGAGGCCAACCCGTCGAGATTTTTTCCGCTGCAAAAAATGCTATGTCTGAATTTCTTAAATACTGTAATGGGCCCACAGACATGACGGCACACGTGGAGCACACGAAGGGGAAGATGCAGGACATGCATTTTTCTGCAGGTTTTAACAAAGCCAGAATTGTCTGTGCCCTCTCTACTCTGCCATACAGAAACCCCAGGGGGGCTGTTTCTAAAGTCATCTGAGAGCTGCCAGCACAAAATGAAAGCCCGGTGGGTTTCTCCCATCATCGAAGGGGCATCCACAGCCTATAAATGTGAAAACAAAACTGAGCTGCAGTTTGAAAGTGAGAGGACAGTGGCCTGGCACAGTCACTGGGGAGTCACTGAACAGTCAAGACTAACTCGATGTGGAACTCAGGACCTTGTGCTTAAACAAGTCATTTGTGACTTACTGCATGCTGCTATCTCTTGGGCTCCACATCACAAGTACTCCTGTTCCACCCAGCCTCTGGGGACAGCTGATGTGGCGCGAAGCCTGCTGGAGAATCCTGAAGTCATGCTCCATGTTGGACCTGGGCATGTGGGATGCCTGGCTCTAGCAGGTTATAGGGGTTTTTCCTTTGCTGTCTTTCAAGAGACACTGCCCACCTCTGTGTCTGGAGACAAGGCTCCACATGGCCCATGTGAGGAGCAACAAGAGTTTGCTCCTAGTTCTGGCTCCATTGTACGACATGAAAGCCTTGGAAGCATGCAATGATGTTGCCTTATCTGGAGGCCTCAGCATGTATTTCCCACCAGGCAAGTGGGGCAGAAAGAGCTGTAGGAGGGAGCTGGAGGGCAGCATGGGCAGTGCAGGGCTTATCCTTCCAGCCCTTGGCTTCCGAATCCATGGCAGGCAGAGCTGCTGCATAGCCACCGTCATGGACGCTTGCACCTGATGTGCGGGAGTTAGTTGGTACCTTGTGGATGTAGTTTCCCATTGATTTTTGGTGGAATTGATTTATAGAGCTGTTTAATGGAATTGATTCTTTTTTACAACTTTTTCCCCCTTCTAAAGACCAATTGTTTTTCTTGAGTGATGGCTACAAGTTTGTATATTACTGTGCCCACGTACCCGCAGTCCCAACTGTGTTTTTTCTACTCACAGTGCAAAAAAAGTCTCAATCTCAAATTCCATCTTAAATTTTAACATCATATTTGATGTATGACCTGGAATAAATTAAACATGCTAGAACTTGTGAGATGAAATTCTAGTGGTGGGTATAACCACAAAGCAGTGTTCTATTAAGCCAAGGACTGTTGAGAATGTCTGTTGTGGTTGTGTCTGGGTTACAAGTGGCTCCTTTTGGTTTAGTGTAGGTGGATATTTTTATCCTGCCTGGCTTGTGAACAAGGGGGTGAAAATTCAGAATTAACCTACAAGAAGTGTAAGGCTCTGCTGAGTTTTCCTTTACAAGCCCATAGGCAGGAACAACACTTTTATCCTAAACCAAATATTTGTATTGTACTTAATGTCTGTCATTGATTGTCGCTCCGGAGTGGCTTATATTAAGAAAATATTATAATCTGTACCTGGAGGAATACTACAAGAAAGTGTGAATATCTTAATTCTGTTACTCTTTTGTACTTGGCGGGTCAATTCTGTCAGTAAGTTTAACTTGCAGATTTGTGTTGTGGTTTCAGGCTTCTTGTTTCCTTCCTTTCTGTCTTCTTTCAAGAAGCACCAAAATAAATTTGGGCAGGATCTTAGCCCTGGGTGGGATTCCTGAACGGATATTTTGCCACACAGATTTCCAGATCAGAGAAACTTAAGTGTGTGCTGAGGGCTTAGGATCCAGCTAACAACTGCCTGCCAGGATACAGTGAAGTAAATGCTCTCTGAAACAGCCAGCACCCAAGTCGTACAAGGTATCAGCAATCCAAAAGTACCTCCCTGAATGGCAATGTAAGACAAGCATCAACCATCACAGTCGTTCTGTGTGATCCCTGTGTGAAATTTAGCTAAGCAGTTTGGCAGCTGTATGTAGCCCTAACTGGAGCTTCCAAGTGGTGATCTGGTGTAACCCTCAGCATGGTACATTTGGGTAATCTGGTTATCACCACAGAAGTGACAAAGAGGGAGGCAGCACTCATCAACATCCTATGTGAATAGAAAAGCTCTCAACTTCATGACTGCTTATCAGAACTTCCACCCTTGGCCATCTAAAACCTGATGAGAATCCAGCAAGGGCCCCTACTGTGCATTTAACTTCTACTGAGTTTAGCAGGATGGCCAAGAATAATATCGTTAGTATGCTGAATGCGCAACTGCTGAAGAAGTGGGTTGCACATGTGAACAAAGCTTAGCAGGAAAACTGTAGATGGTAAGTACATGATGCAGAGCAGATAATAGCAGTTTAGCCCGTTGCCTTGTATCTACAACTCTAAATCCCACGTACCATTAATTTTAGAAAAGGGCTCCAAGTGTAAGCAAATTGCTCTGACCCAGATTTTAAACTGGTAAAGGAACTTGAATTCACATGCAAGACAATATGGGCCCTTTTGCAAAACATGGTATTTAAATGTGGCTTGCTTCAGGAAGTTTCCAACAGCAATCAGCCTTTACCATGTGTCCCAGGAGACAGCAAAGGCTTTATTCAACATCTTAGGGATCCTAAATGGCAGTCTTTGAGAGAGAAAATGATATGACTTTGTAAAAGAAACAGCAGTTAAGTAGACCTTAGTTTTACAGAGGTGTTTTATATATGACAGCTACGTTGTAAACTTGATTTTGCTTGCTTGGAGTGATACTGGTGATTTGTAGTCTGTCTGATAGATGCGTATGTGTCTCTCTCTAACCATCACATGCCCTAAACAATTATGCAGAGTTAACAAAACCTAGAGAAGGCAACTGCGCTTATCTGTCTTGCCCCATGCCAAGTCTTTGCCTTCCAGTCTCTGCTGGGAAATACTAGAAATTCCAGGCATTCTTTGGAAGGGAGAGGGTTAAGTTTAAAGAGAAGGGTATCTTGTCTTTCACCACTACTGGGGTGGAAAGACTTCAACTGTGGCTGCTCCCTAGAGGTGCTTTGTTAAGGGTGTGAAGATATGGCCTTGGCATGTCCTTGTAGTTGGACATTAAAGATCTGTGCTGCCAAGGTTCTTCCTTGTCATATCAATAGATTCTGGCATTGTGATTCTCAGGACATGAGAAGAAGCATATCCATGAGAATGTTTAATCGTGGCAGGACAGGGGGCAATGGGCACAAGCTAGAACACAGGAGGTTTCATTTAGATATGAGGAAAAACATCTTTACAGAGCAGACAGAGCACTAAACAGGCTACCCAGAGCGGTTGTGGGGCCTCCTTGTCTGGAGATATTCAGAACCTGCCGGGATGCAGTCTGGGATTATGTGCTCTAGGCAATCCTGCTTTGGCGGGAGGTCGGACTAGGTGGTCTCCAGAGGTCTCTTCCAAATCCAACAATTTTATGTTATGTAAATTGGTCTATAGTGAAGGCTATATAAAAATCTTAAGAGACTGTGGAGCCCCAAGGCTCTTTCTGGGTGCTGCACAAACACTATCTATTCCCTGAAGAGTGTCACAGTCTAAATGGACGGTACAGGCAAGAGGCGAGGAAGGAAGCAGAGACACAAGGAGATACATTATTCAGCCAAGGTGGTGTGACAGATGGCAAGAACTAGGAGGAGAACCTAAATTCTTTCAGTTCCAATTAGTTTGCTACCAGAAGAGACTACTGTTATTACAGCACTCTTCCTTTGCATCCTTACTCCTCCAACTAAATTAACTTTCCTTGCCTCAAGGACTGACACAGTCCCTGTGCAGTCTGCTGGTGCCTTTTAGCTCTTCCAGAGAACTGGAACAACAAGCACACAAACAAGCTGCTGCGCACCAATTGATCGTTGCTTTCTGTGTCTGAGTCTTGTGGCAGTGAAAAGCATCCAGATAAAACAGCTTTGTCCCAGGACAAAGCCAGCCACACTAGTAGAAGTTGCTTCTGGATTTGCACAGCTGCACATCAGTCTTGCTAGTTCTGGAGATGCCTACCTTCTCCTTCAGTCTCTGGGTTCCCGGTGCTGTGCACAAATGGCTGTGTGGCTAGGCACTACTGTTTCCACATCTGTCTGTCCTAACTCCTCTTTGGGCGTGGATGTGCATCTTACCTGAACTGTGTCTGAGCTGTATCACCCATTCAGTCATAATGGTGTGAGTTGTTCTCGACTGTGTAACCTAAGAGCAGTATCTAAGTCCAAACGGACCTTTGGACAGCTACTCGCAGAACACAGAATAGATCCATGTGTTTCCTTGAGGCAAAGTGGCAGTAAGAGGGCAATGTCTTACTGCCCTGCAGTCTGCCCTAGCTCTGTAGGATGGTCAGAAAGCTCTTGTGGCCGCCAACTTTAATCTTGCTAGCGTTTTAAATTCTGTGCTGGACTCCTAAGAATTTGAGGGATGGCGTTTCTGTAGTGCTTGAACTCGGAAAGCTATGAGATGGAAACAAATACTCCTCAAGGTGGTAAACGGGACGAAACAGTTACTTACTCTTTGTGCATTGCCCTGGTAAATTTGAAGACTTCCCTTTAATAGTTGATGCAATAGCAAATTCCTTACAAAAAGTAAAATGCCTGTAAACAGATAATGGTTGCTCTGGTGCATGGCATTGAGTATCTCTTGTTTTGGCTTCCACAGTTCAGGGGTGAGAGGAACTGGAATGGTGTTTACTGAGCCAATAAACTTCTCACTAAACATAATTCATGGGCTCTAGCTGGCTAATAACCAGGACCTCAATGTTCTAACAGTTGGCCCCATACATTTTAAAACAAAGCTTTATTTGAAGTGAAAACTTTAAGAAAAATAAACTTTAGGATTTAGTGGCCTCTAGTATTATCCGCCTCCACAGGCCACGGAAATCTCAAGCAACTAGTGCATTTAAAAACTATTTCTACTGCAGTCTCTTTGACTGGTGTTAAAAGACTGCTTGCTCCAGCATTATATGCCTCGGCATTATTGTTGTTTTCAAACTTAGAGGAAACCACACACTTCTTTTACAGTAGCACTGTACAGGGGTTTTTTCCCTATTTATGTGTAAAGGGGACCATTGGCGTGTTCTAGGCAGTTGGCACTTACTGTCTTTAAGATTATGTTTAATTTTTTTTTTTTCCATAACCGTTCTTACAGTCCTGGTTTTTCTCTGGAGAGGAGAGACGTTCATCTGAACAGGTTTATTCCAACACCTGCTAGATTATGTAGCAGGATTTCCCTTCCTCTCCTCATGAATAAGGCTTGTGCTTCTGCAGGGTCACTTCAGGAGGGCTCCTCCTTCGAGCACTGCAGAATTTCAGATTTGGATTGGTTTCAGATCTGCATCATTTCCCCGGGTGTAGAAGAGTATTTTGCACTCCCTGTTTGTTTAGTTTTTCATGAATGAAGTTTAAATCCTTAAGGAATTGCTAGCAATTCTCAGAGGAGTGTGGGTAAGTGGTGGTTATGCTCTCTGGAGCACATGTAATTTGTACTGGGAGCAAAGCAGTTAATTTTTAAGTGCTGGAAATCAATTAATTTAGATTTCTGCTAATGGTTTTACCTTCTCTGGGAGACCTTGCCACTTCCAGCCTCAGCTTCTGCCTTGGTCCATGAAGAAACAACGCCTGCCTGCCTCTTGTCAGATGCTTTGAAGTCTGTAGATGAAAGATACCATATGAATGCAAAGTACTTGCCACTTAATGTCAGCAAGTCATTTTGCTTGTACCTTGATGGAAAAAGCTTTATTGTAGGTTTACAATGAATGAATCTGCATATGCACCAGTAGATCTTTCCCTTTTACTTAAGTATTTTGGAGAATTATATTGATTTACCTTTTAGAAAGACAGGTTAAATAACAAGCAATTCAGGGGACATTCCTTGTCGTGCGGTACTTTATAGATAATGCTTAGTAATAGTGTGAAAAGGAAAGAAAACAACTCAAGGGAGTTCCAGCTAAATAGTAGCTCCTTCTCTGTGTTTCAGTGTTGTTTTCTAAATGCAGAGCTAAGCCTTGTTCCATCAATGCATAGAGAAGGTCTGTTGTTACACACTGATTTGCTAAGGTAATTAGTGCATTGGTCATTGATGCGGACCTGTGCTGTCCACAGCCGCCATTAGGTTATTAAATCAATCCTCACATTCGTTACAGTAACGAGTTCAAATGGCAGTATTTTGATGCCACTTGTCTAAGCGTAGATAACTCATTCAGCTGTATCTGTGTTTGCTTACTCACATTCTTCGGCTGCTTTTAAAAACCAGCAAAGATTCACTAGGTAGGTGTAGGCTTTGGATTTCCCAGCTTTTATTGTTTGTGGTGACAGGGTCTTCCCTGGCAGTCATTTGTGTCTTGTCAATGTGACTCTGCCCGCCCTGCAGCAGATGGGCAGGAAGGAAATGAGGGCTCCAGTGCATAAATGCAGCAGCAGCTGCTTTCAAGGAGCATGACCATGAAGCAGGTCACAAGTGTGATAGTGTCTGAGTGGCTAATCAGGACAGATACCTACTGGCAGTTTCTGCTGACAGATTGGTAGACCTGGAATTAAAGGCTAAACTGGCACAGACCCAAAGTCAACAGGGAGAAGAATTCTTAGGTGGAAAGGCAAGACTAAGTTTTGCCAGCGTCTGGTTGTCTTGGGGAGCTTGGGAGCCTTCTGGCTCCAGAGCAGGAAGAAAGAGGCCTTGCCAAATGCCCATTCCAGGTATAAATGCTATCTCAAGTCCCAGGTTCACAGACCTATACAGGGATCTACTGGTCTGCTAGAAGTGAGTTGACTTATTCAAAGGTTGCAGGAAATTAGTTTTGTAGGTAAACGTTGATGCGTTTTGGGGGTTTTTTAGCTCAGAGACACAGGTCCTATAGGACAATGACTGATTTAACCTAATGCTGAGACACTGTTGTGTCTCCTGAGATCTGGGGTTTTTTTAATAGCACATTTTTAATGCACTTGGGCTGCAGATCACAGCTCTGTTCTGTCCCCGGTTTTGTAACACATTTATTGCACGAGAACATCCACCTTCTTGCACGTGTGAGGACTTACAGGGCAAAGAGCCCTGCTCAGCTTTGTTCCCAAATTCTCCAGAGGAACACAGAGCACTGAGAAGGCAAAGGACCAAGTTGTGCTGCTGTGTGCTCCTGATGTGCTGGTGGTGTGACCATGCAGGGTCGGATGGAGAGGGAAGGCTCTTTAATGGGGCTGTGTGTTGCTGGAACTTGCCATCTAACATTCCTCACTTTCCCTAGTGTGCTCTCGCCCTGCCAGGGTGGAATGCAGTAATCACCATACCAGAGAGAAGCTATGATCTGTCCGTCTCGTCTGGCATCCTTTCACGAAGAGAAGTGAACACCAGATGCTTGAGGGAAAGGTACAAGAACTCCTAAAACAAACAGCTGTGGAGTAACTTGCCCATGAAGGAAGTCGGTGGTTGGCTTATGCCCTAAGGCAAGAGGGTTTCCAGCCTTTACTTGAGTGTTGTGTGTAGCTGGGTACTCTCCATCATATACAGCATAGCTGCACCTCAGTCATTCTTGCTGACTCCCTGCTTCCTCAGTTGGGCCCAAGGATCTCCTTGGTCAGGGGCACCTCCATGTGCAGCGTTTAGGTGGTGTCTGGTCTCAGACTTCTGAGGGGACAAGGATACTGTTCTGTAGTGTCCCGCTGATGTCATTGCTGGGCAGTAGACTGGCAGTCCCTCCAGAATGCTGTCATTGCATCTCCTTTTCATTTTGTTAAGTGAGTTTTGACTGTGCTGGTTTTCTCCATGGCCTGTTGTCAGTAGGCCCCATCTCATGTGTTAAAGGCGTAAATTATGTTTCTCTCTGTGTTTTTTCTGTAGCGCTCCATTTTGAATACCTCCATCTTCTGCTCTCGGTCCCTTCTACCTCTCCCTGTACAGAGGTCTTTCTGCACTGTACTTTGTGCTCTCTCTCATGTCTTGGCTGTGTGTTAGGGATGATGAATGCTGTTTCTGGTCTTTCACGAGTTCTTCCTGGAGAGGATCCTTAGGGACTGTGTTCCAGGCAGTGTTACCAAAGGACAGGACATACTCTGTTCAGTAAAGTGTGATCTGAGCTCTTCCCTGCTCCTCCCTTCAGAACAGAGAGCAGGAGGGTGGGCTCCATTGGTGCTCAATCAAGGGGCCACTGAACCTCTGCTGTGATTCAAGATAAGAATGACTGTCTAGTTCCCTCCCTCCTGTTGTTCTCCAGTGGCTAAATCTTTCATCACAAGCTGCACATATGAACAGTGTGTCCTGCTGCATAGGAGCACTGCTGGTAACTGCTGTGAAATAGCCTCCAGCAAATAAAGCAGGAGGGAGAGGGGCCTGGCTAGAAATGAGAAAGACCACAAGCGATAGCTTCATTCTCTAGTGCTGATATAGAAGTCAGTATTGTGCAGGACCCGCATTTACCTTGGGGACAAGGAAGGGGAGGGTGCTTTTTTAATTATGTATTGCTAATTCAATTCTTCCCCAACCAGCCAGCCTGGGATTTCCTTGCATTCTGAGGCAACGCTTTCATGTGTCTCCTATTTAATAATCTTGACTCGCTTGAGAAGTTGGTTTTCCTTCTTGTGGAAGATTGCATTGGAGCCAGTGTGTTTTTTACTTAATATCTACAATAAAAATTCTTTATCCCTTTTATCCCCTTTCCTCTCCTACTCAGAAAGGGGTGGCATGGAAAGCAGCATTTATTCAGTGTGGAAGATGGGGGCACAGGTGTGTCTCTCTCTTCTGCCATGAATGGGTTTTTCTGTGCTCTTGTCTTTTCCCATTTTCTATGATAGTAATGTGCTTTATCCTTCTGATATTTTAATTTTATGGCAACACATATGCTCTGGTAGATTGAAACAAAAGGCAAATGCAGAGCCAGAGGTAGGGGTTTTTGTAATGCAGATTGAGCTTTGTAGGCGTGGATAATAAGAAAAAGTTAATTTATAATTTTAGTTAGCTTATTTTAAGGGGGGGGAATGAAGCTTCTTTAGCATGGAAATGGGGAGACTTCCTCCAGCATAGTATTCAACTTCATCCTTTGTTCAACCCACTAATCCTTGCATGGGTGTTCTTAGAATTAAAATGCTCTTAATTCAGTAAAATGAGATAAACCAAATTAAAGTTGCTTTTAATACTGAATGAGTGTGTCTGTACAGAGATATAATGTGGTTTAGCTAATTCATTTTAAGTTCACAACTTTAGTTAATCTGAATTAAGTTTTCCAAGTCGTTGGTGTAAAGAGCTCTTTATTTAGAAAAAGCTGCTCTTGTGGAAAGAGCAATTGACTCAGACCTGTCCTGAGGCATTCTGGCGAGCAGCTGGCTTTTTCAGAGAGTTTCTGGGCATTAGCAAATTGTCTACCACATCCTTTTCTTCTCGTCTGAGAACGCCTCTATGCCACCTCCTAATATTGAGGTTTCTAAGCCATTACTCAGAGTAACTGGCTTTGTATTTATTTGTTGTGCAGCTGAGGAAACAACATTTCAGCATCATGCGTCATTTCAGCCCAGGGAAAGTTAAACTAATCCTAAACCAGCCGTGAACATAGCCCTTTGATTTGAAAGACCTGTCCAGTAGATGTTCACTGCCCAGGCCAAGTACAGAGCAGGCTGCAGAGTGTGGAATCTCTCTCCAGTAGCAAAGGCTCCAGCTTGGGTTGTGTTTAGATGGGGAAGCTAAATGATTGGAACTTGAGTTGAGAGATCTATCCGCTTCTGGAAATACGTGGTTTTCTACTTGGAAATGATCTTGTGGCCGCATTACACATTTGTTATGAAAGGAAAACTGGTCACATGTGTCAAGTATAACCATTTAGGACAAACATGGCTTAATGAAACTTGCTGCTTGCCAGATGGAAGGAGAGCTGGCCCATGTGAACTTTGACTGCAAGTTCCACCCTGTTCTGTTTATTGGACTGTTTTCTGACTCTTGCCCTAATGGGAAATTGTTCATAGAATTGTTTCATTGTCTCATGGGCTGCTGTTTTTGCCAAAAGATCAGTTGTTGGGGATGAGTTGGCTTGTTCTAAAATGTTTCAGTTGGAATTTCCAGCACGATGATAATGTGAATAATTGTGAATAATGGGTAAGAGATAACAGCAAAAATTATTTCCTTCCAATCCAACTTTGAGTTGAAGTACAGAGGCAGCAGGTAGACGCAGCAAAATCATGCCTGACCTGCCGAAGTTTCGAGAAGCCCTGGAAGCCTCTGCTTTCACGCATCATGCAGTGTGCGTGTGTACTATAAATAAACTTTTAAAATTGTAATTGAAAAGCACCTCTGGCGGAGCACGTGTTTTACTGAAACCTGCCTGGCAAAGGTTGACTCAGGGTTGTAGGAAGGAGATGGGGAAAGAGCAAGTGGGAGGAAATAAATGGAACTTGCTGTCAGAGAAAAACCACTTGTTTGTAATATTCAGGCTGTCCAAGCTCTTGGCACGTCAGCTTTGGGAGATCCCTGGTGGCTTTCTGGATATTTGCCCGTGGCATGTGTGAACTGAGAATTCAAATATTAACGAAGCTGCATGAGCAGGTTTAGTCAACCTACTAGAAAAGGATCAGATGTCTTGGAATTATGGTTGATTCTCCAGTTCTAAGACTCTTGCTGACAGTGTCCCATCAATTAGACAGAATAATTTCAACATGTCTTCTTAATGAATTCTTACTTGTTCAACCTACAATTTAGATAGCTGAATCCCTTTATTTTATATGGACAATACTTTTGATCTGCACAAAACCTTTTCTTAGGACGAATTCCCCAGACAGTATCTGTGTAGGTGTATAATCTGCACTGCTGCTCTCAGAGCAGGGCTGGTTTAGTTGCTTGTACAAGATGCATCTTTGAGCGAGAAAAAGAAGTCATGGACACCAAAGCCTCTTAGATTAGCTGCTAAGGGGTTAAACTTATTGCCCAGTTCTGAGGAAGCCTGTTCCAAGGAGGGCACTGACTGGAATACAGTTTTGCTGCAGACTCACTGTGATGTGCCTGCAGCAAAGATTGCAGGCTTATCAGTAAAGATAAACATGCAAGGGCTTCCAAAACCATGTGTCCTTGCCACTTGCTTGGGATCCTTTTTCAGAGACCAAGAGAAAATATAAGATCTTCTCCAAGATAGATGCTGCACAGGAGAGGGCAGCCAGCAGCCACTGCGGAAACAGAGCCCACGTATTACTGTGTGGTTTGGAACAGGAACGGGACATATTAGTTTACCTGATTCAGAATAGTACTTGAGACCTTGCAGTATCATGTGGAGTTGGCTCCTTCCACCCAGTCATCAGTCTATTGCTGAGTGTCCCCATGCTGGACAACGCTGCGTTGTGTTGGCCTCACTTAGTTACTTGCCATAGCTAATTTCTGCGTGTGGCTTTCTGCTGCCGGACATCCTCCAGGCTTTACAACCCATTTGCTTGCCATTTCCCACAAATACTTTGAATGTTATTTTATTTTAATTCCTGTGCTGAGAGGACAGGAATGGAGATAATGTTTCTTTAAAATGATGGAATAAAAATGCACAGGATCAGCGATAGAATTTCTGGGCACAGAACAGACTTTTGGGTTGGCTGCAAGAACAGTCGCAATGGTAACATTGGATTTAATTACAGTGTAGCCTTGTAAATAATTTATTTTTCTTTATTTCCTTATCTTCCTGCTTCTGTCACCAAACACAACAAGGCAGGAGATGCAGAAATCAAGCTCTGGGATTGTTGCGATCAAATACCAAAAGTCTGCAGAAATTATTCCAGAGGATTGACATTTTCTTCCAGTCCAGGAAAGTTTGTGCCATTCTGAAATCTCAGCCTGGGTCCCTCTGTTTTGCTACCAAGTCTGATTGACACCTACATGTGTGTGGCCCTTTTACACAGGGGTGGACTTAAGTTTGAAAATCCGGACATTTTTGGGCTGTGACACCAGTCGAGATGGTGTTTCAGTCCGTATTTTCGGTTTTTAAAAATTACACATAGTATTTGAAAAGAAAGAGTAGCAACTTGTTGGAAAAACCAGAGGGGATGGTAGTTTATTAAACAATTTAGAAGTTTCTCTCGGTGAAGCCAGTGTTTGGGTGAGAAAAGAGGAACTTGTACAACTGCAGAAAATTCTGTTAAACTTGCAGTGTGCTAGATGCAGCCAGTTCTGAGTACGTGAAAATGTGGGCTCCATGTGCTAAAGATATTTGAAAAGAGGTGTGAGTGAAGGGGCCGAGGTTGGTGTGAACGTCAGACTTCCTGCCTTATGCACTTTCTGTGTGGCAGCTGTAGCACGTTCATAGTGTGGCACTTTTTTTAAAAGGGACTCTGAACTCACCCAGCCTTTCAGGAAAGGACCCAACTGCAGCCAGAAATTCTGGCCTGTTGCAGGATGACAAGGGGAAAGCTTTGTTACTGGATTGTGTTTGATCTTAGCTGCCTTTTTTGCTGGTCTCAGTAGCATGCTAATGATACCTGTGGGAGGTGAAAAATGGGTGAATTCCTGCCAGGGTGCGGGTGAGTTTGCAGTTTGGTTCTTGTCCTCTTTTTCTCCTTTGGTAAAAATTTTGGGGGCTGCCCCAGTTACATAAAAGGAACTTTTAAAAAGAATAATTTTCTGTCTCACATCTGCTGAGGACTCTGAATCAGAAAGGCAGTAAGCAGTTGACTCAGTGTGTTTTGTCTCCTGTTTGTCTTTCTTATGTTTAAAATTATGAGTATTTATGGGAAATGACTGGCTTGAAAGTCCAGGACAAGTCTGAGCTGCCCATAAGCCATTCCCTTGCTATGGCTCAGTTTCGCCTTGTTTATGTTAAAGTTTAAAGCTGAAATGCCAAGTGCATCCTGAATTCCCATTCTGTTTTAAATGCCAGAGTCGCCAGTTCCACGTTTCTTGCGTGTGGTTCTCTACATGTTACCCCACTGTTGGTATCAGAGAATGCAGCAGGGTGGGTAAGCTGCGCCCTGGGTCAGAAGAACAGGGTGATGGTCAGAGAGAAGGGTGCCAAATGTAGAGGCAAATGTGGCCCAGTTTCTGCTGCTGCCCAGGGAGAGGGTCTGCAAGTCTGTGATAAGGAATGGGAAGAGACCAAGAGGGATGGGTGGGCCCCCAAAGGCAGTGATCTGGATGCCAAAATATCTTGCTCCAGCTTTGCAAGGAGCAGCATGCAAGTGCTTCAGAGGGAGGGCTGGCTGTGGTTTGTGGTTTAGGGAGTTAACACAAATAGTCTCTGGACCCTTTCTGATGGGCCTGCAAAGCAATGTTCTGGCCAGCGAGCCGGAGCTGGTCCTCCTTGGTGTAATCCTTTCTTGCTCTGTATGTTGGAGGCTGTGCTCAGGGCAAGCAGTCATGGCAGCCTGTCAAGAAGGCTCCTATCCCGGCTTATAAAGTGAGGGTTAGCATCCTACATAGTTTATGCTGTGCTAGATTGGATTAGGATGGACGTGTCTGTAATTAAACACTTGGATTTGGGTTTCTGTTTTTAAACTACTGTTGAGAACCAGCAGTAAGTACTGCAGCTGGCAACCTGGACAATGTTTCTGTGCCCCAAGAACTGCATGGGCCAGGCTATTTTTTACTTCTTTCAGTAAGTAAACTGTGTGGTGTTTTTGTGGACAGAAAATACAGTGTTGACCTTCATTGCTGATCAAACTTCAGTGGCACCCAGATATAACTGATAGCAGGTCTTACCTGGGTTTGCTTTCTCTGAATGCTTGTAGCTGGTTGCACAGAGGGAAGGTGACAGCTTCAGTACTACGTACAGCGCAACTGCCTGGATAGAATAAGAAGGAACAAAGTGTGTTGGAGGGGGAAAAGTGCTGTGAACCTTTCAAATTCAGTAAGAAAACATTTCCACAGTTATTTCATTCTGCAAGAAAGGCTGGTGCTGAATATGATAAAAGCCACCTAGATGGAGAGAGGTTGCTACCTAGTACTGAAATACCAGCGTGCCGCTTGACCTGTTCTGTGCTCCTTGTACTGTGCAGAGCACTGGTTACACTATTCTCTCCGTCTGCTTCCCTCCCAGTTGAGAGTTCTTCTACAGGGTGACCAGAGGGAATCTTAGTGACACTACAAAGAGGCCTGTTTGTTTAAGAGGGCATATGTACATCTTTTAACGATCTGGTTGTGTACCTCCTTTGTGGGAGGATCTCTGACCTTATACAGAGTGGGACAAGTGGTAATTAACTTAATTCTGGGAACAGGAGGTGGTATGACCTTTCTCAAAGTGATTCTTTTGGGCTAGAGAGGTATTTGCTAGGACTGATGCCTGGGTTTGCTATAGAAACATCATTCATAGGAGGCATAAAATTCCCAGGTGTGGCTGGAGGAAGATATTAGCCCCCCCCATCTCTTTGATTTGGTTTTGTGGCTCGTCTAAAAATCTGTGGCCAGATTGATCTTATTTAGTATCAGAACAGAGTTACATTTTCTGTCTTTTAGCACAGAACACAGCAAGTAGATCCAAGTTGCTAGACCATTGTTTAGGCCACCACTCACCATATGTAGTGAGCATCCTGTCTTTTATTTGCACCCCAGGAGGAAATAAATCTGTGGGATGTGGCTGGGGTTTGTTTCTAAGTGTCAAGATGTTTTCTGTCCTGAGCATCTTCCAGATTTCTCCATCTTTTGCCACAGAAGTGGTAAAGACTTGATTCCATCTGTTTGCTGTACTCCCTGCATAGCTCAGAGACACAATTACAACCACTCTGAGTTTCCCTGTGAAATTTGAGTTTTCTTCTTGCTAATAGCACTAAACAACCAGTTCCAGTTGCCCCACTGGAGGCAGAACTGGAGGCAGCTACAGCCCTGTCGGAGCAGCAGCTGTGGAAAGCAGAGTGTGTGGAGATGTGCCTGAGGCAGGCAGGACAGAGGGCCCAGGCTGACTATGGAGGAAGGAAACTGGGCCTGTGCAGGGGGCGGGTCACTGATGCCCCCCTGCCTGCCTGGCTGGGAGGAGACTGGCTGTGAAGTCTCACAACTGGAGGGAGGTAAGAAGGGATGAGACTGTGTTTTCCTGAGCAAAAGGAAGATCTTTGAGCCCTGCTCCGAACAACCCAACAACTTCCTCATTCCCCCACCACCACCCCCGGCAACAAAAAAGCACAGGTTTGCTGGATCTTGGAGGAATGAGTGTAGGCACCTCTTCGGGAACCGCTGCCGAGGCCCCAGCATCTGCCCAGATCCCAGCCCGCTGCCCCTCACCCGGCACACACAGCCCAGTCTGGGGCTAGGGTTCCTCTCAGGCCTCTCTGTGGCCGTGTTTTGTGCTGGGAGGTGGCCGCTCAGGAGAACAGGGGCAGCATCTTCACCACGGCACCGTGTTTTCTACTGTGTTCACTGAAGGACAACCCTGCGTCTGAAGCATCACCAGACTGATGTACAAACATTTACGATGCAAACAGCTGACACATCCTCGTCCTCCGTCCTGTCTCAGCACTGCTGGCAGAGCAGGACGTTTTTCAGTCACATAACTAGGTAAGGGCTATTTATTTGCATGAAAATGAAGGTAAAAGCCCTGTTTTTACCAGTCGGTTTGGCCCCTGTTTACAAAGATCTGGTGATGTGTGTGTGTAGAAGAAATACCTACACGAGTGAAAATGTGCCCTGCTAATATTAAAACGTTCACTGTGGAATTTGGCCTTAGGAGCCAGGGTAATTTTAATTGAAAGCTGCTGCAACTTGATAGGGAATATCCACAGCAGTGTTGAGGATCTGCTTTAAAATAGAGTTAAACACAGAGGCAACTCCCACCCCTCTGTCTCTCAGAGCTACTTGTCCCCTTTGATCCATCCCCGGCGCTTAGGATTCCTCAGAGACACGCGTCCTGCCAGTAATCAGAGCTCATTAATATTTATGATACCTTCCATCTGAAGGTGTGCGCTTCGCAATTATTAATTAAAGCCATTTCACAAACCCCTGAAATTTAGCTCCACAGTTCACAAAACTCAGACCCAGTGAGACAGTGTGAGCTTAGGAAGGCAGAAGTTTGCCCACACAGGCTTGTGTTTTGCCATATTCCTTTACCTCTCCTTCACCAGCAGCATTAAGAAAGAGAGCACAGGTCTCCTTTGGTAACAAGATGGCAAAGAGAAGGTGGGTGAAGGGAACCTAATCTTTAATTGTGGTTCTTCTTCCCTAGTTTGCTTTTTAGAAAGTCTCTTTAAAAATACAACCGAGAGACAGCTTTGTCAGCCCTGCAGAAAAGACCCTGAGTGAACATTTCCCTGAACATGTTAAAGCATTCCCTAGCACACTGGATTTTAGTTAGAGCAGATAAAGGATGGTGGTGGGTTACAGGCCACGTCAGACACTGCCCCTGTCCTCTCAGTGCTTCCTGGTGCATATTGAGTGAAGGAGCTTGGCTCAGTGTGAGACTGATAATGGGAGGGAGGGCTTGCCATGCGATTAGTCCAGTTCACTGTAAACACCTGAGTTGCACAAGTGGCTCAAACTTTGATCTTTTTGTTGTGGAAAAGAAATCTGAGACTGTGAAACCTGCCCTCCATGGACTAGGAGGTGGATGTTACTCAAAGCCAGCTGTGGAACTGCAAATACACTTAAACATGATCAAAATGGAAAAAGCATTTCTTTCTTCCCCATCCCTTGCTCCCTGGCACAGAGTCTGCTTTTACCAGGGGCTCTCCTGACTTGCCTAGCTCTGTTTGTGAGGGCAGGCCCCAGTCCCACACCTGAAACGCCCAAATCCAAATGCTCCCAAGTGCTGTCTGGGATAAGGTTTAAGCCACAGGTGCAATTAAGCTTTTAAGTGGTGAGCCTGTTTGGTTAGGGGCACACCTAGAGCCTGCAACGAGCTGAGAGAAAAGCGATCAGTCTCTCAAACTGACAGGCAGTTCCTGAAATACTGCTGGAAGGGTTAAGAAGAAGCTACAAGATTTGTAATTCTCCTGGTGTTTATTGTAACAACTCTCTGAGCAAGTTCTCTGGATGCATCTGTCTGCTGTAGTGAGGTGGGACTTGATTTTAATTACAAATCTGGTAATGGTTTATCAAAATGATGCCATTTTCTTAGTCTTCTTTTCTTTTCTCCTTACCCTCCTTCCCAAGTCTGCCCAAGCAAACACTGGAGCAAAAGGAGAGCTTCCACAAGAGTGCAGGCTGTTAGCCTGTGGTCTCTTTTCCTATTGGCATTTGGAACTTTGATTAGATTTTTAGAGGAAAAATGTCATAGCAGCTTGTCCAGTAAAACACTGGTGAATATTTAATACAGGAGCGTTCACTGGCACTCGGTGGGCACATGGACAATGCTGGATGTGAGACCTCAGCGGTTCCTTGACATTCTTATTTCTTTGTGTTGTAGCTTTGCTTTTATAATGATGAGGATAACATCAGAGACCTTTGCTTTGCATAGCCTTGAGTTCTTGGGCAAGTATTTAAAAGTGGAACATTAAGATGTGTTAGTGAACACGTCCTAATTAGTGTCTACCTTGGCTGCCATGTGCTCAAAGGCTGTGAACCTTTACTGTGCATCTCAAACACGTTCAACAATGCAGCATTTTATCCTAGTCTAGACAACCTGTTATGGGTTATGGTGACTAGTCAGCTAAACACCCCTGTTAGTGGGAAAACTGCTTTCCTTCAGGATTGTTTCTCTGTCTCCTTTGTCTTTCTTGCTGTCTCTCTTGTCCTTCTTCCCCCTGCGTACCCTTCCTGCAGTAACTCGTGTTCCATCTGCTGTCATGTAAGCATTAACTATTTAATTGCTGATTAGGAAAATCTCATCACCTCATCTTTGGAAGACCATTGGAGTAGGAATAGAGGAGTGGGAGGCTGAGGAAGGAGATATGCAGGTTCCCAGTTCTGTCTCGTAGGCTAACCTAGGAGGGCATTAGGCATTCTTGACGCTATGAAGGTGTTTAACATCCCTTCAATCTAATGAGTAGAAATGTTGAATGGGATTTGGATATAACTGAGTCACCTTTTGCTGCTGAACTTGCTATCTGACCTTGAGCAAGCCAGGCCTGGCCTTTCATCCCTTAAGTGGATAGAGGGCAAGTACTGGGATTGTCAAATGCAGCAAACATACTCATGCAAAGGACTAGTTGCTTTTCCTGTATAATAAAATACTGTGGGGCTTTGACATTCTTAATGTTTCTTCACCGAGTGAGATGAGAAGCTGAAAGAGATCTACAGTTCTTGGAAAAGTGAAAGCACTTTTAGCTCTGTGTTCCAAGCAGCCATATGGGGGCTTTTACCAAACTGACTTATTTCCTTGTGTGATGCAAATTCAGCTGGTGGCCCCCTTCTCTCCTGCTGGCATCAGCTATTCTGAGCATTCTCGCGTTATCAGCATTCCAGCTCCTCTGTGCACTTGCAGTACCTAGTTGCCACAGTCACATGGAGTCGGTAGTATCATACTTGTGAAAATTCAGCAGAGTCCTGGGGGACTGTGAGCAACGTGGGGGAGAGAAGGTGTGCAAGGTGGATTCTGCACCCCACGTGGTTGGTCTCTAACCTGTGGGTTTCTCATGGCTTGCCATAATGGCCAGTTTCTCACTTTGTTTTGCAGAACCTTGGAAGTGGAATTGGGATTTGGACCTTTTCCTTTCTGTCATGAAAGAAAACGGACTGAAACATTTTGATAATTGGCAGGCTAATGAAATTGCCTTTGTAAAAGAAAGTTGAATTCTGAACAATTAGCCAGGGAAAGCGTTGTAGTCACTGAAACTATATTCTCCTTTGTACGGGGAGTTTATTGTTAACAGATGTGTAATTTCCGTAAGCAATTAATATTTGGAAAGCTTATCCATATTGCTTGTATACATGTTAAAAACCTTTGTGTTTTATCCCAGGCAGAGAGTAAGCACTCACACGATGTCTCCTCAAAGACCCCACAAAGAGCAGAACTGGCACTCGTAATACTTTCAAACAACCTATGGGTCTAAGCATAGAGAGCACAGAGGAGAGGGTGAGTGTATAGATGGGCAGGGAATGAAAATAAAGGAAAAATACCTTTGAGAAAAGGGACAAAACACACTAATATACTTCGCCTACTGTCT
Source organism: Rhinopomastus cyanomelas (assembly GCA_013400115.1). Taxonomy (NCBI): domain Eukaryota; kingdom Metazoa; phylum Chordata; class Aves; order Bucerotiformes; family Rhinopomastidae; genus Rhinopomastus; species Rhinopomastus cyanomelas. The sequence goes on along the minus strand of VXBP01000521.1, from coordinate 295,583 downwards.
GCTGGCATTGCAAGCAACCTCTACCTCCTCTCTCCCGTCCCCATCTCAATAAAACCAGTTCCATTTAGCAAACATCCCTGCAGATCACATGGCAGCTGGGCAAAGGCTGCCAGCCCTTCTGCCTAAGATAGCTGGGACCTCTGAAACAAAGCAAACTCGGTTGAAATTCTAGGCATTAAAAACCTAAAGCAGCTGCCTCCCTGACATCTTGGGTTACATTCTGATTTCAGTTTTGCTTCTGCTAGATCTTAGGTAATGTCATTGCTGGTGTAACAGAAGAGAGAACTGGGCTTGCTGGTCTGGACATTGGGTCACCCACTGGTAATCAGTTCCCTATCTCTGCTACATTTGTGCAAGCACACACACCGCTCCCTTTAGACTGCAGCAATTTATTTGGGCTATTTTGTGTCTGATGGTTGCTTGAAACTGTACCTCTTGCCTGTCAGCAGCTGTAGTCGTTTTGATAAGTGACTATACAAAGTGAGACTTCCTTGTGCAAATGTGTGCTTTAAACACTGTCACCAGAAATCCAGGGGTTCTTCTCTCTCCCTACCCCTCCCATCCCCTTCAGCTGTTTAGATTTCAGGACACATGGCTTACATGAATGTATGCTGGGAGTTTGCAAACCAGCTTGGATGACAGGAGAAATCGGATCACACAATGAGAGTTCAGAACCCAGCCACCAATTGGTACAGCAGGGGCCTTCGAGACCCTTTCGCTCAGCATTGTCTCAGCACAGCATCTAGCAGCCTGCATTTCTCACGTCCCCCTCTGAAAAATGGTAATGCCATTGAAATGAGCAGGCAGAGGAATGTCACCAGCACCCCTCTGGGAAGCTGGGCTGTCAGCCTTTGGTCCCTGTGGTACCCCCAAGGGCTGTGGGTATCGGGGTGGAGAAGGGCCAGCACACCTTACTGTGCCTTCTTGCTTACGCTGGAGAATCTTCAGCTTATCCCGCCAGTGCAGTGACTGCATGTGGAGGAGGGGGAGAGGTTGTGTTGCAACCTCTGAGAAAATTAGTTGTCTCTATTTTATCTTTTGCAGCTGCAGCACTTTTCCCCCCCTCCCCCCCATCACCACCACCCACCCCAGAGTGAGTGGTGTGTCTGAACCATATCCTTCAAAACCAGTTTTCTAAGCAGATTAGATGGGGAGCAGAGACAGCTATGCAATCAGGCAAAAATGTGCGCTCAAGCCTTCATTCTGTGCAGTGGCCAGAGCAGTAAGTGTCTACCACCTGGATTTTTTTTTTTCTTCATTCTCTTCTTTTTCTGTTACTCTGCAGTGCTGTGGTCTGTTGATGTTGTGGACTGAAACAAAATGCTCACTGTAGTTCTTAATTATATCAAAAATAGGGAGGGGAAGGAAGCTGGGCTGCATGCTAATGCCTACTAACATGAAACATAAAGCATGCTCCCTGGCTGGCGCGCTTCACCGTGCGAAGTGACGTTTGCTTCCTGTGAGCATGCTGAAGGGTAACCTTGGCTCCTCTAATACCCGCCCTTCCCTCACTGATCTGGAAAACCAGTGTCTAAGTTTAATTCTCCTTTGAATTCCGTATCCTCTCCTGGACTGCCACAGCATATGAATTTGGTCTCTTGCTGCCCCACATCCTTCAGTGCTCCCTATCAGCCTTGGTGCATGCTAGGAATCTGACAATAATGGTCTTCACCTGCTTGGGGATATCATGAGAACTCTCAGGCATTGGTATTGGTTTCATGTCTGGTCTCTTCTAGGACAACGAACTGAATTTAGGATTAAGCTCTGCAGACAAGTTTGGAAACCTTATGGCTTACTGAATGTGGGTGGAACATGGGGTATGTTGGTGGGCTGAATGGCAGACCTGAGGAAAGAGACTTGAGTAAACTGTGGGTTTCTTCAAGAGACAAAACGGAGCAGATATGGCCCAGGAGCCATTTCTTGCTGCTCTGGAGGAGAGGAAGGAACCCAGAGCAATGATCCAGAAATGCTTTTGTATTCTGGAGAAACGCCATAGGTAAGAGAAGTAGGAAGAGAACCTGTATGATAAAACTAGGAAAGAGAAATTAGGGGTTGAGGTTTGGGCGAAGGAGAGAAAATAAACATTTTTCTTTCCTTTTCTGTACCTTATGTGGGAAATAAACTAACCTGAAGACTTCTCTGTACCCATAGAGGGATAAAAAAGAAGCTACTAGAAGCCCAGACAAAGTTATACGTGAAACATTTATCGAAGACTGTGCATTAGATGTTGGGATGATGCATCTGACTGCGTTCTGCTATCCCACAGAAGTGAAAAGTTACTTTGAGCAGAGGAAAAAAAAAATTGCAAACAGAAGACAGATTCCATCTTACTGGCATAAAGGAGTGAAAAAATGCGTGGAAAGCTGGTTGGACGTGTCAGCCACAACAGCAGTGAGATATGGTCGTGGAGAAATCAAGTTCTAAAATGCAAGGAGATCATGCAGAGGTATTTTTCACACTTGTAAACAGCGTCGTTGGGTGCTTTACCTGTGCTACAGGGGCAACTTCAGTGAGTTCTGACCTAAGCCACACGCCATCTGTTTGAATTACTTAGAGGAAAGGTTTGTCTCAGAGTTCCCCTTCTATTAGACGTGACAGATTAATGTCTTTGAGGGCAGATCACTGTTCGGCTAAATCTTTCTCTGGTTATGATTCCTTATAACTGTAAAACAGTTGCAAGGTTATGTAGTTTAAAAAGGGAAGTTTATAGCGGTTTCCAACGCTGAGGTGACAAACAAAGTGTCACTCTGTTTTTTCCTGAGGAAATCAAACCCGTACACGTGTGTGCACTCTGCCTTCTCCCAGATACATGGATGTGGGATAAGAACATACATTACAGGAGAAGCACAACAGTGTCCACAGCAAAACTACTGAAATAGCTCTGGGTGAATATGCACTAACACTCGCACTGAGCCCTCTCCACCTGTTTTAAGGGCTGTTTGTTGAGCACAAGTGAGTGCACTCCTAACTTGTGGAGCAGAACTTGGAGCCTTCAGCAGTGGCACCAGCACTTGCTTCTACCCAGCTACGATAAAAAGCTCTGTCTGTACCTTCATTAGAGGCAGCACGGGGACTGACCATTCAGTGGATGTCTGCTGCAAAGCCTCTAGCTTGATCCTTGTCAGGTTCTCTCTAAACTAGTTGTTAATACTTGGTGGGTGAACTCGATCCTGCAGCCCTTGGGTCACAACAGGAGCTGTGTAGGACACAGAGGGGTGCTGATATTACTGTGATTTGAGTCCCCTGCTGGGGAAATTTCTGTAAGAGTGAGCTTTGTTCACTGTATTATTTTTAGTAGTGCTGCTGCCCTGGTCAGTAGGAGAGTGATTTGACTTTTTCTTGTAGTGCTGTTTTCAGGGGAAAAGGCTGTTTCTTTAGAGTAGAAATACTTTTCTTTTCCTAGAAAAGCCCAGTTGTAGATTCCCACTCACTTCATCTGTAAACTTTTTACCAGAAGTGTTACCTTGACCTGTGTGTACTAACTGTGGGAATATGTGTTTGCTGCTTTGCTTAAATTGGTCTGAAAGGCTTCACTCAGAATTGGTTCAAAGTACTGTGTGCCAGGTAGTCCTCCACTGCTTATAGAGTTGTTGTCAAGGGCCTTGCCCTTGCCATATGGCATTACAGCTCTCCTGGAGACCCTGCTGTGCCACTAGAGACCTCAGTGTGTGCTGTGGGAATGGCTGTCCTGCCAGGGAGCCTGATCCTGAGTGAGAGCAGGGTTACCAGGCTGCCAGAGTGTGGTGTCTGAGGCAGTGCAACACTGTGGGAATAAAGGCAGTTCAGTGGTGTACTGACTCAGAACGAAATCTCTTGGGTCAGGTCACCAAACCAAAATGAACCAACATTGGTTTCAGTGATGTGAAGCTATTCCATTTCAGATGACACAGAATGCCCTGGTTTTCACAAATAGGTTTGGTTTTTGGGGGGGGGGGTTAAAGTGTGAATTTTTATTCTACAGGATCTCTAATTTCAGGTTTTTTTCCTGATTTGGGATAAGAGCAAATGTTGAAATACTGGAATCTCTTCCTTTTGGGGGAAGAAGCAGCTGATGTGTGTGAACAACCAGTTTCAGAGTTAGGACAGCTGGCTCTGAAGACCTGTAACACCAGGTCAGAGCAGGTGGTGGTGGCAGGGAAGAGGTTATGGAGCAGAAGGGAACGCAGGCAGAGCAGGGAAGTAGGAAACCAGAATAAGAAACACCAGCGAAGGCTAGAACAGAAAAGTAATGAGGAGAAAGCAAAAGTTTCTATTTGGCTCCTCTGGGGCTGTAGGAACTGTTGCGTCTTGTGCTGTGTTATGCCGTGGGCAGTGCCTAGCTCAGCATCTTCTGCCTTGCTGGGTGACCAGCAGATGTGCAAGTTGGTGCTGCACTGGGAGCCCCTGTCAGAGCGCTTGAAGCATATTGCAGAGGGCAAGAGCTGGGTGAGTTTCACACTAAGCAGTACTGTGTGGTTTCGCTCCTGCTCACTAAGCAGTTGAGTCCTTCTGCGCCAGCCCGATGGGGGCGTGTGCGGGACCAAAGACGAGCGTTCCTCAGTTAGCACTGGGCTCTGAGCAGGCACTGCAGCCCTCGCGAGTGAGACAATCTCCCTGCCACTGAACCTTTTGATGCAAAGTAGAAAATACAGGAATACTGTTTTCTGGTAGTGCTTGTGGGAAGAAACACTGGTGACTCTTCTAACACACTGCTTCTAATACTCTAAACAGAGTGTTTGTTGTGCCGATGCCCTTACTATTTAACAAGGTTCTTAACTTTTTTCTAAAATACACCAGATTGATACACTCCATCCATCATGATACGCTCCCTCCAGGCATGAGCAGATAATTAGAGAGCAGGACTTGTGAAAAGACAAACCTGGGTTATGCACAGAACAGGTTTCTCCAGTATTTATTGCCTATGTTGCTGGCCAGGCTTCCTTGTAAGTAATAGTCAAATAATCGGCCTGGGTCCTTTTGTGAATGGTTTGAGTCTGTGTGGTCCTCCTTTGTTAGAGCAGCTCATGGCTTCTGAAAGCTTCTGCACCCCTTGTTCTGAACAGCAGAGCCTGGTGGCACCACCTGCTTCTGCCTGGAAAGAGCATTTGCATGTGATGTTAAAAAAACCCTGCTAATTTCAAAATGTATTTGCTTTTCCTCACCCCCTAATCTGTCAGCCCTTCTTAAAACTCTGGAAATATTTAAAAGATTACTAAGCTTTTACTACAAGCGTCTTTTAAACAAGTAATGCTTGGAGAGGAAAGAGAAATCTTTCCTTCAGAAATTAAACAGCAGCCAGTGTTTGGAAATATTTTAACAATAGACCATATGGGAGCCCCAAACTATTAAGCTTTATTATTCAGAAGGCGGAAAATGTGGTTTGATATTCAATTGATATACGGCATAAATGAGAGCCGCAAACGCGGCTCCCTTGAGCTGGGATTCAGATGTTCTCTTGAATATAATAACTAGCGCGTTGGCCTGGTTCCACAGAATGCATCCAGCCTGCTGAGCGCGAGCCAAGAAACTGGAGGGTTTTTTCTCTTCCCCTCTCTTCACCAAAGTACTTTCCTCTCTTGCCAGCGTGAGCTTTTGGCCTGAATATAAATCTCCTGATATTAGATGCGTATAGAAAATGGGGAGGATGCTAGTAGCACACAGCAGTAGAGCAGGGGGTGTATTTGTTTTCTTTCTTCCTTAATGATAAGGTTTTCCCTTCATGATGGAGTGTCAGGGGATGACATTGGTCATCCTAGGTGGGAACTTCTCTGTTTCTATTTCACTGTTTGTTTCTTAGTGCTTGGGAGCAGGTGAACATCTTTGGGGGTTACTGTGAAGTGCTGCCAGAGACCATGAGAATATGGAATTTGTTGGAGAGAGAGAGAGACTGGAAGTGGTTTCAGTTTCTTTTTCCTTTTCTGTGTGCCTGATTTGATTTGCACATATTTAGAATTGCCCTGTAAGCATAAGAAGACTTGTAGTCACACAGGTAGTGTGGTCAGGTAGTAGCAGCCTGGATCTCCTGCTAGTTTTGGACACAGGGTCCCTGATTCAATCCATGTGTGAGCTGGACCAGCTTCATCTGTGTGAATGTGGGAGGTGTGGCAGGAATAAGGAATGGCAGGGACACAGGCAATGCTCTTGTGGGTCTGGCAGCTGAATCCTGCCCCAAAATACTGAGTTCTGTGCTGTCTTTGTCAGAGAGCTCCTTTGAGATGCCCGTATTTTCCTTGGACAAGGCTGAGCTACACCCCCTGCAACTTGCTGCCCTGTGCTGCTTACCAGAACGGAGCTGCCCTGGCACAGCCTTCAGGCATGGAAAATCATGCAGAGGGTGATGTTTATGTCAGGTATACCAAAGCAAGTCGTACAGCCTAGAAGCAGTCGTAACAGAGTGTGGTTTGTTTCTGGTCCCTCCCTGTAGCACATGCAACGTGAGATAGCTTCGTGTGTATTTGAAGTTGTAGGTGTTCCAAGATTTTTCTCAGATTTTTGTGCTGCAGGACTTGACAAGCAACTGTAAGTAACTCTCACCCCAGTTTTGCGACAGACACCCTCAGCTGTGTTGGGTCCTGCCTTTTCTAGCCTCTTGGTCTGAAATGAACCAAAAACCCTTCTCTGTGGTTTGTGTTTTCCCCTGAGCCAGGCTGGAAGACTCCAGCATTAAGCTATCTGGCTGTTTTCTCTGCAAATGCAGTGAGCCCAAGGAAAAGACTTTCACTTTGTGTGTAAGTCCAGGAATGTCTGTCATGCAGAGCACCGTAGACAGTGTAAGTTATGCACTCTGAATGTGAAGTTCAGTTTTGGCTTCTGTCTATCCTCCATTTCTCTTTGCAGTTGTCCACGATAGCCAACATTTTCCACGGGTTTGTATCAGCCCTCACACAAATTTTTTTCCTTTGGGGAAAACTGGAGCAAAATCAATTTTAGTGCAATTTTTTAAGCTTCTTTGACTTGCACCTACATCTGTTTGGTGTAGGGGAGTGGAATTTTATCATAAAGCCTTTGATTTATTTAATGTATTCAATAAGCATCCAAGATGTGCCAGGTGCTTTCTCAGCCCATTTTGGATGAGAAATTTTGCAAGCTAAGGACTTAATAAACAAAGAAGCTACAGAAGTCAATTTTTCCCTGCCATTAAAGTCTCCATATATTTAAAGAATAAACCAAATTTCAACAAACAGGATCCACAGACTTGTGATGTACTTAGTATCAGCTGCAGTGTGGATGAGAGCTAACACTGTAGGAACAGCTGGGGTTTTTATCATATTATCTGCCCAACTTAGAACTAACTCAGCGGAGATGTGTCCACATGGCATCTCTACTTTCATGGCAACTCTGAGTCTGTTTTTATTGAGGAGGCTGTTGCTGTGATTGTACCATGCTGTGCCAAGGGCTCGTCTAAACAGGGTCATTGATTCAGGTAAGTTGCAAATCTAAGTGGAAGAGCTATTCCAAATTAACTTCATCATCCTAACGAAGAGGTGATTTGGAATAGTTAATAAGGAATAGCTGTTCTGGAGTAATCCCCTTTTAAGACAAACCCTTACTCTTTCTATAATTGCATTCTAGGAAGCTATTCTGTACTGAATCAGCATGGGATAGAGTGCCTAGAGGACGTTCAGACCAAACTGCTAGCGGTGAGTGGGGCAATGTACACTGGGATGCCCTATTGCATCTGTTATGAGTGAGCGGAAGAACAGCAAAATGAGTCACTTGTGCATCTCTCTAGATGGCAACAGAAAGTGTTATAGCAGAGTCACTATGCAAAAGCCCCTCTTAGCAGGGATGAAGTATGAGCTGCCTGCTACTATCTGAGCAGTAACCCTGTGTTGCAGACAGAATGCATGTTTCAAATCAGAACTGATTACAGTCTAATTAAATGTTGAGGTGTGGAAAGGACTTGTGTGCTGTTGTTTCAATGTGTATATTTACATAATGAAGTGGGGAGCAATCAGTTTATCAAACCCATTCAATTATTCAATAGTGGGGAAAGACGGAGGAAAAGTAGGAACTTGCACATTTTGGGGGCAGTTGTGGGGGGAGAACCTACACTAACAAACCAAATAAAGGAATAGCCAACCATTTATAGTGCCATCAAAATTTTCTTGCAGCATAAAAATTTTGTGCTTGACCTTGCCAAGGAGGATGAGCTGTAGTAAAGATCTCCTGTGCTTTAATGGTCTGTAATTGTGATGTAGTTGCTGATAATTCATGGTTCTCCTGATTTTTTTGGAATTCATCCCTTCCCTTAAAAGGGAAGGTGGCAGCCAAGAGTGGAGAAGGTCCAACTGCAGCCCTTTGGATGTTAATCCACCCTGACTTTCTTAAGCCTCCTACTTAAATCATTATCTAAATGAATCACTATTGCTGCTATCTTCAGTGCTACACAGGAACATGCAAATTTTAAATAGCCTGAGGGAAAAACCTTTTTGTCTGTAAAGTGCTCTGATACTTGCATTTAGATGCTGCCGTGATAGGTACCTTGGATACTGTGTGAGCCCATGGATAGATCCGGGGGTATAGTGTATCTCCAGTGTGTGCCTGCTAGGTGGCTCTTGGGCCTTGCCCCTGAGAGTTGGACGTGGTTCTGCTGCTGACTGTAAGCAGCAGCTTTAGCTCAAGCAGATGAAGTCAGATCACTGTGTGGGTTTGTCATTTATCTAATTGCCTGTTAGCGGTGGGTTTTTTCAGTTGTAAAATGCCAAGAAGTTAAGGGAGTGAGGATGGAGGTCCCCTTTCAGCTCTGCAGCTGCCATTTTGCCTTTGGGGCATGTTTCTTCCCCTCTTCACTTGACTTCTTTCACAACACAAAGAAACATGCCATCCAAATGTTAATAGCAACTGCATTTTCTCCCAAATCTGTATCAAGAAACTCAGTACAGCAGGAAATTACCAGCTTGCTAGAAACTTACTGTTTTGAGGAAAACCTAAATGTAGCGAAGCTACTGCAAAGTATCTCCAAGGCTGTCAGCATTGTATTGTCCAGATTTTACCTTGAAGAGTCAACTCTTGGCTGGGCATTGAGCTGTGTCCACATCCAGCTATTTCAGATGATCACTTGAAGTGTTTACTTGTAGGCAGTGAGTATGTGCAGAAGTAGCCAGTAGAGGTGTTTCAGAGGGCATATCTTTGTGGTTATATGCAGTGTGCATTGACATACTGGATTCCTTTATTCATTAAACCAAGTGAGGAAGCTGTTTTATGCAAGTACCCTAAGTGATACCTTCGCAAATTGCAAAGTAAATTCACCCATGATCTCTTTCTTCTGGCTTAGAATAAGGGCCCAGTCCCTTACTGGGGGTAACTTTTTCTCACCAGTGAATAGTTCTGCATCTGAAACAATGGCAGGATGAAGGCAGAAGATACCAGGTGAAGAGAGGTCCTCTGGTCTCAATTGTGAGAGGACTGTGTTGGCAGAATTGAGCTCACATGCATCTTGTGCAATGTTGTCAAGTCTTCGAGGCCAGAACATCTGTCCCACAGAGGGCATCTTTATTCTTCTCAGCTAAATCTTCTTTGAAACCAATTGAACTGGAGCTAGATGTTTTTAGACTAAGAAAGGCATTTTCTTGGCTCATGCTAAAGTTAAGTAACATGTTCTCATCCAAAGAGGGACTATGAGCAACTGACTTTTTGCAGTTCAAGCTTGTGTGTCTTCCTGGTCACTGGTCACTAACTAGCCCTGGGACTCAAATGTTTCTTCCTGCATGCTGTAGCTGCCAACATACTGTCATTTTCTTGTAATGGTATCACAAGACACTTTTTGGAAACTGCTTTATAGTGATAACTTTCCATGTATTGTGAGCAGCAGATGTGCTTTATGTATGATGGTATTACAGAACATCAGGGATTGGAGGGACCTCAAAAGATCATCTAGTCCAGTCCCCGTGCCACAGCAGGATCTCCTAGACCAAGTCACACAGGAACATATCCAAGGTGGGCCTTAAACATCTCCATAGAAGGAGACTACATAACACCCCTGGGCAGCCCCTTCCAGTGCTATGTCACCCTCACTGGGAAAAAGGTCCTTCTCGCATTCGTATGGAACCTCCTGTGTTACAGTTTACACCCACTGCCCCTTGTCCTATCACTAGACGACTTTGAGAAGAGCCTGGCTCCATCCTCTTGACACCCACCCTTCACATATTTATAAACGGTAATGAAGTCACCCCTCAGTCTCCTCTTCTCCAAGCTAAGGAGACCCAGCTCCCTCAGCCTTTCCTTATCAGGGAGGTGTTCCACTTCCTTCATCATCTTCATGGCTCTGCACTGGACTGTCTCCAGCAGTTCTGCGTCCTTCTTGAACTCAGGGGCTCAGAACTGGACACAATACTCCAGATGTGGAGCAGAGTAGAGTAAGGCAGAGCAGAGGGGGAGAAGAACCTCTTTCGATCTGTTCTCCACCCCAGGATGCTATTTGCCCTCTTGGCCACAAAAGCACACTGCTGGCTCATGGTCATCCTGCTGTCCATCAGGATCCACAGGTCTCGTTCTCCTACACTGCTCTTCCAACAGGTGAGTCCCAAGCCTATACTGGTACCTGGGGTTGTTCTTGCTCAGATGCAAGACTCTTTCACTTGTTATATTTCATTAAATTTCTCTCTGCCCAGCTCTTCAGCCTGCCCAGGTCCTGCTGAACGGCACCACAGTCTGCTGGGGTGTCGGCCACACCACCCAGCTTTGTGTCATCAGCAAACCTGCTGACAGTGCACCCTGATCCCTCATCCAAGTCATTAATGAATAGATTGAACAGGACTGGTCCCGGTACTGACCCTTGGGGCACTCCACTAGATACAGGCCTCCAACTAGACTCTGTCCCATTGAGCACTACACTCTGGCTTCTGTCCTGCAGCCAGTTCATGATCCACCTCACTACCAGATCATCCAGACCACACTGCCTCAGTTTAGCTGTGAGGATGCTGTGGGAGACTGTGTCACATGCCTTACTGAAGTCAAGATAGACCACATCCACTGCTTTGCCATCATCTGTCCACCTGGTTATGTCCTCATAAAAGGCTATCAGATTGGTCAGGCATGACTTCCCTTTGGTGTCCAAGCTTGCCGCCAATTCTGATCCCTTGTTGGATGGCAGCATGTTGAATACAGGGAGTAAATGAACTGGGGAAAGCTATCTACTAGATTCAACACTTCAGGAACAGTCAGAGAAGAAATCCCAGAAGTGATTTATACATGCGTGTATATAAATAGCGGGGGGGGTACATTTCAACAGAGAAAATTGAGATGTCTAAAATTTGAGGCCAAGTCAAAACCTTGAAAGCAACTTTTTCTCATTCTGCTCTCAGAAAGTAAAGGTGACAGGTGAGGGCTGACTTTCTGAATTGCCTTTATGTCAGCTTCAGCAAGGGAATTGGTGGAATTTCTCAGCCTGTTGAGTAAAAGTGGTGTTCTATCCCACATTAGTTTCCTTAGGAAACAGGAAAAAAGGGACTTTTTCCAGCACTTAACACAGCCTGAGACTTGAATGAGCAGACTACAGAAATAACGGTCTGTGCACATCAGCAAACCTTTACGGCTACTCACGAGCACAAGATAGCAGCTCAGCATATTGAAACCTAAACCTTCCTTCTGAGTTTGCTCATTCAAGTTCAGAGGTTTATAACTGTGAAAGTAAATGTGTCTGTGCTGTTATTTCATTCAGCTGTCTTGATCTACCTCTGTTAACTGTGTTCACAGGAGTTTGCATTTACTCAGATTACCTGCTCAGTTTTCTGCTCACGTATGCGGAGATGCGGTGTTTCAGCTCATAACTTTATGGTTTGTGTTCTCTTTCTCGTGGAGCATTACACCTGCCTCCCAGAAGTGCTGAAATTGGGGTCAAACAAACTGCTCTCATGTTTCTTGCAACACTTGCTAATTTGGCAGTATTTGAACTGCTGCTAAGAAGCACAGAGCAGCCGAGCACTGTGACTGATGATGTTAGGACCAAGTGATGCACGTAGCACCGCACAGGTAGATGGATTTTAATCTAACAGCATACCTGTCATTAATTTTAAGGGCTTTTGTAACCATCATAGCTCAGCTTAGAGAGGGGAGATAAGTCGGGCAATTCTATGGAGCAGCTCTGTTTGGAGAAGCATGGCTCTAGGGGTTGGCAGGGGCTCATGAGGCAGGGTGGGGAATTGTGCATCACAGTACCAAGTCTGATTGATTCCTCCGGACAGTCACTCATATGGGGATGCCTGGGAAGTTTCTTGAGGCTGGGATATTTGCCGGGATAAGCTTAAGAAAGTTTCCTTTGTTGGTCGGTGTAGATTTAATGCAGCAGTGCTTCCCCTGCTTGTACGATAGAATTTCTGCTTCATTGGCTTGTGGGACTTGTCACTGGGAGTACAGGTGAAAGAAAGTAGTTGGGAGCTTTGAGTGGCTGCAAACTTCTGTGCCCTTGGAAAGACACTGAGACGGGAGTGGAACATGGCAGAGTTTTGAAAGCTGTGAACCTGACTGGCTTGAATTGGGGAGGGGGGAATACCTGAGACATCTGTGGCTGCAGTTGTAGGAAGTTAAAAAACTGCACCTGTGACTTCAGCAGACTTCTGAACAGCACTGTCTGAAATGAGTCCCCAAAAAGCTCTTGCAGAGAGACTAATGGCCAACTCTAGGAAATGCTGCACTCCCTGAAGAATCAACAAACTCTGGATGTTTACCCAAGCTGGTAAACCAAACAGAAGCCATCAGTGTGCTACTATGTCAATACACAGTGCCAGCGTCTTAACCATTATGCAGTTTGTATTACTACCTCTCCTGAAGGTGGTGGAGGGCTAGAAAAGGTCCTGAGAAGGCTATCAAAGATGGGTCTCAAGTCAGTCAGCATGATTCTCTCTTTGCCATAGAGAAGAGATGACTTATTACAGAAACTGCAGATGTTTTATAGTGTGATGAATGGGGTGGGGAAGGGGAGTAGGGGAGTGATTCTTCACGGTTCTTGTGTTAGCTAAATTGATTAAAAGCAGGCGAGGAGGAGGCACTCTGTCAAGCAGCAGTTACCATGTGAAACTCATTGCCAAAGGGTGTTATGGATAGCAGAAATCTAAACAGATTGAAAAATCGATGAAAGACAGATAAGTTCTTATTAAAAGTGATGGCCTGGATGCAACCACTGGATCAGGAGATGTTTAGCATTTGCACAGGGTGTAAGACAGGAAAGGACCGCCTGTGCTATATTTCACTATTTTTCAACACTGCACCCCCCCACCCCACCTTTTTAGCGTGTGTGTCCCTATTCTGCCTACTTCTGAAGAGTAAGCAGAGAGCTAGACCTCTGCTCTTACAGTACATCTATTTTTGTAGTTCAGAACTAGAAAGGAAGCTGGCTGCACTGCACTGCAGAGCACTACTTTTGCTTTGTAAAGTGACATGAAGCGTGCTGTTAGGAAGAGAATTGGGAGCCAGATGCCTCCCAGTACCTGAAAAAGGTGTTTGTTATAAAGTGACTCTGTAGCCTGCTTTCTTCATTTAAATTCTGACTTACAGCACTGAGTTTGTCAATGGAGCTGTGAGTCACTACGATGTTTCTAGTTATTTTTCCCACTTTCTGTGTTCTGGCTGCTACAGTCAGTCAGGTTGCCCGGTACTTGAGTAGCGATCCCTTGGGCTGGAAGCTGTGGATGGTTGCGCTCTGCGGAAAGGACTAAGGAACATGACAGGGAGGGAAGAAGGAGGCAAGATACTAAAACCTCTTGTATATGCCTAAAGGCTGCAAAGTCTAATCCAGCTTTGCAGTTGTGACTGCAGTGGCAACAGTCGGTTGGTACTTGTGAGGTGAAAAAATCAGTTTTACATGTAGCTAGATGATTGTACTGCAATACAGCAGTGCCTCCTGGCAGGGAGAGCAATGTAATGTAATGTAAAGCAATACAGTATGGAAGAGCAGTTGGAGTGCTGTCAGAAGCTGAGTAGCTTGGAATGTTTCCACGTAAACCTGGGAGGAAGCAAGCCTGCTGCAGCGTGGCATCTCCTGCCCCGAGAAGGAGCAGGGACTGCAGCACAAGTGTGAATAACGCACCTTGCAGACTACGACAGCTGTCTGGAGGAGGCTCTCTGAGGCTTTTCCAGGCAAAGCAGTGAGACTTTCCTTCTTCTCTTGGGAGATTTCTCTTCCAGCTCACGAGCTGCAAGGCAGCCCTGGGGCAGATGAGTTTGTACCTGTCAGCTGCCATTGCCTGGCACACCTGAGTACTTGGGGGCACGAGGCTGCCTGAGGGGTAGTGAAAGGCTGTAGCTCTCTGAAGCTCAGGCTGCAGGAGTGCTGCTGGGTCTGATCTGATTGGGCAGACAAGGAAGTAATGACTCAATATTTTTTTTAACAGTTTGTATTTCCAGAGGGCTTTTATGCATGAAATTGGCTTTTATTCCAGTTTTCAGATGCTGGATGTACTTAGCAATTGTACTTGTGGTTTATAGCCCTCCCCTCTGCCTGTCCCCAGCATTTTCTGGATCCCTAATACAAGAAGGACATGGAACTGTAGGAACAAGTCCAGAGGAGGCCACAAGGGTGACTGGAGGTCTGGAGCACCTCTCCTATGAAGATAGCTGGGGGAGTTGAGGCTGTTTAGCCTGAAGAAAAGGCTTCAAGGGGATCTTACAGCAACCTTCTAGTACTTGAAAGGTATTTAAAGAAAAGCTGGGGAGAGACTCTGGTGATAGGACAAAGGAGAGTGGTTTCAAGCTAAAAGAGGTGAGATTTAGATTGGGTCTTAAGAAGAAATTCCTCACACTGAGGGTGGTGAGGCACTGGAACAGGTTGCTCAGGAGGTTGTGGATGCCCCTTCTCAGAAAGTGTTTGGTTGGATGTGGTCATGGTCAGTCTGGTCTAGTGAGAGGTATCCTTGCCTATGGCAGGGGAGTTGGAACTAAATGATCTTTGAGGTCCCTTCCAACCGAAGCCATTCTGTGTTTCTATGTTTTTCCTCCCCTTCAAATTCTGTGCCTTACCCAATGCATTACTACTATAAATTGCTTCAGGTGGTGGAACCTATGTCTTACTTGGAGCCTCTGGATGCTATTACCCAGTAATTGCTGGAAAAGCTTGTTTAAACATCGAACCCTACATTATTTTTGTTAATTGCCATTTGAGGTGCCTGAAATGCTACTGGAAGATTACTTTCCTTTAATACTGGACAAGGAACTTTATTAGCTAAGGGAAATAGTGTAGTTACAAGACTATTTTTCAGGTACCAAGTCATCTTCATTTTAAATAAGGGTTGTGTAGTTTTACTCCCCCTGCTTGCTTCTCCCCCCACAACTGCAAAACTGATGTTTATAGCAAGGAGATTTTATTTGATTTATCCCTTCAATGCATCCAGACTTTCCAAAAACCCTATAGAGCACAACTCATTCTGCACACCTGTTGTCCAGCCACAACTGAAAATCCAGCAACAGTGACAGATTACCCAGGGAGGTTCTTTTGGTGTCCAGACTGTATATCTGAGGGTTGTCCAGCATGGTGTAGGACCAGGGCACTGTGTCTGCTACTGCTGTTCCTGTTATAATCCCATCAGTTAGATTACTGGAGGGTTAATCTGTGGTCATGGATGAGCTGGGACAGGATCTTCTACTGTTCAGAAACCAATAGTTAACATACATGCACTTCTCCTGGATAAGATTGGCTGAAGCACATCGGGTCTTGCTCAGAGTGTAGCTGAAGTGTGCTCTGTCAGTGGCAGTACGAGTTACTGTTAACCTATTAGCAACCAGTGGATAATCAGGTGAAATTTGTACTTGTTTCATGCACTGAGAACTGTTAGACTGGCCTCCTCACAGGATGAGCGTCTCCTGGCTTTAAGAACAAACGGCGTATTTTGCTTTGGTGTTTGTGCAGTGACAGGGATGAAGTAAATGTACTGACTTCTTATTCCTTTCTACTCTTTCATGTAGTGGACACACATTATTACAAGAAAGTAACATGTGAGCTCGTGGCTGAGTCTCATCACTTAATGAAGTGTTTCCTTCAAAGAAATGCCATGGACCTTTTGCAGAGCCTGTAGAAGAAGCAGTAGCAGGCTGCCCAGGTCTGAGCCCCAACAGGCAGAAAGGGAGACTTCATTTCAGGTTGCCTAAGCTTGACAGGCAGCCAGGTCTGTGCTAGCAATTAAGTATTTTTTTTAATGGAAGAGCTACTTTGAGAAGGAATAAGCAAATACAGAATTCAGTGCAGAAATGGTTTGTGAAATGGCATGGACGGTGAAGACAAACATGGATTTAGAAGCAGCATGGGAAGGTTTCATGAATACCTGTTTCTTCTGGACTTTTCTCACAACTTAGTGTCTTATCAGATGAAGGTCTGTCTTCTGTTTCTCTACCATCCTCCTGACAGCAAGTTAAGATTTCTCTTTTTGACATTTGGCACATGCTTTTAAGATTTTTTTTTTTTTAGGCACATAAATATTCCTCTCAAGTATAGATTGCCCATCAGAATGGGGACAGCCCCAATCACAGCATCTCTGTATGTATGCCGCAGAAAGGGAAGTGGAACGCACGTTGTAGGAAGCTGATACGCAGCTCTTGCTTTCCTGGAGTGCAAGTGTTTCTCTTTCCCCATATTGTTTAGTTCTAGTAGTCTTTATGTCAGGAATTTGTGGGATATTGAGCAAAATGCATATAGTGGCCAAAAGCTGCGGAATTGAAGTGCGTTTAACACCTAGAGAAAAGACTTGCTTGAAATGGCAGTAGCTGTCTTAGTTTTCATAGATATTAGTGAGTTTTCGTCTGTTTCCATTTGGGCACTGCCTGCTTTCTGCCAAAGGTTTAAGGAAAGGCAGAACAAAATGCTTAGCTGCAGAAAGTCTTTCCCTAAGCATGAAGAGCAAGAGTTCATTAGCAGGTGTCAGGCTTTTGATGGATGTAGCTGGTCTGCAGGAAGACTTTGGGGCTGTTCTTACTGAATTTATTGTTTTTATTTAAATTTACTAAATGCAGTAAAGGACTTCAGCTGAGAAAACAGTGAAAGCTTAAGGAACTTAGGATCCTTGTCTTCCTTTTCTAATCTACTAAATTAGAACTAGATATAATGGGATGCAAATATCTGGCAGCTCTAGATTTGGAAGATAAGGCAATGAGAATTCAGTTTTAACTCATCAGCTGCAGCTCACCTCTCTTTGATATGGAGTTTAAGTGTTAAACATGTTTTGACCTAAATGTTTGTCATGCTTGATAAGAAAACTGACTCAGAAAATTCTCAGTGGGTTACTTTTTGAATATTCAGGCCATACAATTCAAATGAGAGAAATAAGATATCTAGCCAGAGTCATTGCAGTTCAGTAAAATAGTAAAAGGGAAAAAATGTCAGCTGGATAAATACCTGCAATATAGATAAAGGGTTTCGACTGGAGATAGTGCAACTCTAGGTAACACAAAATAATACCAACTTGAGAACATACTGTGTTTAGTTGCACATCAGTGACTTAGTAGCCACCAGCTACTGATTGTCCTTTATGGAAATAACTAGAGTGTAAATGCGAAACAAGATTAAAATTGGTAGCTTTAGATTATTTTGATTTGAATCCCCCCTTCCTCTACTGTTGGAAACTGTCTGAATAAAGAAATAACAAAGAGCACGTTTAGCTGCTGGCATGGCATTCCCAGGGCTTTTCCTGTATTTGCTACGATGTGATGCACAGATAAAGGAGACCTCCTCTGTGTGTTCATAGGATCATACATTAAGTCACCAACAGAACGCATGGTCTCCTTTTCTTTCCCTCTTCTTCCTCTGCCTTTTGCCTCCACTGCCATCCCCCAAAGTTTAAACGGCCAAGTGAATTTTGGGTTTGTCCTGTTTTACATCTCAAGGTGTGTGAGCTGCCTCTGAAGATAAGTGCACTTGGCCTCCTAATTTCCTGTCTTGCCTGTGTTTGATACAAATTGCAGCACAGCCCCTAAGAGGGTTTTTTCCTCATTTTACTTCTGGTCACGTGTTTGGTACTGTAACTTCTGAAAAATAGAATCGATTCTGACCTTAGAGACAGACGGTCCAGCAGCCAGCTTGTATATTATTTGAACTCTGAAGTTCCACTGGTTAAAATGGTGTAAGACTTGCCAGTAATTTCCTTATATGTTATTTTAAGAAAAAACACACCTTAATTATGAGTCTGGTTCCTCAATAAAAGAGGGTAGCTATTTGGCTAATCATTGCTATGCACTAGATCACTAATTTTCTTCCTAATGGCAGTAGGATTTTAGCCATTTCCCCCCTTATAAAAGTTCTTCAATTATATAATGAAGGCATTTGATGTACGGGGATGCTTTCTAGGATTTTATGCCCCAAGACAGGCATGTCACAAACTAGCTGGAGGTTGGTGAAGAGCTTCAGTTGGATTAAGTGCTTGCAAGTACTGACAAGTCAGAGCTGAGCACTTGGAAGGTGGCCTGTGTAAAGGCTCATGGGCAGCTCTGTTCTCAGATGCTTCAATTTAAAACAAGTTATTTTGAATTTCTGGGTGATAGTAAAACAGACTTTGAGTCTTCAAAGAAATGATGTGTTCTGTTGTCTCTGTCTGGGAACATACAGATCTATGGAGGGGTTGTGTATAAGAAGACCTGGTTTTCTCAAAGTCTGAAAGTTTTGTTTGTGGAAAACTGGAGTGGTTTCACTCCTGCACTAATGTGGGGATTTTCTTTAATTGGCTTCTTAAAGAATTGTTTCTGCATTGACTGTGTAGCTAATTGTCACGGTGTCTGGAAGTGTGCGTCCTGTAGACTGCACAGTCGTGACACAGAGCTGGGCCTCCATGTGTGTGCTGGGGACGCAGACCTGCTCCCATGATTTGTTTTCCAGTTGCTTGAGGAAGACATGGCTGTACTGTATAATCCAAGATCTCGTGACCAATCCATAAAGTTCAGTGCCTTTACCAGGCTGCTCACTGGCAGGGAGGTGACTAACATCATGGCTAGCAAAGAATGAAGAAAACATGAGTCTTGGTTATACAAGACTGACGGACATTTAAACTCCTACTGTCTGAGAACATGGGGTGGCATTTGCAACAGACATTTCCCTGGTAATCAGAGAGTTGGTGCAATAAACAGTTGATTCAAAGGGAAGAGTTCACCTGATGGCTAATGCCAATTCTTAAAACTGTGCACTCGGGACCTCCTGAAAATGAGAAAAGCCAGGAGTAGGAACTGTCTGTGTTTGTAGGGGTAGGTGGATTTGGGGGCTTTGGGGTCCTGCCCATTTGTTTGACAATGAAGTATCACAGAATGGCTTCATTCTGAAAGTGTTTGAACAGAGGTGGCCAGTGAGAGGAACAGATGACTGAGGTGTAGAGTATATGAGAATTTCCCTTTGCTTCTGTCTTGTGCTGTTGGGTTGGGTTCACTGAACCCACTGTATCATCTAGCCCTCAAGGGTTTATAAAGCAGAGGTGGACTGCAAGAGGTCTACATACACCACTTCAGAATAATGTTTAGCTTGGCACTGCCATCGTCCCTGACAGCTGCTTGTGAGGCCTGGAGCTCTTTCCTGCAGGGATGAGCAGGCAAACCTGATGTGTGCTCAGACCTGGCAATCTGGTTAATTAACCAGTGGAATAACTTATGGATGTGGTAGATTCCTCATAAATTAAACTTTTCATGAAGGCTGGTGCATTCATTCTCACTGATGTATTCTCTCTCTTCTAAAAGCTGTTGCAAGAATCACTCACTGGAAAATGAAGGCACTGGTGCTATTGAGGAATAAGACAGGAGGATCCTACAAGGGACCTCCATCTCTGAGCCCATGGATGCCGGTCAACATCATCTCACCTCCATCGGTGCTATGGCTCCCTGTTCAAGTACCACAAGGTGCCTTTCGTGAGATGGGTGGCATGGGGACAGTTCTTCATGGTGGAGGATACGCTTGTGTTGTGAGGCACAGCGGTACCTCAACAAAGTAGCTCTTCTCTTTTTACCATCTGTGCCAGCCATGAAGATAAGACACAAAAACGCCTTTAATGCATTTGCTGCATCCTAAAAATTTTCTTGTTGGCTCTTTAAGCTGCTTAGGTCAGCAGCCAGTATTCTCCAAAGCTTAGTGAAGAATTAGTTTGAAATTGCCAAAGGGTGCCTCTTCCTGCACCGACTTAGAGGTGTATGAGGCTTCTCTCCTTTGTCCTTCCTTCATCCTGCACTAGCCATATCTACCTTGTGCCTTGTCAGCATTTTGTGCTTGGGAATGGCTGAGTGGACTTTGTTAGCCTTTTTTTATTAAAAGGAGCTCTTTAGAGTGACTATTTGACATAAATCAGTTTAAAATTTGGTAGTAAGTGAAAAGGAGAGAGGGGAAAGAATACTTTGAGCCCTGCATTCCCTTTCTGTTGGCAGTGCCTCATTCCTGCTCTTTGAGATCTTTTGCTCATCCCTGAGTTGGTTTGTCCCCCAGAACACAAACGCTCAGAAGCTGGAGCCACCAAGTGGTTTGCTGCCTCCAGAAAGTCATGTGGCAAGGGGCTCTGCATGCCCTGGAGTTACAGGACTCTGTGCAAGGAGTGACAGGATCCTGCTGGGGGTAGCTCCAGCTGGTATGCACTGGTACTAATATAATCCCACAGGACTGTATCCATGAGACACAAGTGTGACATGTGAGGTATTTAGAGAGACACACCTGTTCTGGGCACAGGCTTGGGTATTGTGTGCCTTGGAAGTGGAAGGGGTTGGTGGGGCAGGAAAGACTCTTGTTTGATCCACAGGAGGGCTTTGTTTTCTTCTTTCTCCCCAATTTCATGTTATTTTATAATTTCTTAACAATGTGCAATCCTGTGGCCTGTTAGCACCAGGCTGTTTCAAAGCTCAGGCCAGTTTGCATGAACTTTTTTTGCCTTAGTGTGATCCCAGTGTGATTAGCAGGAGAGAATGGCTTCAGGGCTGAGTGATGGTTTGGGTGTAACTGCTTCTGAGAAAAGGCAGAGAATTTGGAGAATGTCGTCTATGTGCAGGGCTGGGTTTTTCAGTCCTTTGGATAATTCAGATTTTAGGTTTTGTTTACCTGGGGTTTTTTTATTGTAAGGCCTCTGTCTTGCAATTTGTAGCAGTAAATCAGAGAAAAGTAGGATCATCTGACCAAATCTTGTATTTTGTCCCTTTGGTTTGAAATCTGAATGTCTTTCCCTCTCTTCTTCCTGTCTGCCTCAATCCCAAAAATTGTTGTGAAATGGCTGCTTTCCATATAGAAGAATAAACAAGCAAAGGCAAAATAAATCTCATGGTTGCTTAATACAAAGAAACTAACTTGCTTAGATTTTTATCTCTCAATTTTTTAAAATTAATCTGACACTTGTTTGGCAGAAGATGATCTCATTTTTTGTGGTTGAAAAGGAGGTGTATTTAGATGGACAAAAAACTTCACAAGGTCTGTCACAGACAAGACAGACATCTCATACGTGGTGCCTCTTCTTTCCATGAATCTTGATGAGGTTTTAAATGCTTGTTGGTTTGGGACAGCTTCCAGAATTGTGTCCAGGATGTTTCCTGTACCTGCTAGGTTGCTGTGTGGAAATAGTGGGCAATCCTTCCCTCCTGTCTTTATTTTAAATAGAATTTGCCAATAAGCATCCAGTATGCCAGCTGTCTGTAGAACTAATAGTGTCTGGGGGAAATAAGGAAGAGAGGGCGAGAGGCATGTTTCACTCTAGGACCTCGTTAGTTTGCACACATAGGTATTTAGCAGGGAATGTGGTTAACTTCACTTCTATAACAGCTTTGAATTCTGAGTGGGGTGGACTGGAATAACGAGACCCTAAGGGGACAACAGATTCTTCTTTATAGAAATGAAATTTTGTTGGCAAGGGAGAATATTCTGGGAATGGAGACTCCGTGGCCCATGGGTTTGTCTGACCATGAGCAGTCATTGACCCTTATGGCAAGGGTTTATAAGCCTGAATGTTGTTAACCCAAACCTGGAAGATGGCTGCAGTGAGGCAAGAGCTTTCTTGCCTGCATAGGAGAGCAGAGGTGCTGGCTAAAACCCAGTCTTTTTTAGACCCTGTATTGTTCTACAGTTGGATTGGTCCCAAAGCCTCAGATCATTTACCTTCCTTGTGGGCATCATACTCATCCAGCTGCAGTGCCACACAGCTTTGTGTCTTTGCACATCCCTGCGTTTTGCTGCACAGACACAGCCAAGGTAGGCATGGCCTCACTGTCCTTCCAACTGGGTTATGGTGGGCTCTCTCCCCCTCTGTTTCTACTGGATTCTTCTAGAGTTCACCAATTTTTAACCAACACCTAAAAATATTTATTCAGGAGTTTTGGGTTTGGTTTGGTTGTTTTGGGGGGAGGATGGATGTTTGGTTTAGTGGTGCTTTTTTTATTCCTTAACTGCACCCTGTAGAATGTCCCAGCTGAGTTGTTTCCAAATACTGGCATCTCCTGGAAAGGGTTATAAATTGCTAATTTAAAGCCCAAAACAGGATAATTAACTAACCAGTTTGATGTAAATGGCTTAATGGGGCTTTACTAGCCCCTTTGAACTTAAAGGAGCACTAAAAAGTAAACTGTAAATACCTTCAAGGAAAGTATTGGCATGCTTGAAAGTGGGGCTCCTTTGGCTGTAAGCAGCAAGCCTGCTCAACTTGCCAGGAATCCAGTGGCCTGTGCAACCACAAACATGTCAAGGGGGTGAGGGGGCCAACCACGCAACCCTTGGAGGAAGGCTCTGCAGCTACCCTGGTTCTTCAGGAAGCATAAACTCTGATATATCAGGCTTTCAAACCTGCCCTGCCTGCTTTGGAAAATTTAAATCACAACATCAGTTTAAACGCAACTGTAATGGATTTCATCAGGACTGAAGAAAAAAAAAAGCCCTGGGGGGAAGGCAGCCACTAGAGTCCACCCTAATTTTCCTGGAGTTGTATTTGCATTAAGGTCTTTTTTGACAAGTTGGGGCAGCAACACTTACTACACTTTGTTTCAGAAGACCTCATTACCTGCTGCATCTGCTGAGACACTGTGCTGCAGCTCTGCAGCAGATTCCAGTTTCTGATGCGTTTTGGGGACTTCCAGGGGACTTTCATTCTTGCTGGGCTGTTACAAAATTCCGCAAGGGGAAGTCAACTACTCTTGAGCATCTAGAAATGAAGATCAGTACTAAGCAGCAGCACCTTGTATAGTTAGGCATTGGAGTTACTTGTGACTGCGGTGTCGGGACAATTTCAGGCCCAAAGGCAGGCAGGAGGATTTTTTTGGTCCTTCCTCTATGGAAGAAGCCCCTCCTGGCCTTGTGCTGCGCTGCTCTATCTTCTCGTTGCACGTATACCACAGTGTCAGCAATGAATCACAAGAATTTTATGTTCTTCATTGTTCCTCAGTCTCACCGCTATCTTTCACCTATTGCCAGCAGTCTTTATGGGTACTGGAGGATATTTTGGAGTTTGAAGCACAGTCCTCAGTTACTGCTGTACCCTCTGACACACTGCTTTTGGCTTTGCAGTTCCTGACCCTTGGCTGTCCTTTCATGCCTACTCTGTGGTGTTATACCTGAAGACCATGAGGCGGCAAGGATGAGCCAGACAAGGGCTGATGGAGAAGAGGGCAAGACCCAACCTTTTTAGTGGTGGCCTTGACTTTGATGGGCTAAAACATCATGATGCCTCATCAGCTGCAATGATGGATCTGTTTCTCTGTGGTTTGGGGCTGGCTTGGGTTTTTTTTGCTTGTTGTTTCTTTTTTCCAGCCGGGCAGATAATAGGAAATAACATACCGTTGGCAGTGTTGGTGCTGGGTTTTCAAAAGAGGAACGTAGAAGCACTGAAGTCTGCTCTAGAGGGTGATGATGCAGAAGCGCATTAGTTCTTATTTTCAAACCAGGGCTAACAGAAGATTCAGTCCTGCACTGAATCGTTCAGAGTGTCTGTGGGTCTGTTGTATGCCAGTATCAAAATGCTCTACTGTAGCCTTTAAAGAAGAGGTAACAACACGGCACTTCTTCGCACGTATATGTTGGCTGAGGAGGCTGGTACCATGGCACCACCTGCTTGTCGCTTCTCCTGCATGTGGGTGGGAGCACAGTGCAGGATTAATTTGGGGTTGATTGTGTGGGCAGGAATCTGACAACAGGGTAGCCCAGCTGCCTGTGCTACGCTGTAGCTGCTAATCCTTCACTTTCATGAGCACTAGATCACATATTTTAAAAAACTGAAATGCAAGTAGTATTAGAGAAAGATACTTGTAAGCAGAAGAGATCTGTACACACGCAGTGCTGATGGCTGGAGGTTCTCTTCAAGGAATGCCAGAACACCTTAGCATGCCAGCTTTGATATCTTGGCATCTGACCGAGAAATGCAAATAATCAATCTTAATCCATCATCCCACATGCTGACACGTATCCACGGGGAGCTTCTGTGAATGTTGTTGTTATTCCCGTATAATTTCAGCTGCTTCTTTGCTTCCCCAGCACCACCCCACTGTGTGTCCAGCTGAGTGCAATGTCTTCCAGGCCTTTCACACTTCTCAGGAAAATGAAGAAAAAAAGGTGGATAGCAGTAATCATCCTTTCTTTCACATGAAAGGAGGTCAGAGTTGTGACTCCTTTCTGAAGTTCTGGTGTACTTCACGTATCTCCTAATAACCATACTTTTGTGTTTCGTAGTAAGAGTTTTATACAAATAATAATAAAAGTAAGAAAGCTGTCATGATTAAGAATTTCTGCAGCCATCCCAGCGAAAGACCCAAATTCATCAATCATTTTTGGGCACCTCAGTAAATGTCAGCTCAGTTGTTGGTCCTGTCTCAAGCTTTGCACAGTTCTCAATGTCCCAGTCTCGTTGGAGTGGGGGGAAGAAGTAGTATTTGCACAACGGCAAAGCAGAACTAATTTTCTCAGCAATTTCACTCTTTGTTATGAATAACTGCCTTAAAAAACCCCCATAATAATCCCCCTTCCAATATACTTTTTGTTTTGAAACCCACCAGAACTGACACCTGCATTTGATTTGTTGGTTCAAGAACAACAGGGAAAATGTGAGCACAGAATCATTAGGGGTTGGAAGGGACCTCGAAAGATCATCTAGTCCAATCCTCCCACCACAGCAGAATCACCTAGACCAAGTCACACAGGAACACATCCAGGCGGGTCTTAAACGTCTCCAGTGAAGAGCATTTAAAACTCTTGATGGCTTCTGCTAGAGAAAGAGCAAATAATGTGTGACAGTGCTTCCCAGAGCTCTCCTCTGCTTTGAGAAATGTCAAAAATCTCAGCAGCGCTTCTTTGTCTGGCTATTGCAACTAACTGCAAGTTGTGTGAAGTTTGAGGTCTAATGAAGACCGATTTTAGAGTGGTGTCTGTGGCAGGGCTTGGGTGTGTTTGCTGAACTGCCTCCTGCCTAGAGAGCAGCTGGAAAATCCAAGAACCTTCCCAGCATGCCAAAACTAACTTTTTCAAAGGATGCAGTAGCTGTGCCAAAGCACCTTGCGTGATTGTAAGCAACAAACACATACTATTGGGTCTATCTCTGCCTGGGCCAGCATTCTCACGTGCAGCTGGTTGTATTAAATCAGTTTGATAAATTACTATATACTTGCTAATTTTTCTTCAGGCAGATCCCTGCTATTTCTTGCCTGTGCAAGATTAAACGGGCTTTTACATTACATATCCTGCTGTAAGACTTTAATTGTCTGGAATGGGTCTGTGTGTGCAGTGACTGGTCCTGGAAGGGTCTGGGGATTTGGGGTTATTGTAAGGCTTCTTACACTGTCAGAGAAGGAAAGTGCGTGAAAGCCATGTTAGCATTCACGATGGAGGCTGCATTACAATAATGCCAGCTGTGCCATTTATTCAGGTTCTTTACAGCAGTTGACTGTTTGATTTTAGACTTTAGGGTGGTTTTTGGTTGTTGAGACATTGAGTGAGGAACCTGCCTGGAAAAGGGAACAGATTAACCCTAGACAGACTGACTTGAGGGGTCAGAGAAAGCTAGATGACGTCCCTGTGGCTGACGGGCGTGTTTCTTCTCAGGTTGATGAACATCAGGATGTGCATGTTTTGGAGCACCTGCACGGTGGCATTAGCAGTGATTTATTCAGCCCATCTCTGTGATGGAACTGCATGTGGCTGAGTCATGTGCAGCCAAGGGCTGAAGGTAGTTAGATACTAGATACAGGTGTTTGAGAGTGCGCATTGCCAAGACAGAAGTTTCAGTCCAAACGTATCCTCACTAGACACGCTTTTTGCGTCCTTTGGGAGTCTCTTGATGCTGTTATGTTAGTGGGGTTCACTAGAAGTGGTAACAACAGAAGAATTTTATTTTTTCCTTCCAGTCCAATGTGTAGTGTCAACATTTGCAGCTGTTAGTAGTCTGTACATGTCTTACTCCTTTGGCCAGATTCTGGTCCTATTTATGTAGCTGGAAAACTGCTACAACTGCTGGTTGTCTCATCTGTGTAACGGAGGTTTTGGTCTCTCTGGCTGTTTTTTGGGTTTTTTTGTTTTATTCTATTTGGCTTTTGTTTTTTTCCTTTAACTGCTTTTCTTGCTGAGAGGGGAGAGCTTTGTGGGAAGTGATCCAGCAAACTTTTAAATAGCCTTGTAGTGTGTTGATTTGGGTTTTTTTTAAACTCTTGCTCAAGCTTTTAAATATGTGAATTGTCTCCATGAATTATAATCTGAGTGCCTATGAAACCTGTCAGCCAAGCCTAAATCTTGGAGGAGGTGTGGCCACATTTGTGTTCACAGAGCTGTCTGGCACAGGCACCTGGTACACCTGCGTCTCCTGCTAGCTTCTGTACTGTCATAACTTCACCCCTCATGCCTGTTTCTCTGGTACCTCCTGTTTTTCCCAAGGTTATCTTCTATAAATAGAATCTGCTCCAACATTTCACGCCCCCCCACACCCATCTTGAGAAGAATAAATACTAATGAGATTACTTAAATAGTGCTGGGGGAAGGAGGGTGATCCATTCTGCTGGCTTCTTTGTGCAGGTTTTTCTGTCAGGCAGTGCATATATTGGCTAGCAGTTTCCTTAGTTGATGAATGTTACGTGAGTAGCTTCTGAAATACTTAAGCCTGAATCTTTGAACGTTTGATAAACCATGAGTTATCTGAAGACTAGAAATGAGAATGGTTTTGGCATCCACAGAATTTTATGTGGTGGTCTCAATTGGAATATAGAATCTAGTATTTTCCTTAATTGTAGTTACACTGGTGGAAGTAACTGGGGTCTAGTGTTCACCTGTCCAGAAACCAAACCTATCCTCGTCCCAGGCTAGGAGAGATAATGCAGCTGTCTGTCAGCACGTGATACAGCAGCCAGAACATGTAAACAAACAGCTAGAGCATTTGTAAACCAGAACAATTTCTCTAAAGTGAAAAAACAAAATAAAGGATTAAGAGCTTACAGTGCTGTTGACTTTACTGACATTTAAACTACGCCTGAAGCAGCCTCAGAACTTTGTGGTATAACTAAGAAAAATGAAAAAGAAGCTGTCTCAGTAGGCTGGATGATGCAACTCAAGGTGCTCTGTGTACAGTAAGTGCCCACAAATAGAATTGCTGTGTCAAGGAATCACTGCTGGCACATGGATGTGTGCCGGCAAATTAGAGTGTATTTGGTGGAAGGATAAGAATCTACTACAGCTCTTTAATGTTACCCTTGTCACAATCACCTCGTGATAAAACATTAATGTCTCTTGTGTAAATAAAAGCACATTTCCCAAATAGCCACTGAAAGTACAATCAGACTGGTGCGTCTAGCACTGATACTGTGCTTGGTAAACTTTTACAGTGCTTTATGAAGCAAGACAATATTTTCTGTTTTGAAAATGTTATAATCTCATGGGTGTTCATAAATAGCATTTGTACCAAGAGGTTTTTTAGTGTTGGGTCCTTTCAAGCCTGTGGCTCTTTCTTAACAGCACTTTCCTAGGTAAGTGGCAAAGTAAGGATTTTCACACCTTATTTTTCCATACTGGAACAACGCTGGAATTCTTTTGTTCTGCTTGTGGTGAAAGAGCCAAACCCAAGCAGAGTCCCAGTGCAGTGACTGCTGCTCTGTGTGAGTTTAGTCCACCACCTCTGCCTTTGCTTGCGTCTCACTCCGTGACTACAGATGAGGAGTTTGGGTGATGGCAGCAGAGAGCAAGCCTGTGAGGTCTGTGTGTGCGTGTGTACATTTTACATAAACAAACAATGGAACAGCAACTTCAACAAATTGTGACTGGTGCTAATTTGTTGCAGTGCTGTCTTGCCTTCTGGCAGTGTTGATTTAGGAGAAGCTGAGCAGACCGGAATGGATGCGGGAGCTGCTGGTTCTTTGCTCGGGGGTGTGTATGTGATTCAGTATAAAATGCATATAGGGGTCCTGTAGTGAAGAGCTTTCAGATGCACGTGAAGCACGTGCACAGGTTGCCAGTCCCCTTTTCAAAACCAAGTCATGGGCAAAAGTACCTCCCCTTCTTCTTTGCTCTTCCCCTTTCACTTTTTTAATAACAGGGAGATGCTTTAAGTCTTAATTTGTGACAGTAGCCTATCATCGATGTGTTTTGAGGACTGGCAGAACATCCTTGACCCTGACACCAATAGCATGTAGGGAGGGAAAGGAGAGAGATCCAGTGCTTTCAACTGAACACTTTGCTGCAGCACCCTATAACGTCACTGAGCTTTCATTATGCCCTGGGACTATAATCCCCAAAGCTGGGAATCACCTGACAGAAGAGGCTTTGACCAGGAGCATGAGCCAGCTATCTGCAGTCCTGGAGCACTGTTGTGCAGTGCAGTAGGATAAGGATGGCAGGATGGGGGCCTTGCTGGTAAGAGATGGATTTTGGAAGCATGAATAGAGTGACTTCCTTGTGATCTGAGTTTAAGAAAGTCTGAAGTCTTAAGTGAAGAAGACAGTGGAATAAAACAGTCAAAGTGAGAAGTAGTGGTCGAGGCAGCCAGGGAAACAACCTTGAGTCTGTTAAGTCCTTCTGCTTGTACAAGCAGTAGGGGTTTTCTAGCATTCTCTCATTTACCAGGCTCAGAGTTTCAGAAACACTTTTTGGTGATTGCGGAGAATCAAGTATATGATGATTCAGAGTGATCAGTTAAGCATCTGATTTGGAGGAATGTTTGGCAGCCACTACAGGCTTGATGCTGCCAGGACCAACTCATAAACAGTGGTTTGCTTGGAAGACTACTGAAGTGAAGCTTAGAGACAAAGGTTCCTGTGGGAAGTGCAGGGCTGAGTACGTGGTCAGTTCTTGGAAGAAAAAGGTGCTATATTTAAGGCATCATTTTGTTTTGTCAAGGAGAACTGTCACTGCTGCATCTGTAGGTAGGGATAAGGGAGTAAGATTTGGTCTTGCAGAAGAAAATGAGACAGCAGGCTTTGTGCTCGCTGGCATTTTGGTCCAAAGCTGTTGCTACCCTTGTCCTTCCCACATCCCTCAGCGTGGAGCTTGGTGTTAGATATTAGCAGTATTCTAAACGCAAATGCTCCTGTGCAGGCTGCTTCCCTCAGCACTAAAGTTTGCTGACTCCACACAAGAAATGAAAATAAGCAGGTCAGTTGGGAGGATCTTTATCAAACCCTCTCCCAGTACTCTGAGGCGTTGTTTGCTCTAACAAACCCTGTAACTAAAGGTCTGAGTCACAGCTGCCAGTGGATTTAACACTCCCAAGTGTCCACCTCATCCCTGTCCTGCAGATCCCTCCCCAGGTGCAGGGTCATTTGAAAGGGCCATGCATTTGCTCCAGTACTGACTGCTATGTTTCACAACCTGGGTATCAGCTTGTACCCGAGGTGACTCAGAGCCCTAAAGCAGTGCTGCAACTGCCGGTATCGGATGGAAAAAGGTCAGGATGTTCCTTCTTCACCGTGCTGTGTGCTTTTGCCCCCTGAGCATGAAGCTACTAGCCTGTGCACCCTCTGCCAGCTGTGGTCTCCCATGCTGAAGGACAGGGCCCAAACTTTCAGGATCAAAAGCACTTTCTCACTCCATGTAATTCATAGGGTTGTTGATTCTGCTTTCTAGGGTTAGTTGGGGCTAGTGACAATCCTTTAGTTCGTGTCCTAAGTTCTTGCATTGTAAAAGGAGAATTCTATACATCGAGGCTCAGAGGTAGCTGGGACACATTTGCACACCAAAGGTACAGTGGAAGGGTAGACCATGTCCTTCCTTCTGTGTGAGCTGCTCCGCTGAATTTGTGGCCATTTTAGTGCAAGAAGGAGTTGTCAGATTATCATAGGACATCAGAAGTGCCTTTACTACTTACAGCACAGGTACAGTTGGAACAGAGCTTGCTCACTTGTTGCGGGGCTGCAGAAGAGTGCAGTATCTGTTGAAGATTCTAAGGTCTGTGGCTGCTCACTGGCTTTACTTGTTACGTGCCACTGCGGTGTTCTGAGATCAGCTGTGCTCTGCAGATATGCAGGAATTTTTAGTGCCTGGCTCTGCTTGACAAGATCTGCAATGTCCGTGCCTCTCCTTTTCTCCTCCTACTAAAGGGTTTGGGTAGTCTTAGGCTCCTTCGTGTAATTCATGAATAGAAATGTAAAACCAGTGAATAGAGATGTACAATATACAAGGGCTGTGTTTAGGAACTGGCAGAAACTTAGTTTCTGACTGCAGTGTGATGCTCGAACAGTAGCAAACACCTTTGTTTCAAGCACTTCTTTGCTAATCTCTGCCCTAGAGGGTAAATATGGTTATGGAAAAGAGATTCTTGCTTCATGGTAGCAAGAAGCAAATTGCTGTAATATGGATGGAAATCTGCATTTGAGCGGCTGTCCAAGAAATACCTTCCTTATGCTGAGTATTATTGATATTGTGAACCATTTTGGTGAGTCCTGATGCTGGCAGATGAAGCCAGTGATACGTTGCTCATATGCAGTCCAGAGTGTGTGATCTCCTGAGGAAGGGGACCTCCAAATCCCTGGGGCTCTGGCCTGTTGAGCTTCAAGTTGCGTGCCATTTAAATGTGGGTTGGCCTGTTCATGCTGGCAGTGCTCTGTTCAGACTAGTTGAGCAAATGCTTTTGGCTCTGCAGAGCCCAGGTCAGTAAGCAAACACTTGCTTACATCTGACTTCTTCATTGTATTGACAAGATGACAAGATTGCCAAAATCTTCAGTTTACAGCAGTCAAAACAGGGTGATCTGAATAAAAAGACCTATTAGTTCAGTGTGAAAGGGATTTAGTTACAGAGTTATGAGGATAGGAATGCAGGTGGGAATGATGGGAGCACTGTCCTGGGCCTGAGTCTAATGTGTCCAGGAGCAATGAAGAACTATCTCCTTACATTCAGGGTCCTATTCACGAAGGCCAGTGTGCTCCTTCATGTTCTCTCTCATCCAGCTACAATAATTATTGTAAGTCTTTTCATTTGGCCTTTTATCTTACAATCTTTATTAATTATATTTTCCTAACTTTTTGAATGTGAGATTTCTGTCTGCAGCATCACAGCTGGAGACATGCAGGCATCAATGTGACACGAGCTACACAGAAGTTTCACTTTGCCATGAAGGTCTAAAAACCTATTTTAAATCCTTGTGAGGCTGCAGACTGATTGCTGTTCTGGGCTGGAGTGTTTTGTGTTTTGTGATGGTTTGGGGTTTGTTTGTTTGGGTTTATTGGAGGTTTTTTCCACTGGGGTGGCATGACCACTTACAGAGAGAAGCCTGCGCTTAGCATCTACCCTGAGACTATCTTTGACAGTTGTGCAGGAGCTGGTTACAGGAACTCTAGAAGAAGATAGAGACTGAAAATGGAACTCTGGGGTGCTGTGGAGGATCCCCTAATTTTGACAAGCTGAGTGTGTCTATTGGATGTGCTGCAGTGGGAAAGATACTGTTTCTTTTCCTTTGGGCAGGGAGGGGTGGACTTACAGATCTTAGGTTTTGCAACTCTTGTACCAGCTACAGTTCTCCATGAATCAAGTTGATCTTCAGTCTCTGAGAATGTAGATTAAATTATCAGTGACGCATCACTATAAGGAGAGAGTATACGGTGTTTTCTTTCCCGCTTTGTGCCACAGATCTAACAAAACCCAAAGGACCCACCTGGCTTAATACCATAACATCTCTAGAAGAGCAGAATTTCAATGACTTGGGAAGGGGGACAGGGAAATGGTGACAACACTGAGAATCATCATCTGTGCGTTTCTTCCGCTGCCTGTACTGTGTGGGTAATGCGACTGTGAAGCTCTGGCACCAGACTTTTCTGATTGTAGAGGCATCTCTACATGGTAATATTTATTTGCCTGAATTTCACTGAAATTGCTGGGCAGAAGGAAGATTGTGCAGATATTTGGGGACATTGGATATACGCAGACTGGTCCTCCTGAAGCTCGGTGCTATTGGGAGCCCTGATGATAAAGCCATCAAGAAACTTGCAGAGGCCTCCTGCTCTGTTGCCGTCGCAGTTCAGCAGTTTTGGGGAGATGGGTGGAGGGGAGATTGTTCTAATAGTTACGTATTTAGGGCAGGTGGCCGTTTTGAAATGTACATTTCAATTTTGATTGCAGTTTTTTAATTGCATTTAACAGCGTCCCTGCTGGTTCTCCATTCTGCATCCGTGCAGCCACGTTCTATTGATGGCCTGTTGTGATTTCAATGGAACATCATGGGATGTACCTGGCACGTCGGGCAGCACTGGATGGAGGTGCCTTTAGCCCAATGTACCTGGCATGGTAAGCGGCAACCAAGTGGTTAATCTGCATTCTACTGCTCATAGTCTCAGCTTATGTAGCAAGGAGTTCCTGCTTTGCTGCAGCCTTGCACTGGAAATCACTTTGCTCTCCTGATGTTAGTGCTTTCACTAACGGCCCTTATCCTTTTCACCCACCAGACATTCCCCTTCCCTGGGCAGTTTGCCATGCAGCCAAGAAGGGCCTAGACATGTCAGGCTCTCCTTGTTATTTTAGAGAAGGGACTGGGAAATCATCTGACTTTTTCTTCTCTCCTTTTTGGGCCAGGAGCTGGTAGCAGTTGAGCATGTGTTGCCCCCGTACCTAATGTCCAAACGTTGCCGCGCAGAGGGAGCCAAACAGGTGCTTGTGTCCATAAGCAAAGCTGTACTGTTTCTGTGGAAAGCGGGCAAGAGCTGCTTCAGGGAGCTGGGAGGGAAGCTCTGCCTGGCACTAACTGGAATGTAACAACCTAAATAAGGGCCTCTTTAACTTTGCTGATGTCCACTGCAAAATGATCCTCCGTTGTCCTCCTTTCCATGTCCACACCTGCTACATCAGCTGCACATCCAGCTCTATCCTGCATGCCGCTTTTTCTCCCTTCCCCAGCTCTGCAGACGTCTCCCAGTTAACCTGACATGCTGGTCTTGAGTATTTTAAAGTGAGAGATGTTCCTGCGAGAACAAGGGTGTTGCATTCTGGTTTCTCCTTGAGCCCAACTCACAGAGCTTTTGCTACTCCACTGCCAATGATGAAAATGCATGTTCTTGCCTCTGCTTGAGTCCTGCTGTCTGCCTGCTCATAGGGGCTGGGGATAAGGAACCATTTGGGGCAACACAGTTCCTACATTCCTCCTTAGGCCTCTGCTACTCTGGAATGTGAACACCTTTAAAAGGCATGACCTGCCCACTGCAGCTCCTGGCAGGGAGATTAGTGGCTGTGAAAGCCCACATCACCAATACCTCAGAGAGTCCTGGAAATAGATTATCTTTGGATGTGGGGAAAGGAAGACCAGATGAACCAGTGAGCACTGGAAGGCTCTTTTTCAGTGGGATCTTCAAGTGCTCTAAAAGTTCATTGATCTGAAACTAAAGTCATCTGTTTCAGTTTTACCCAGGTTCAGTAGGAGCTGGAAACAGCATTTTTAATGTCAGAAGCAAATTGGTGGGAAAGAGCAATGTGGGAAACTACTTTTTAATTTTATGTTATTCTTCCCGTGCTCACTGCTGCCCTGTCTGCTCAGTGCAGCACGACTGCTTGGGAAGACAAAGGAATAAGTAAGCAGGCATCTTTTCCCAGATATATTACGACCTGCCCAGTAGGCTAATGCTTTAACAGCATCTAATTTGATCCATCACATCTAATCTCATCGTTGGTTTTTATCTGGAGTATCGCTAGTTTGCTGTTCAGGTGCTTGGTATCTGGCCTCCTCATCCATCCACAAACCCGCTACGTGAAATGAGGGCTTCCTTAGATCTGATTTTGATTGATTCTTTGCTTCACTGATGTTGCTTCTTAAAAAAGGTGAACAATATTTATATGCTGCAATCTATAACTCAAAGATGAAATCAGATAGCATCTCCTGCCAGAGGTTGCTAAGGTAACACATTTAGCATTTACTCAGCAATTAGTTACAGGACAAGATTTAGTGATGTTAAAGAGAATCAAATCTGTAGTGAATATGTAGATTTTACACTATTCAACAGAGTGAAGGGATTCCTCTCCTCCTGTACTTTGACAGCCTAGTGTTCTGTGACATCCAGAGTCTTTGTGGAAATTGAGGAAAAAGTGAAGTTCTCCCTGCTGTGTAGTTCAGAGCAGCCCAGCTCCTGGAGCAGGCTGTGTGTTTGTACAAACTCTTGCCCGTGGGATCACAGTGTGCCCCGAGCTGGGCGCTGCAGCTTGCAGTTACCCAGCTCCTTGAGCAAAATTGCTTATGAAAACGCTACCGGCTCTTAGCTTGCAAAGCTTTGTTTGAAGTGTGGCATCTGCTTGCAGCATTACTGTATTCTGTGATGTGTGCCCTGTACTTTCCATGTCTTTGCATGTGCTGTGTCTCGGTGTCATGGATATGGTGGAGGTAGTGGAGAGCCTTAGTCTTGCTTCATTCCCTACTTGCACAAGAATATTGCTTTGAAAACTGTGTCTGGAATAACTGGGAAGCAACCTGAATCTGATAAAAGACCCTCTACAATGCTGTTAATACAAAGCCTTCTGTGATCCTGTTTTAAATGCAAAGGAGTGAAATTTTGCACATCAAATTCGATGGCTGTGGCCCAGTGAGACATCTACAAATTCTTGAGGTGTGGGGTTTGTTTTTTTAACTCAAAATGCAGTTGAGCCTTTCCTGAGCCAGGACTCCTCTGAGCTGCAAGTATGTTTTTTTAATCCTTTTTTGCACAAAACAGAAAATTAGGGATTCTTAAAAATGATGCAGAGATTCAAGAAATATAAACCACTGTGATTTTTCAGGGCTTTTGAAGGTTTCTGTTTTTGTTATTGGTGGCAGTGGCGTTATCCAAGTGCTCAGGGTTTGCTAAGAGCCGGTCTCTGCAAACTAATGGATAGCAAAGGCCTTTCTAAGGCTGCACCTGCCATTTGTTTGGGAAGATCTGGTAACTTTTATACTGGACTTGACCTCCTGGTCTGTTTCCATGCTTTCAGCTAGTGGTGAAGGCTAAGCAATGTCACAGATAAAGGCATAATGCCTGCTTCTACTTTTTTAACAAGTTTTCCAACACTCCCTGCTTCCCCCACCTCTGAAGTACATCACTGCTAAAGAGGTGTCTGTAACTGGTAAGCTCTGGGGAGAGTATCTGGAATGGATTTACTTTTGTTCAGAACTGCAAAAGATACACAAACCAGGTTGGTGCTATAAAGCTTTTGTCAGCAAAGGTACATCAATCGAAGGTGCATTCTCTGTTGCTGTCCTGGTAAAAGCCCTCCGTGGACAGTTCTGGCAACAACATAAGCATGGGGCTCTAAGCTTGACTCAAGGTTTTGCTGCCTAGTTTGATTACATTCATTTTGAGGTTCCTGAATCCATGTTAGACTTCAGCTAACAAATTCAAATTTGATAGGCAGTGTTATGGTGCTTAAACCTGACCACTGCTTTTAAAATCTGCTACAGGTAATAACCTATCTCATACCTCATGTCCTACTGAACATGAATACTTCTGCACATTTTGATGTCAGACAAATACAGGTAATTTAAACCACTTGTACTATGGTAATTTTTATGCTGTAGAACATACTGAGGTTTAGTAACATTATCTTTCTTGTGAAGGTCTGCTTTTTGCCAGAACCATAATCCTACCCCTGTTTTCAGGGCTCTCTCTGCAAGCTCCTTGGTTTCTGTATCATTTAAAGCAGGGGAAAGAAAGCAAGAATCTAAATCTATTTCCCATTAGTAGCTGCAGAAAGCCTTGGCTCTTTGGAAAGGCTTGGACAAACATGTATATAGACATTTCTAGACCTCTGCTTCAAGTGCTACGTGGGTGGGAAATAAGCACACTTTTACCTCAGTTAACACACTACTTTGTTTTTTTCACCAGGCAAAACATACTGGCTGTGCTGTTTCCTTGCCTTCCCCTTCCCACGTTTGTCCTTTATGGAACACATAAAAAGCATATCCATGGATTTTGAGCCTTATGTGCATGGAAAAGCTCTTTATGTTGGTAGTGACAATAGTGTAGTAGTAGGCTGGCTCTCGCTGTTGAGCAGGATGCATTCATACAGAGAGATGGTGTGTTGCAAGCCATGTTTTTGTCCTTCCCTATCAATATATCTCCTGGACCCAGAAGTGAGTTCTTTACTGGCCTGGCTAGATAAAAGTGGGTAATTTGGTGCCTCTGTGCTGTGGCTTCTTCCTCTTAATCAGCAATTCTGGAAGCAAGCCACCAGAACTAGACACGTTGCCTTTGTGCAGCAGCTCCGATGCAACTCATTACAGCAACTTGTTTTTAAAGTGCTCAACACTGCTTAGTGATGGTAATCCCTGTCACGTTTTGTGATGCTGTGGGGTGAATTTCTATGATGGAAATGCTAGCAATAGAGAAGAAATAACTGGCTAGCACCATGGCAAGCCAGGGTCTCTTGCTTTTGACCCCTACCCTTTCTAAACCAGACACCTCTGGGAACAACATTAATGTGGCAAATCCACCATCTCCTGGGTTTCAATGTCCATTGCTGAAACAATATAAAACAAGAAAGCAGAGCAGTCCCTGTAGCCGTGGGTCAAGGTTATGAGCCAGTTAAGATCTGTGTGGATGCTGAGTTAGGTGCTGGTACACTGATCAGGGGCCAAACATTTCTGTCAGATGCATAACCAATATCAGGCAGAGCAGCTAACACCCTGAAGAAGTGTGTCCTGTGCAAGAAGGGAAGCACTTGCTTGGCAGATCTGTTGGTAAAAGTTTCAGTACCAGGCCAGTCGGGCAGCAGTATTGGAGGAAAAATTGCATTTGTTTGCTTTCTGTTAGCTTTTTTCATAGAGCAAAATCTTTTTGTTGTGCAGAAATCAGTGATGTAAATTTACCATGCTTCTGCCAAATTAAATCTGTTTCTCACCACATAGTGGGAATCAGGTTAGATGGAGGTTATTTTTGGTATTGACATTGCTTGTGTATCCATAGTAGAGAGAAGATGATGCAGTCTAAATGCTTTCCTTGAAGTCTGGTGGGACAGGATGAGTGAGAACTGATGATGATTTTTAAGAAAAAATGTAAGCTCTTAACTACTGTGGGCTTATGGCCTGCTCATCCTTCAGAGAAATCTGTGTTGAACTTGGAAAGGAAGGAAGGAAATGGAAGCTAAAGGTGGCTGCTGTGTTTTTGATATTTAATTCCTACATTTGAATGTCAGAAACTGTTTTACATTAACAGATGAATGCCCATTACAAACAAATAGTAGTTGGCACTGCCACACAAAAGTCTCCAGGGGAAAGAAAGTTTTAAAATTAATCTTGAATTCTTGAATGCAGCCCCAGGCATTTATGTCTGTAGGTTTTATGTATTGTAGTATCTATGAAATGTACAATTAAAATTTGTTCTGATATGCCTGAAATTAGCTCTTTCCTACAGTCCATACTACAATACGAATATCTAAACTAAAATACATAGTGAACACTGTTTGTGAACTACATGAACTGTACAGAGGTAGCTAAAGCTTTCCTCTCTCCCAGTATTTCAGGGTGACTTGAGATAGGCTACTTGAGCTATTAGTTTATACAAAATTCCTTCAAAACTAAAGGTGGGTCAAAATTAACTTTAGAAAGCAGGTTCAGACTGTTGAAGACACTTGGTACCATTTAGCTAGCTTAGCATCTGGCTTTCAGCCAGCTCAAGCCTGATTCTGGCCCATCGTGTCCACGGATGGGGATATGGCCATTGCCAGCGGAGTGCTTTTTAAAGCAGCCTTTCATAAAACTAAGGAGATTTCCCATTCACACTTCAGTGTGATTAATTCCATCCTCAATGGATTTAGTTGTTACATGGCATTTTCTTAATCCCAGAGCCACTGGGTGTTGTAAGATTTCAACACGTAAGAGCCAAGAAACAAACTGCATGTTAAAGCAGGGAAGCTGCAGCTTGCGCTAATCATTTTACATAGATATGCAGATAGCAGTGAAATAGATGCTGCTTTCTTCTTTCTTTTTTTCTTGCTGCTTCCTTTCAGATTTATGTCAGAAGAGGGAAACAGCTTTCCCTTTTACTTAACTGTTGTTTTCCTGCTGGTGTCTTTCGAAGAGCCGATGACAGTTGCTTTTGTAAAAACATATTTACAAATTCTGATATTTAAAAGTCTTCCATCAAATCTTACCCTGAGAAATACTTCTCTCTGT
The DNA here is from genome assembly GCA_013400115.1 of Rhinopomastus cyanomelas. NCBI lineage: Eukaryota > Metazoa > Chordata > Aves > Bucerotiformes > Rhinopomastidae > Rhinopomastus > Rhinopomastus cyanomelas. Next base: position 257,169 of record VXBP01000521.1, on the reverse strand, counting down.
ATTCCAAGCAGGATCACAGCTCTCAGGGCTGAGCATAGCCAGAGCTCCTTAGTCAGTGGCCAGGCTAACGCAGACTGCACCACATCAAGCCAGTCTATTAAATGTAGACTTGTCCAAGTGGAAACAGGAGGTTCACGCCTCTCATCGTCCTGTTTTGCAGGTGGTAAGGTGAAGGAGAAAGGAAGAGAAGGTGGAGATGGAACTGCCAAATCATGCCAAACAACTGCTACTGCAGCTGAACCAGCAACGAGCCAAAGGTTTCCTCTGTGATGTGATCATTGTGGTAGAAAATGCCCTGTTTCGTGCCCATAAGAACATCCTGGCAGCCAGCAGCATGTATTTCAAATCCCTTGTTCTGCATGACAACCTGATTAACTTAGACACGGACATGGTGAACCCCACTGTGTTCCGGCAGATCTTGGACTTTATTTATACTGGTAAGCTCTTCACGACTGACCAGCCCGGTGAACAGAACTTTAATGCTCTCCTCACCGCAGCAAGCTACCTCCAACTGCACGACCTGGCAGCTCTCTGTAGAAAGAAGCTGAAGCGGAGCGGCAAGTCCTTTGGTGGCAAGGCCGGTGGCCTTGGTGTTGGGAGATCTGCCAGGAGTCAAAGACTTTCTACTGCTTCGGTCATCCAAGCTCGCTATTCAGGGTCAAATGAGGGGTTGAAGGGCTCACACTCAAAGGAGCTGTCAAAGGGAAAGCTCTCTGATGATGAGGTCTTCATCAGCAGCTCCAACCAAGAGAACTGTCACTCCTTAAGCAGAGGAGCCAGTAAGAATGGTGGTGGCGGCAGCAGTGCCAATGGGAGCACTGGCGACCAGGAGCTTGGCCTTGACCTGTCCAAAAAAAGCCCATCGCTCCCTGTTGCGGCCTCCCACGATGACACGCAGCACAGCGAAAGCCAGCATGGCTCTCCCCAATCTGCCTCAGCCCCCGCAGCCAACAGTGCCTCATCATTCGACGAGTCTGGACTTGGAGCTCCTCACAGCATGGCGGACAGCAGTGACCCCATGGAGATGGATCTGAGCGAAGAGTGCCACCACTCACTGATGGAGAGCAGCCAGCGCAAGGGCCACCGGCACTCGTCCCGGAAGAAGGAGTGGATGAAGAAAGACAACGCCTTTGACCGAAATGATATGGGCAAAGACAGGGACGAGATTGAAGGGCTGCCAAATGGTATCCTGCTGGGGTCATTGTCCAAGTCCATGGAGCGGAGTCTGGTTGGGGCCTATGGTGCAGACCTACCCTACCCATGTAAGGAGGAGGTGGAAAATGGGAAGGAGAACAGTGATGACAGTGGCCAGAGTGAGAGTGAGAGTGGTGGGCATACTAGTGCCAACTACGTGTACCGGCAGGAGGGGTTTGAGCCAGTGGCCTATGGTGACAACCTGTATGTCTGTATCCCCTGTGGCAAAGGTTTCCCCAGCTCTGAGCAGCTCAATGCCCACGTGGAGACGCACACCGAGGAAGACCTTTACATCAAGGAGGAAGGCACGTACGGCAGCAAGGATGAAGCTGAGGATTTGTCCAACCCCAACCAGGCCTATGCTGCAGAGTCCCGACCCTTCAAGTGTTCCGTGTGTGAGAAGAGCTACAAGGATCCAGCCACGCTGCGGCAGCATGAGAAGACTCACTGGCTGACACGGCCCTTCCCCTGCAACATTTGCGGCAAGATGTTCACGCAGCGGGGCACCATGACACGGCACATGCGCAGCCACTTAGGGCTCAAGCCCTTTGCTTGCGAGGAATGCGGGATGCGCTTTACCCGGCAGTACCGACTGACAGAGCATATGCGTGTCCACTCAGGAGAAAAACCTTACGAATGTCAACTGTGTGGTGGGAAATTCACCCAGCAGCGCAATCTGATCAGCCACCTGCGAATGCATACCTCTCCCACATAAGCCAAAGACTCCAGAATGAGCTTCGAGCCCATCCGCAGTGATTTACCTTTCTGTAGACTTGCTGCTGAAAAAAAAAAAACAAAAAGGGGGCAACTCCCCATATCCTGTTCAGTCATGGGAGGCCTAAACAAATGTAGCTTTAACATTTAAAAAAAAAGTTCATTTTTTCCCTTTTTTTAAAAAAAAGAAAGGTCCACAGCCAAGCTGATGCATTTAGTCCAACTCTCCCTCCAAGTCTTGGTGACCTGGCAAGAAATGCCACTTGGTGTTGCACACATCAACTTCATTGCCATAGTGGTTATCTGAAGCAGGTAGGGGGACCATGGGAAACTTTTCCTGCTGGCTCCCCGTTCCCTGCTTCTTTTCTTTTGTTGCTGTCACCCTACTCCTCTCCTCTCTTAAAACCAAACTCAGTAGGGGCATTTCTTGGCATTCAAATAAAGCAGAGTACATCTTTCCAGTGGCCTAAGTAGCTGTGAAGGAACAGCATTGCATTCACAAGCGGAAGCTATGTCTGTGGACCATCTCACAAGGTTGGCAGCCCCTTCAGATACTGTGGGAAAGCCATAGCATTGGTGGAACCTCCTGTCCATCGTCTGGGCTGGCGGTGCTGTGGAGAGCAGTCCACGTAGGTGCACCAGCCCGAGTACTTCACTTAAACGGCGATGTCTCCATCACCACTCCTCCCTCTTCTGGTTTTGATCTTTGTCCTTGGCACACAACAACCACGCGTCACCTTTTCCCACAACACACACAAACCTCTTCTGCCTTACCCATGGCTGAACAGGGACTGGATGCCCTGGGAATTTCTTTCAGTGAGCAGGGGGTCGTCTTTACTTTTCTAGTAGTTTCGTATGAATATTCTTTGCTTAGAGGTACTTGTTTTACTATTTTTTTATTTTGTTTTTTGTGTGTGTGTATGTTTTTAGCTTTCCTCCCTCACTAAAGAGCAAGTCTGTGTGGACAGACTTGTTACCTTTGCTACCTCTTGAATTCATGAGAACAATAAGATGGTTAGTGAAAGATTAGGCATTTTTTTTTCTCTTATTGTAAGTAATTAAATGTATTAAAGTAGAAGCTAAATTAAAGTTAAGGGATTTTTACCACCCCGTCCTTCCATCAAAAGTCAGCTAGAGAAATAGTAAAGCAAAGCTTGGCCAAAGACAAAGCAAATCTGTTGAGCTGGAGGCTGTGCTGGCGGCTTGGACTGGCTCACTCACAGTCTCTTGGCTGTTTGTAGTCACTTTTAGATAAAAGAAGAAAACTTCTCTGAGCTTTTTGGGCCCTTTCCAGCTTTGTTTAGTGAATCTGGATACTATGGGGAAGGGAAAATGTTCCCCTCATCTTCCACTCCCCCAGCACATCTGGGTCAGTCTGTAAACACCTGGCAGGACAGAGGGTAAGGGCATAGCAGCCTATAATTTACTAGAATCCAGAGTGCAATAAGGTGGGGGAGAGGAGGAAAAAGCAAACCAAAGTGTTTCATATCCTCCCTTTTAGACAATTTAACACACGCACACACACACACAAAAAGAAAAATTAAAATTAAAAAGAAACAAAATGTTCTTGCAACATCTGCATAAGACATCACAGCCAACAGCTGCTATTGGTTTAGGAGAGAAGACAGAGAACTTAGCCCACCGATTCTTGGCCCCCTTGACTTTGTTGGCGTGACCTTGTGGAAAGCTATGGCTTATTTCAAGCCTTCCGTGACTGTGGTGGTAAAAATTCACAGCCAGTAGAATCATCCCTTCTGAATTGAGTAAGGTTTACACTTGTGTTTTTTTCATTTGTTTTGTTGGTTGGTTTTTTTTCCACTCGAACCAGTATAGTTGCTATCATGTGTGAGGTTTACTGAACCTTGCATTTTGTCTTTTTTTATTTTTTTTTACAAAAACAAAATCAATTTTTTTAAAGTTTTGACCAAAAAGAAAGGAAAAAGTGAGCATATTTGACTAAAACAAAGAAATATAAGCTTCGTTTTTCTAGTGGGTATTTTTGTTTGGGGTTTTTTTGTGGGGTTTTTTTTGTTAAGGTAGACTAGTCCATAAGAAGTTTTTGGGTTAATTGAATAACTGAGGCAACTGGAATCCAGGCTCCAAGCAATAGACAACCCAAAGGCCCTGAGCCTTGGCCTGGTGTGACAGGGAACACTCGCCCCTCTCTGCCCAGTGTGCTTCTCCCAGTGCCATAGTGTGCTCCCAGACCTACAAGCTGGAGGGTATGAGAGGGAAGCCATGGACTCTGTGGTTTTTTTTTCTAACTGTGCTGAGCTGCACTGTGTCCATTTGGGAGGGGTTAGGTGGGTTTTTAGTGTCCTTAGCACTTCCACATTTTGAGTAGGTATTGAATCATTTTGTCCTTGATTCCTTGCCACCCCTCCCAAGAAAGTCCCCAGAAGATGTTGTGGAGCACAGAGACAGCCATGCCATCTCCCTTTTTTTCAGAGCAAGTCTTGGCAGGGCCCAGGGGCAGCTGTGCAAGATGAGTTCCCCGGCACTTTCACCCTGCCTTTACCTCCCCTCAAGCCATTCTAAAGCTGAGCTCAGTCCCAAGCTGGCTGCAATCCAAGCAGGCTCCTCATGACACTGTCTGGCTATGGACCATCATGTCCAGCTTTGCAAAACAAACTTTAGCTCCTCAGCATCATCCACCACAGGTTTTGGATGCAGCTCTCCCCTTTGTCCCTGCAGTTTACAGCACTGGGACCAGAGCTGAGGACAGCAGGTGGGTGCCCATGCAGGAGCCACCCATGGGACACAGTTCATGCAGTGACCAACTAGAGCCAAGCCACAGGGTAGCTCGAGGTGCAGGGATGCAGGCAAACTGCTCCCCTCACTTAATCCCATTGTCAAAAGCACGTCTGTAGGTGATGTAGCCTCTCCCCACCCCTCCCAGGCCCTCTTTGTTTCTTAAGCCTCGAGAACCTCGAAGAAGTTTCAGAACCCAATGCTACTTGTGAACAACATTTTTTTGGAGCATCTTTTTTCTGGTCTGACTTTATCCCTTCCCCAGCACTTAAACAACATGACATAAAGTCTGTGTACAGCAAAAGTATTGTACAAAAGGAAGTTCTGTTGTTTTTTTCAAGTAGCTGTGTAAAGTTATGTTCCATAGATTGAGTATAAACAACATTTCCAAATTGTGACAGTAATAATTAATAACTAATAATACACAAAACTTCAGGGACTGTTTCAGGCCTGCTTGGGGCCTAAACACTCAACTGCATTTGTACGACATAGTATTGTATCAAGCATTTTTCTGTATTTTAATGAGAAAGCAAAACACTAGTTTCATATTTAAGATTTTAAGAGTTTTAGGGTGGGGGGGAGGGCATTGCATTTTTTATTTCTTTTTTGTTTTATTTTTTTTTAAATACACAAAGAGCCTCAAGAGGAATAAAACAATTTAAAAACAAACAAAAAGAAAAAAAAACCAAACCCAGAGGCCAGGCAGCTTAAGTATATGCTTTAGTCACTTAGTTCCAGAATGTTTTCGGAATAACAGGAAAAATAAAAAAGATAAAATAACAAAAGTTGTATAAAAGAATAAAGAAGCTCATACCCAAATTCACAAAACTATTTTTTAAACCAAAGCACATTTGAATGAGTATGGAACCTCACTTGGCTCAGAAAAGTACTAATATATTTATCTCATTGTTTACATAAACTTTTACAGTTTCAGACCTCAACAGATCTAGGGGCCAGTCAAAATTAATCTTTACTTTTTCCATTGGTTTTTCTCTGAAGGCTACGCAGCGTTCCCCAGCTTGGGAGGGGAGATCTGTGTCCCAGCCTGCGTTCCAGCCCTGCATGGGGAGGGTTGGGAGAGGGGGGGCCATTAGAAATACGGCACATAGATAGTAGTTTTTTGTCTTTAACCTGCGAGAGATGTTGCTGGGAGTGATACACAGGCACTATTGCAGAGGCATTCCAGCCTACCTCTTTCTCAGAGGAGTCTGAGGACACCAAGAGGGTAAAGAGAGATGCAAGAAGCTCTAGACATGGAAGGACGTTTGCAGAAGATGGTGGGAGCTGCTGTACCCAGCACATCTCCTTAATGTTAGCCATGGGGAGGTGGACTGAGCTGGTTTCCAATCTTTTACTGCAAAATCAGATTCTTGGCAAAAATAAAACCCCAAAGCCCAGCTCTGTACTTTTGGGGGAGTTAGCAGGAGCCACAAAGAGCACAGAAGACACCAAAGAGCTATTGACATGCAGCTTCTGTGAACTTTGTGGCTCCTGCGGTGGAACAACTCTGACCCACTCCTCTGCAGCGGGCAGGGGCTGTGGCAGAGGTGGCTCATCTGCCTGCAGTGACCGGGGTAGCTTTAATGGTCTGGCATGAGGGCAAGAGCACGAGATGCCTTCTCCAGTTCAGAGCTGTGCTGGGGCCTGAGCTGTTCTGCTCAGGCTGCCTGAGCCACCTTTTAATTCAGCAGCTGGACTGATTCACTCCAGACCTTGCAGTCATGTGCAAAGAGCCCAACCAAAACTCCTACAGTTTTCTAGGTGGAAGCCTAAGCTTGATTTGCATGTTAGCACAGTCTAAAGATGACCATTGAAGATAGTCTGCTAAAATACCACTGAAGCCAAAAAAAGTAAGAGTTTAGAAGAAGCTCCCCATCAGTAGTCTTTGTAGCTTTTACCTTCTACACCAAAGCCACCTCAAACATTTGAGGGGGGGCTGATGGAAAATGAAACATTAATTTTGCCTGGTCTTAATATCTAACAAAGATGGTGCAAACACTATTTGACAGTGTTGTTTTTGTATCAATATGTATGTGCAGTAATGAATGTATTTATTTCTCAGATTCTGTATGCACAGTTTTGCAATGTAATTCATAAAGTTGCAAACACAAAGATGTGTCTGCAGGGTCTTCTCTACAGGATTTCAAAAAAATGAAAAAAATATATTAAAAAAAAAAAAATCTCAGAGACTCTCAGCATAGCCATAAACCATAACCTGTGAAGACAATACAAAGACTGGACTTTTGTAGCTTTGCATAGAAGAGGAATTTATGTTTTGCTGTATTTAAATGTTTTCATTTACAGTGTCACTCTTCTAAGATTCCTGTTTTGGTTTTTATTTTTTCTTCTCTCGTGTGTGTGGAAAGCATTGTTTTCAAGCAGTGCAGGTTCAAAGTCTGAGTTAGCAGTATTTTACCGTGTTGCTTCAGTTCTGAATAGCAGGAGTATGGGTCTTGACCAGGGAAACATCCAGTGCACTCAGTGAAACAAAGCAAATTCTTGAGGTGACTGCTGGCCAAATCTGGAGAAGCTAAAAGTCATCAGAGGAATGGTTGTGTGCTTCGACTGCAACTTGTGACTGAGACAAGGCTATTGTTCTTTACTGAAGTCCCCCTCATCCCTCACTGTTTACTATGGTAGCAATAAGGATCTCAAAAGTGAGGAGTTGAAGTCTAAGAGAGCTAAAGGAAACTTTGTGCCAAACCCACAGCCTTTGTGCCATCTTGGATGGGCCTTGCCAGCTGTCTGGAACCCCAGGAGAGAGTCCCAGGGAAAAGCCGTACTTCACAAAGCCACTTGTTCCAGTATTGCTGAAGTTAGCAGTTGCGGACCTGCTACAGCCTTAAAAATTATCATGAAGGATGTTTGTTGACAGCTGGATATTTGCCAAATTCAGAAACCTTTCCAATCAACTGTGATGGAGTTACAGGAAAAGCAAATTTAAAAAGAGAGACAAAACCTCCCTACCTTTTAAAAGCGCTTGACAGGCTCTAGACAGCAAACATCTAGCTCTCCCCATACAGCAGAAATGCCCATCATTGAGATGGTATGTTTGAATAAACAGTTGTTTAAGCAAGAGTTGGAGCTCAGAGTTGTAGTTCTGGAATAACTAAACAGACTACCACCATTTTTTGTAGTTTTTATTAAAACTTAATGATTTGCTCGACATTGTCAAAGTCTCTCTATTGATTGTAAAGGCCTTTCTTTGCGTAAGCTTACTGTTGCACTCCAGAACTGGCCATATTCTTGAAAAGGGAGACTAGGGGGTTGTTTTCAATGACTGAATGTAGCTCGTTTCAGTGTATTTAACCCCTGTGGTACTTCATTGTCCCGATTTCAGTGCAGGAGAGAAGCAGGCAAGTGGTAGCTGATTCTTGGTCCCTTTCTGCTCTTCATATTTTGCTGGTTTTCAGAGTAGGGTAAGAAATTTCACATTTGATGGTTTCCCACTAGAATTTATGAAATTGCCAGCTTTCATTGTAAAAAGGAAATACTTGGAATCCCTTTTGAGGCAGTTCTAGCTCTGAGGTGTAGCTCCTGGCTGGACCTCCTAGTCAGGAAGGCTTCTTCATTTCAGCCCTAATTCATCTCTGTGTCCCAACAGTTTTGCTGTTTATTCTGTTTAGTTGTTTCAACTAACTCAGAAATACTGAAACTTAAGTTTAGAGCTAGAAATGCATTTTTTGTTGAGTTGTCTCCTATCATCATGCTCTCCTTCTCCAGTTTACAGAGCATTTTGAAGCCCAGTGTTGAACAGATGGGGATCAACAGATCAGTGTTTTTTAAGCAGAACAGATCCTCTGGGATGCATCAGGGAAGGTCTAGAACAGAAGACTCCATACAACATGCATTGGCAGTTAGGGGACACATTTCACAGCATTTGCTTTCCCCAGGAGTGGGACTTTTCTAAAACTTTCTCATTCACTGGTTGCCAGTCGAAGCAGCAAGCACAGCTGTTCCCTGACTTCCACAGGAGTTTTGACTGGCTGGGGATAACTTTTCTTTGAGGAGAGGGTCTTGTTCTGGCTGGCTGGATACTTTTCCCCATGTTGTTTTTTATAGTTTAAACACAACTGAAGAAGGGATGTTGCATCTCTCTCTCTTTTTTTTTTTTTACTTTTTCATTTTAAGCCTTAATTGTCGGTCAGTCTAGGAGCCCTGGATGTTTCCTGGGGAGGGAAGAGAGGAGGGCAAGGGAAAGGCCGACATTCCTGCTGCGATGTTCTGTTCATTTCCTTCAAGAGCTTGAATTCAGGTCAGAGCCACACGTAGTTGTGGCTTCAACTCAAGTGTCATATAAAAAGATACAAAAATTATAATATCTCAGCATTCAGAAATTTGCAGTCTTAATGTACAGTGATGAGAAACTGTTATTTTATGATCTTTTCATTAAAAGCTTGATTGAAAAATTACAATCTTTATCTCTAGAGTTCACCTTGTTCCTATAGCTGCCTCTTTTCCTGTTATCTCCTTCCTTATTAATTTTGTCCAGGGATCTGAACCTCCACACACACAGAGCCTACAGAGCCACACACAACTTCGTGTTTATGTACCTTTGTGTTTGTGCATTGTGGTCAAAACCTGGTGCATATTAGAGTATAAGAAAGGATGAACTGCATGGGCCAGGCTGGTGCACTGTAAATGTGCAGAAAATGGATAATGGAGGAATCATTGTTTCACCTTTTTTATCATGACCCTGAGCAAGTCAGGGGCTGGTTTTGAGATACTACTTCTCTTTTGTCTTAACCAACCATCTGAAAGCAGTGTTTGTCAGACAGCACATGAACCTGCCCATCCACAGATCTCCTCAGTCTGGGCTCTAAGTTTGACACCCAGGGCAGATGTCTGAGGAGCAGAGAAGTTTCCTAAAAGAAACTGGACTCCTCATCCACCAACAATGCAGGTAAAAAGGGAAGATGCCTGCAGAGAAGACGGCTGTGAGAACAAAACACCCACTGCAAAGTGCAACTTAAAGATCCAGACATCTTTCATTGGGCAGGTTAAGTGTGATTCTGGCAAAACCAATTAAAGTTTCCTTGGCCTGAGTTTTTCACAGTGTTTTCTGGTGCTCAGGCCAGCCTTTTGGATCTAAGGATCCATCAGTAAAATACCAATTTAATGGAGATAAATTAAGCATCTTTAACATAACGCAAGAGCCAAGACTTAAGTATTTTGCAGTGCTTCTGTCACCCATCACGAGTCTGCCTGAGCCTGGTGGGAGGCCGTACTACACGGCAGAGTAACCCTGGTGTTGAATTCATTTTTTTTTTTTTTTGTCTTAAACATGGTGCTGACCATATTTTAAAGTGACCGACTGAAGGAGCTTCAAGTTTAGTCAGTTTTCTGACAGGTTGCAAAGTCAGCAGCCCTGGTAAGAAAACCATTTTTATTTGTCCTTGGAGATGTGTTTTACCCAGCAAGGTTAAAGAGAAGGACAAAAATGAACAGAAAAACAGATGAAGAGCTACAGAAAACCACAGGCTGCTTTTCAGGAGCTCAGATGTGCTAATGAGCCTGTAGTTTTTTCCCAGTGACTTTTCCTTTCTTTTTTCCCCTCCTTTATTTCTAATTTCTTCAGGAAGTTTTTGCTTCCTGGCACCAGTTTCTCTGTGGCGTAAGAGGTTTCACGGATAGTTAATAGATTGCGTGTTCTCTTTTACTTTCTCTGCCATGCTCTCATCAGATCCTGTGACAACTACACAAAACTCTTCATATAATAACTCACGACCAAACTGCAGCTGCCTCTGCGGTGGAACTCTGAAGTACGTACAACTGAAGTGCAGAGTGCGGGATGTAAAGGATACCAGATATGTCTGGAATGCCTTGGAACTTACTTTCTTCCCTCTGCTTTCATTGCCCCCATTTATTGGGAGGACTTCTCTCCTCCCAAACCCACACTTGCTTTTATTCTGCTATCCTTCTCCCTCTTGCAGAGCAAACAGACATCAGGTCAAACCTCTGAATAATAGGTTTGGGGTTTGCTTTTCTGCAGAGAATATCATTTCAGCAAAATTGGAACTTTTCTGTGGGAACAAAATTGACAGGTTTTTTAATGTCATTTCGTTTCAGCTGCTGTTAAGGTCCCATTTGGACCCTACTGAGTAGATACAGATGCAGAATGTTTGATCCACAAGCACTCTGATGGCTGATATCGAACTAAGACATTAAAGGGAAGTGTGGGAATTTTTGAAATAGAAAAATTTCAGGGCAATGAAAGTGAAAATTTTGCAAATTACTTCTAAAATAGGCCTTCATCTTGTTCTGTGCTGAAAAGGAATTTGAAGCACCAGAGGTTTTATCTGCAAGTAATAACAAATTTTCAACAATTCTAACAATGCTGATTCTGTTACCAGCTGCTAATTTTGTCCATCTACCTGGGTTTTGTTTGTCTGGATGGACCATGAAGTTGCTCAGGTTTAAGCAAATTGATTTTTTGTGAGCTTGTGCAAAGCCAGCTGTGTACTAAGTTTACCATGACCTGGCTTACACCAGTAACAGCTAAAGCCAGTCTCTGCCTGAGCAGGTCTCACTGTTCTTTGTCTTGTTTTTCGCCTGTGCAGCAGGAAGGAGCCACCCCCCTTGTAGCTGTCTTTAGCTGCACCTTGAGAACCCAACTGAAGGGGGTTCCCACTGGAGGTGCTGGATGCTGGCAGCAGAACCACCGAGTTCCTCACTCCTATGCGGTGTGTATGTGTACAGTCTTAAGCTTCCAACTCAGGACTGTGAGGTCCTTTATGGCAGGAAGGTAACTACCTAAAATGCAAATACTGTGATGGTGCATCCCAGTTGGGAGCCTGATACCCAGACTGCAAGGTCATGCTGCTTCCATACACCTCTGTATGTTGTTTGCCTCTGGTTATGGGCATGCTGCTGGTGACACAACTATTTCATAGTGTTGCTTTCATTAAGACTGCATTCTTCCAGCATCTGAAGCAACACCCATGTTGCCCCTCATCTTGAGACACCTGGATTACAAAATCTGGCACAAAGGGACAAAGTTTGCTATTCGCTGTTTCCCTCTCTCGCTACTCTGGGCGCTGCTCTTGCCTCAGTTCTGCAGCGTCCTCCCTCCTGTAGGTCACCTCATCTTCCTTCTTTCCCTTCATAGGCTCTGTAGCAGTGATCAGTTCTGCTTTTTTTCCCCTCTGCAGTTGTGCTGTCTGAGTGATGAACCCTATTGGAAGCTGCTGCAGAGCAAGGTCTGAATCCATGTGTTTCAGCTTGGTAGGCTGAGCCAGTTGTAAGCAAGCATGATCTCCCTGCAATTACAGTGCATCCACAGCTCCAATGCTACAGAGTGAAAAACATTCATCATACTGTCTTCTGCTGTTCCAGGTGCTAAGAAGAGAGGCCAATGTAGCTGGTATGTATCAGCCTAGGAGGTGATTAATGTTCCTGCCTCCTTCCTTTGCTTTCTGCCTTCTCACCATTTACCCCTTAGCTTCTTACTCAGTTACAGAAAGCACTAGGAGGGGAGAGATCCTTTCCTCAATTTATACAATAATTAGATTTAAAAACAACCACACAGAATCCACAGCCCTGCCTCTGAATTCCAGCTCAGATAGTTCATTTACTTTTGTTAGACACTTTGAATTTGGTAGAAATCAAGGCTTCCAGAAGCCTAACTTGAAGCAAGTAACCTTTAAGGATAGAAAAACATGACAAAACCTTCCCTTGATTTCAGAGATCAGCAAGGATGGAGCATATGCTAGCGCTAAGATTTTTGGCCAGCCTCCCTGCACAGCCTGTGTGTGCATTGTCTGGTTTGGCGTGGACCTCCCTAGTGCACTCACTGAGCACTCAGGATGCAGAAAACTGGCCAGACTACATAACAGCATCCCCTGGCAGTGGTCACACAGCAAGCACTTTATGAGGACCAGGCAGGAATTGAGCTCGTCACCTGGGCAGCTGCTGCTTCTCTGTAGGCCTGCAGGTCTGTCTGTCCTCACAACAGTGAGCCTGGCCAGTCAAACCCTTTCTGGCCTGGCAGATCTGACCACAGGAAAATTGAGAGGGTAGCATCACCAGATGTCATTTTTCAGCCTCCCAGGCATCTGTAAAACGTGCAGAACTAAGCTCTGGATTTCTAGCCTTGTCATCAGAGACTCTCGCTGCCCCCATCGCCTGGCAGCAGCCTCCTGCCAACCCCAGCTGGTCCCCATGCCACAACAGCAGCCAAAGGCCAGGCAGGGAAGATTGCACAACCAGGCCTTGATTTGTATTTTCCACTACTCAGCCAGCAAACCCCTCCTTTTTTCCAGCACAGCTGTTTTCCATCTCTGCTCAGGAAACATGCTCTGTTTTTGATTCCTGGGTCTTGCTTTATGAAGCAATCATGGGCAAGCTGTCTGGGTGGAACAGGTCACAAAGTGGCTGTGGGATAACTCTGGATTTCGAACGCCAACACAGAACAAAGAGGAGCTTTGCCAAGGCCCAGGTGAGCCTGGGGTCAGCACACAGACAGGCTACTGACGCAAGCACGAACGCAGAGTTTTCTTTCTTTGGGCTGTGGTGTTTGAAATCCCCCCTCCCTTTTCCTCTCTTGCCTGCTTGCCACAGCCTTTTCCTGGTTAGAGCCACATTTCAGTAACAATGGTGGGTGCATGGGTGATGGTGTCACTTTATTGCTACATCTTACTTACACAAACCTCCTAGACTGAGGTGTCTACCTGTAAGCCACCAGCTTTGCATGGGTTGGTTAATAAGCTGCCTGTTTGTCCCTTCTAGGAATTCTGGTTGACGGTATCATGACACACAGATGCAGCTTTGGCAGCTGGTAGCCCTGACATTAAAGACACTTAGCCCATGGAACAAGCAGAGGAGAGCAGACAGTGGGCAAAGACAGAGCAGCCCAGGACAGAGTGCAGACCCAGATGTGCACCACTGAGGACCACCAGCAGCCAAGAACACCCTGGTATTGCACTTCTTGGCTCTCTCCCCACAACACTGGAAATCAGCCAGTTCCTTGGTTGTATCGACCTGGAAATTAGCTTCCTCAAGGGTTAAGGTATTAATGTTAACACCACCTATATTAACTAAAAATAATATGAGTGCAAAAAGGTCTGAGTTACAGCTGTTACAGGAATCACACCTTGGCTTTTCTGAGTTCTTTACTTGGGAAATGCAATCCTTTACAGAAAAACCTGTGAAGTCCCCTTTAGGCTGGAATGGGTAAAGGGGCAGTTATGATGAACAGCCTTGAAGCTCCCAAAAACATGCTCCAGAGCAGCCTTTGAGGTCACCAAGGGTAGAACAAATGATGGAGAAGGCTGATCTTTTTTTTCCCCCAGAGGGGCAGCTCCAACCAGCTGGGCACTGTCATCAGACTGCCTGGCTGTGCTTCTGGGTAGGGGCAAGAGGCAGAAAAAGAGAAGAGAAGCAGAGCTCTGCATCCTTTTCTTTGACAAATTTACACTTGATCGGGTCCTGGCCACTCTAACTGGTTTAAGTGTGTTCTCCTAGTGCACTAAGAGGAAAGATTCAAAAATCATTTAATTGAATCACTGCTGTCATCACACAAGCCACAGCCTGCAGCAGCAGTAGTTTACATCTGGGCAGCAACTAGGGAATATGCTGCTATAGCTACTTCTTTTCTTTTACTGGGAGTCTTTGTTTCAGGGCTGGGGGTGCAGGTGGAAACTGGAGAAGGGGAAGGAATACAGCCTCTGACATGTCACTCTAGCTAGCAGCATTGCAATCCTGCCCAAGAGACAGATGTAGCCTGCTCTTCTGGTCTCAGGTCTCCTCTGAGCTGAGGGTGCCACTCACATGAGATTGTGCAACAGCAGCTTAGGATGTGTGTAAATTCTGGTAGGACGGAAGAGATGTCAGTCCTTGCTGTAAACTCAGGCCTAGCCTGGATTCAAGCCACTGATGGCAGTGGTGGGGTGTATGTGTGCCAGGGCTCCTCACATACTCACAGCACACTCTGCCCTTCCCAGCAAGGTCTGTTAGGCTCCTGCTGTGCTTTCCTTTGTATGTGAACGCACAACACAGTCTAAGAACACTTTGTCCTGCCCTTTTCCCTTGAAGGCAACAAAGGTGAGAGGAAACTATTTTAGACAGCTTTTAGCTTAATCTCCTGAACACTTTACAAGACGATTATCTTCCAAGCCCCTTGTCCACTGTGTATATTTTCTGCAGAGGAATATGAACTTCTCTTGATTTGGGTTGTGTGCCTGCCTACTCTCATTACACCACTGCCCTGCACAGCACTGTTCTGCAAGCTATCATGCCACACAAGATCTTTGACCACAAAGTCGAGACCTGTTCCTGGTCCATAGCAAAACTGCAATACAGGGAAAACAACGATTTTTCAGATAGATCACACTTTCTGACAGTGTCAGGTAGCCCAATGGTCTGTGGGGCAGATCCTCCCAGCAGCATGGCCTTTTCACACCCTAGGAACCAGTGAAGCAACATTCTTGAGCAACAAAGGAAAGCATGACACAGTGGCACATAAAATGAACTTGTTTAACTTCCTTCACTGCCACATTCTTACTGCTGGGCTCTGATTTAACCTTATCTCCAACACCAGTACCTGGGCTTTATCTCCATCCGCATTTTGTTGTCATTTGTGCAGTTTCATTTTCTTTTGCACGATGCATAAAGATGCTTATGGAAATTAAAGACTTGCTTTGTTTTGATGCAAAGGTACATTTTTTCAGTTTCTTTTTCCCCCTTTCTTTTCAGGTTTCTTAGTCTAGACAAGAGATGATATACTTTTTCAAAAGCAGCTTTCCTGGGGTTGCTTGTGCCCTGAAAACATGCACCTGGAAATTCCAGTGCTTGAGAGGAGCTGTAGAGTCTATGAATGTTTTTGCTGCACTTGAGAGCTAGAAGATGGGCTGGATTCCACACTCAGTGGCTTCAGCCTTCCCTAGAAAAGACTCTACATGAAAGCATCAGCACTGAAACGTAAGAGCAGGCTAAAAGATGAGGTTTCTTTTCCTTTAAGATCTCTTAACCTTTCTCAACATGTCAATAGAGTTGACTCTATTATGATATTCAGGAAGGTAATGCTTGGACAGCCTGATCTCAAATTATACCAGTATAGGTAGGAGATTTCTTAACAGTGCAAGGACTACAGTGCCAGAAGCACAAAGCAAAGCTTCTCCAAGCCTTCTTAATGGATTAACCTAGTCCCAGAAATTTCGCTGTTGGCTGGTTCTACCTCCCTAGAGAAGTGATAGAATTAAAGCACATTTCTTTTATATGAAGCAAAGCCTGGCACTGTCTGCTGCTAGAGACCACTAAAGTTCTTCAGACAGCCTTGAGGTGCTTAAAGTGAGGATCTGTGAGCACACTCCAAAACACACAAGAGCAAACTATGAAGCCTGTTACAAAAGCCAGAGAGGTTTATGCTGTGCTGTTGTTTCGATGGAGCCCTGTTCTGAGCAGAATTAGGTAACATCCCATCTACACCATGACTGCCCATGTCATGTAAGCTGATGGACCTGAGCTTGTATTAACCATGAAGTGGGAGGGAACATTTCAGAAAGGGTCCTTTACATCTACAAGCCTTTGATCATTTATTTAGCCTTTTGTTCCTGGGTATCTGCTACAGCCTAAGCACTCCATCAGACAGCCGAGGGTACTGTTGTTTTAGAAGTGTGCATAGCAATAAGGAGAGTTAGCAAAGGTATGTCAGGTTGCTCTAGACCTTATTCAGTTGATTTCTGAAAATCTCCAAAGACAGAGCTTTCTTGTATGAAAGCTGGGTTACTTGTTCCAGTGCTGAACCCACTCTGTGAAATGCTTTTCTGTGTATCCAGTTAGAGAGCTAATTCAGTAGGCTGAGGGGTTTGTCTGAAATGACAGCAATACACTTTCCTCCCAAACTTGATGTGTGGAGGCTCCAGGCCATCAGGAAAATCACACAGTGACAGCACTACAAAGGCAGCCTGCAGTGTAATTATGTATGGGCACACGGGGAGGGGCCCAGGGGTCTGGAGATAACAAAAGACAAGGTAACTGCATGGGCCCTGACTTTGTTTCTCAAGGTCTGTGCCAATTGTGCTGCCAACCATGTGTGCCATGCACGTTAGGTAATGGTCTGGAGCCTTCCCTCTAGAAGCATGTGCTGCCTTCCCAGTCTTTGCTGCTATGCAGCCAGCCAGCTCTCTTCTTCCTTGGCTTTGTGAGCCTGGGACTGTGGAAGAGTCAGTAAACCCATGTAAGGGCTGCAACAAGCCATCACCCTCTTGTTCAACTGTGAGAGCACTGTGCGGTGCTCTTTGTCTCCTAGGCAAGTTAAACCTCAGTGACTTCATGTGCTTTTATAATTTAAGGTACAGGAAAATATGTATTTAGAAAGGAAATAAAAGGAATGTAGCTAATGGCAACATATCTGCATCCACTCTGCTTTAAAGAGTACATGGGGCTTTGCTTTGCTTTGTTGAATAGGTGAAGAGAGAGGCCAGGGACTGGATATGTGTTCAGTTTATTCTCCTGGCTTTGAAAGGCTTAGTTATAGTAGGGCTAAGAGCCAAATGCAACTCTGTCTCGAGCTGTTCCTTCTCCTCCCCCACTAAAAAATGATCTTTAAGTTCTGGACCCTCAACTCCACCCAAAATGACTGCCCTGATTTATTGTATGCTTTTTTGTTGTTTCCTATTAAATTACTCCTAAGCTAAGTCTTTGTTTGCCAAGTTTTCAGCCTGGGGCAAATTTTTACAGTCGAATTATAACCTACTCTCCTTCTCCTTGAAAAAGATGAGTTTTTCTGGATATGCTGCTGTCCCACCCATTACTCACCTTGCTCCTGGGAGGCAGTAGACATGGCAAGCTTTTCAAATATCAGCATCTCAAAGTTCAGTAATGCAGGCATGGGCACTCATCTGGTTAAACCATTTCCCTCATATCTTGGCTCAAAATCCTTGGCTGAGACATCTTATGGCAGTAGATGTGTCCAAGGAGCTGAGAGGGAGGGAACAAGAGAGACAAAGTGGTTAGATTTCCCAGAAAAGGAATGGCTATGGGCTGGAACATAAAGAAATGCCAGCACTGGAGAGTGTGCAGCCTCAGCAGTTAGAGGGTTTCAACTGTTCAGGGCAGTGTGACACTAACCCACAGCTGAGAAGCAACTCTAAAGCAAAGGCTGCAAAAACCCAAAAAGCAGAAGGCAGCTGAGGCCAGTGGTTTCCACTGAAGGGACAAATGGGAAGTGGTATGAAGTTCTGCTACAAACCAAACCTCAGAAGGACTTGGACACTCTTCCCTTAGTGAGTTTAGTTCAGTTTTTAGTGTGAAAATCCCTGCTCATGGGCCAGTGAATTCACAGTGCCAATTTTGAAGCCAGGAACATTCTGGAGAAGATCAAAGCAAGTAGCTACATCTCCCCACCTGCCTGCTTTACTAGTGGGAGCCAGTCCCTTGGGCTTACTCAGAATGTGCCAAAAAATGTGATCAGTGGTCTGGGACAGGGTGCAAGAGGCATAAATAGGAGGAAAATAGGAAAAATTTGATGGGGAATTCCCTGTGGATGTGTCAGATCAGGACTGAAGTTCTTCCGTGGATTTTACAGATGTTTCTTGTACAGGAATTGAAGCCCAAATTATTCTGTGTTAGGATCTTTTATTATTTTTATCAACTTACTTCCCACAAGATCAGTTAACAAACAGTGGTTGCCTCTCTCACTCCAGGCCTTTGCACTACAGTCCCTCTCCTAAGGAGTTGATCCATGTTAGGAGCCACCACAGTGTGTAATGACAGTTTTACACACATTGACATTGGCAGCAAGTTACGTGATTGCTACTCTTTAAATGACTCTGTGCACAGGTCTTCTAGAAAGGCTTTTGACTGGGAAGGAGAAGAACCAGAATTCAGCACGGAAAGCAGCCCAATTGTAGTATTAAGCTTCTCTGCAAAAAAGGGGAGGTGGACCCAGGAGTGACTCCGAACTTGGTGACATCATAAATGTGAAGAGCCACACTAGATGGTGCACCTCATTCTGACAAGGTGCAAGGGTAAGCAAAGCACAGAGTTCAATGGATGTCTGTTGCTTTAAGTAAGAGAAAGTAAGAGGAGCCTCTTCCTACCTGCAGGCAAGCTCTCAGCTGTATATTAAATCCCACTGTCCAGGGAGTCACAGAAACTGAGAACAGAATGGGACTTTCTGATCCACCTATCTGCTTGCTCCAAGGCACGTCAGCTCAGTCTGCCATCCCTGACTGAATTTCTATACTGTGTTTTAAATATTTCTTTCATAGACCTCATTGCCACCTTTGCACTTAATGCCAAGGCTTCATTGTCTTTACTGCTTGTGAAGATTTTTTTCCTAATGTTTTGCGTAGAGGACATTTTGTCCTCTATGTCGTGGACACAGAGAACAAATGATACCTATTCTCCTTGTACTACTGGTACGGTCCCTCCAGCCATTTTCTACTTCCTGACATTTCTCCTTCATTCTTCTTAAGACCCTCAGGCTGTCTCAGTTCTCCTCTTACAGACCTTCTAGATCCTCTTCTCACACCTTAAGGCAAATGCCAACCTTGCTACCTTATCTGAGAATGGCACAGCCCCACACTCTGGGGGCAGGGGCTGATGTGTAGCTACATGCCAGATTGTCTCAAATAATCGAGCCAGCTTAAAATTCTTTTCTTTCCACTGGCTTTGCTGTGGTATGACACTTTGCACCTTTCCCCAATTGTGATTACCGACTAGTGTGCAGGCTAGGGTCCAGAAGAGCCTAGGAAAGAAAACAACTTAAAAAATATCATATGGAGAACTGTTTTTAACTGGGATATTTCCAGTTATTTGTGACAACATCTGAAGCTAGCTTCAACTCCTAAGCCAGCTTTTTACCACTACCCTCTGAAAGGCATTTTGCAAGTATAGTTACAGAATTGCAGAAGTTGGAAGTACCTCTGGAGATCACCCCCTTGTTCAAGGCAAAATCAACTACAGCAGGTTTCCTGGGGCATGTTCACTTGGTTTTTGAATTATCTCTGCGTATGGAGACTCCACAGCCTCTCTGGGCAATATGTTCCTATGCTAAAACTCCTTTACAGTAGAGATCACTAAGTAGAGCCTAGCTCTGTCCTCTTTATTCCTCCCCATCAAGTATTTACACAGACCAGATAACCATATCCAACTCCCAAACTCTGGGTTCTTTCTATTGTCTGCATGTCTTTTTCCCATTAGTACTTACTTGGGTCAGTGAACCAGACACCAGTTTTGAGAAGCTGCCAGGGTGACACAGAGAGCTAACAGCTGAGGTGTGACCAAGTGTTTGTTTGCTCCTGTTCTGATCATATCTACATGACCAAACCTTGTGATACTTCACAGGGATGAAAAAACAAGGATGCAGGCACCATAGGTATCAAAGCTAGCATCAGAGGCAGGGAAGAAGAACTGCTCTACTCACCTTTACCACAATCTTGACATTTATTAAGAAAAAGCTCCCCGACCATGTCTAGAAGCCTGTAGAGAGACAAATACTTAAAACCCCATGTGAATCTTTTGATGCCTGTCTGAATCTTCAGGTAGCCTCACAAGCATGAGGAGCCATCACCTCAATGTAAAATAATTAAGAACCATGGTTCTGGAAAGGATAGAAACAGATAAGAAAGCAGCAGTCCAGTACCTTTCCAAAACAGTGGATTTCTAAACCAGCCTCCAAACTTCTATCTCAGCTTTTCCAGGGAAGGAGTATGGTAGGGTGGGGTAGAAAAGGAAACTGCTCCTCCCTCCACTCTCAGCAGCATGCCAAGGTCCCCAGTTGCACTAATTTGACCTTGCCAGACTCTTCAAGGAAACAATTACATGGATCTCTGCCCTTGGGACTTTCCATTCAAAGTTGCCAACCTTTGGAAGATGTATGCACTTCCTTGGCTCACAGCTGCTGCTATCAACATGACATGAGTTAGGTCCAGGAGAGAAGAAAGGCTGGGATACACATAGTCTTGCAAGTGTTGTCAGAGAGAGAAGACAATCCCAAACCTTTCCCTGGCTACCAGGTGAAAAACTTTACAAACCACGGATATGTGTGATCTTCCCTCTTGTCAAAACCCTGATTTTCCCCTGGAGTATTTGTATTTCCTGCATTTCCCCTCACTAATGATCTAATGAAGTAGAATTCTTCTGGTATTAATCAGATGAGCATGGGAGCACTTTGATGTTGATATCAATAATTATCAATAGGGATGTCAGGAAGGATTTGACAGAATTACCTGGGATTTGCCATTTATTAACTGGGCCATTAGCTAAAATGGCATGGCCTGGGTGGGGCTGGTTTTGTTTTGCACAGGGAGACGGCTTGTTTGAAGGTGGGGAAGCTGAGGGTGGTGGAGTTCTGTCTCCATCTGATTCTGAGATCTCAAACAGCTGCCCTGGCAGCCCTGAGATATGTGTGCCTTTCTTTGCTTTCATCATCTTTTCCCATTATTGGGAAACCATAATGAATCAAGCTACAGACCAAGCTAGGAGAGCTTGCACCACCAAGTGTAGGCTTGTGGTCCTGTCCTGGGGAGAACAGGAATGAATCCCTGCTGTTACAGGCTGTTCTGCTGCAGGAGGCCAAAGATAAAATGCTCTAAGCCCATAGCCCAGGGCACCAGGAAGGAGAAACCAGGTTTAAAAATAGATTCATGTTAGACTCATAGAAGCTTCTGGGGCACAAAGTAGGCACATGCAAAACATTTACACAAGTGAGGGAAACAAAACAAAGACTTTGTTTCCTCTCCTTGAAATTTTGCACTGCTGTTTGCCCAGCTCAGACAGATTAACGTGGTCAGGTAAAGGAAGAATAAATTAAACACCGAAGACAAAACAAATGTCAAAATGTAGCTGCATCATCCTTTCCCTCTGAGCAGGTTTCCACCCCAAACTCCAGAGGTGCTAGGCACCTTTTGCTGTGCTCCAGAGAATTTTACATAGGCTAGAACAAACTTCTGCAAACGTCAGTCTCCAAGATCACTGCCCCATAGAAGATACAAAGGCACTCAACACCAAAAGTAGCTGGGCTGTGAAGGAAAGAGGCCAAAGAGGGAAAGCAACTCCTCTATCATATCACAGGACATGTTTTTGTTCATTTCTTATTCAGTCAGGGGCATAGAAGTAAAATAAGACCTCTATTCAGTGCTCTTTTTGCTGGTAGCACACCTCAGGAAAGACAGCAAGGATTCCCTCTGCATCTCTGTGGAGGGATGAATCCCTTGTGATGGCACTGGTTTCCTCACAAAAAAGGGGTCTCTAATCCTCAGGGACATGTGGAGCACAGAATTCCAGGCAGAGGACAACAGGCACTCCTCAAGTCAGGTGTGAGTCATCATCTGAGCAGTATAAGGTGAACGTAACCTTGACAGTGGCCAGGCTTGAAAGCTGCCTCTAAATACCATCTCCTGCTACCCTCTGCCAGAGACAAAACCCTTGGAACCAGCTCACTATTATGGCCCAGCAGGGCAATTTTTACATTCTTACAATCTCCAGAATCACAAAGGCACTGCTTAAGAGATTTTATCACCTCTCAAGTTTGTGCACTGCAGTACCTCTCACTGCTTTCAGACACCCCACAGCATTTACTCATCATGAGTAGATCAGACTCAGCATGGAGCAGAACTGGGACCTCTCAGAGCATTCAGGTAGGGAAAAGAACTATTGCTCTTCTTAGACAGAAAGGCACAAACTGGCCCTCGTTTCTAAATCCTGCCCTGACTGCTCAACTAAAGGAAGAATTAGCACTGGAATCCAAAATGCTGCAGGAACAAAAGCACATCCAACTGATACGGACTCCTCTGCTTTGATACACAAGGAACAGATTCCATTCCCTCTCACTTACAATGCAACAATTAGGCACAGAAAGCCCTGCAAAATGAGGCCCTTGACATCTCAGTAAAATTTGTAAAATGCATTTCCTGGATCATAAACCAAGATCTTGCATCAGCTCTTTACCATTTATTCAGCACAAATTGAATTAGCTGAAAATTCAACAGCTACTTCATAACGTCTCACATCGCCTGTGGAAAAACCTATCAACTCATGTCTCAAAGTCCAGGTGTGAAATTCTTATTTCTCAATTTGCTCCAACAATTGCTCTGATGAGGGAACATCCCAGAAAAGGTATTTCCTTACCTAGTACTTTGCAGAAGTCTGGCTCTGAACCCAAATTCCCTACACTAATGTCATCTTCTTCACCTTAAGCTGGTCACTTAGTCTTCATTTAGAGAGCAGGTTATGAGTTCTCCTGGAGGCAGTTTGCTCCACAGAGGTCCACCCAAAAAATATATGAAAAGCCAACAAAATGTCAACATAAAATAGAGACTGGACCTAGCAAAACTGCTGCTGATATTTGGGAGCAGAAACCACTGCCTTTTGCCTGAACAATTTCCAAACCATAAATGAAGTTTAATGTGGAAAAAGTCATAAATGTACAAAAGTTACTTCTAAAACCAAAGACAGAGTGTTTCTTACTTATGGCTTTGATGAATTAAGTGTTTTGTATTCTGGCGTCACACTTGGCACCCTAAAGGATCTTTCTGCTAGGTGGAAATTAATGGCATTGCATGTCAGCATGTCCACTGGCTTTGCAGCAGACTGGAGAGTGCCCTTCAAGATCCCAACATAGATTATTTCTGTTGACTGCTCAGCAAGATGGAATACTGTCTCCATACAACAGTTGTATATCACAAGAAAGGGTTAAATGATACTAAAAGGACTTTAAATTTTGCTGTGCACTGTGTTCTTTTGTGCTCTTGATTCCTACTTGTCCTTCAGCCACTGTCCAATTCAGCAAAAGACAACACGTGGATAAATCACGTTAATAAATCACACACGAAGCAGAAGCAGCTCATATAATGCAAGAGGAAGGTATTTCAAAAGGCCATAGGATTGAAGGAAATTATGCTCTAGTCTCCTGTTACTGTTGGTTTGCAGACATTTCCAAGTGTGTTCCAAAACTGTATTTAAAACTAAGTAAACAGTTTCTACTGGGTGCCAGGATTGCTTTAATGCCAAAATAGAAAAGTCAGTCTGTCTGGCACATGCATCACTTTCCAAGCAGGAAATACAACAAAGTGTTTAATACAACAGACATAATTTGATAGTCTCAGCTAAGACGCCCACTTGGCACTGGCAGTAACCAGCCTTCCATCAACTGCATCCAAAACCGGTGCTTGCCTAACTCGTTATCATGTAAAGCATTAATGGGAGTCTCTTCCTCTTTGGAAGTCCATTGGAACTGGAAATGTAGGCTGAAAACACCTGGTATGGAACTGCAGAGAACATCTGAGAACAACCCCTCCGAGATGGAAGCAGACAGAGTAACATCGGAAAGCAGAGCTTCCCAGCCTTTTCTGCACTGTATTGCGGACACATAGTGCTGGGGAAGCTCTCTGGGAGCTACAGCCACAGGGAACACAGGGAAGCAAAGCTAACAACTACTTTATGGAAGAGGTTTTCTGGAAGAGGTCAGCAACCCTCTAGCTGCCCTGTCAGCTGTCTGAAGCCAGCTAGTGGCTAGTCAGCAGACCACAGCTTTGAGTGCTGCTATCTGAGCCGCTTTCTTTTCTCTCTCTACCACTAGTAACTTTTCACAGTATGTAATCCCAAACTTTTGTATGAGGTCCTATTTCTCCTTCTGCATTAGTGGGAGGCCTGTGGTCTTCACCTGGTGTGAAAGAGCTTCACTCCTTCACTTGAAAAAAGCAGCATCATTTAGAAGAAGCAGTTAACAGGTGGTGTAAAAGCTCATACGAACATACATATTTTTTCTTCTAAACATATGTATGGAATCAGATCTTCAGGACAAAAAGTATCACTATCAACTCTTGAAGACACAGTTTTATGAGGCCGAAGCAGTCAGTTGAAAGAAATTAATAGCTGAAAACACTACATCTCCATACAATTTATTCAGGCATGCTTCTCAGTCATATATGGAAGCGTTGGTTCTACTCAGGGAAAAAGCACATTACGTGCTGATAGATCTTTCTGAGAAGGTCCTATAGTTGTTTTCATAATTTCTATCAGTGACTCAGTTTTCCTTTTTTCCTCGTGCACCTCACAGGGTAAATTAAATAGTGTCAGTGGCTCAAGGCCAAGTCAGACCCTCTTACAGTGACAGCACACTTTAATTTTGCTGTTGAAGCACTTCTGGGACAGGTGCCCAGTAAATGCTTTAGAAACTGGTGTTTACTATCTACAAGAGGAAGAGTTTCAGGAAAAATACCATCATAACATCCATGATAGGGTTTTTCAATCACTTTTGTATCAGCCATGCACTCTCGCCATGCCAGCTCTGTGAAATGTGCCTCGTTTGGGGTCCACCCATCCCAAGTTGCAGTTTTCTGTGCACCTGGAGTGAACATTGCTGCAGGTCTGGTAGCATCCAGATCCATGGCAATCTTTTCCCTGGAACAATGTGAAGCATTTGAAGTGTTTAGAACTAACTATGTCAGAGGAAATATATTCCTTAACTCGCCTACTATAGCATATCTGTTCTTTCCTCAAGGCTGAAACCAGAAAGACCAAAATCCTTCCTGTCTCAGCAGAAGTCTAATTCCTGAACAGGCAACAGACAGAGTTGAGTGTCCCCTCATCAGTTCATTAAGCTCTCTCTCATTTTCAATAAGAGTTTATTTTGCCACTTATAACAAATATTCTCCCCAAAATGAGCAGCTTCTAAATCCTGTCAGTGGCTGGTGCAGCCAGGTCAGAGTCTGTACACACAGCAAAGTGTGATATCCCAGTGCAGAAGGAGTTGGCCTGAGTTCCATGTGAATGATGAGGCATCTTTCATCAGAGGTAGCTTTGTTTTACTCCCTTGCTCATTATCCCATGCTGCTCCTGCTTCTTATCCATTTGCAGTGTGCCCATCTTTAGTGCTTCTGTATAGCTCCCAGCAATACAGACATTGCTCCCATGTCCCAACATGCTGGCTTGAAATACCTTTCCTGTTTTTCCTATCTTTTTTCCAAAAAGCTCTTTTTGTCTCTTTTTTTCCTCAGCTATCATCTGTGTTTTCCTTGCACCCATTCAAAATTAATCACTACAACAATCCAACATGCCACCACTGCCTGTGTCACAGCAAGAGTCTCTGAGCAGTCATTTTTGGAGCTGTTATGGAAACACAAGCATGGCTGAAAAAGAGTTTTCTGGACAACTCATGGCTCCCCACCTGCAGCCTGGAGCACACCACCTGTAACTGCTATCATGATGCCTTGTTTCCCATGTCATTAACAGCAGAAGGTAAACTGCAATCCTTTACTCCTCAGCATGGAACACAGGCAAATCCATAATAAATCCATTTTAAAAAAGTTCTTCTTTAAGAGACTGTTGTGCGTTAATTCCTGACCCCTTGACATGACAGCTTAGGGAACCAACTGGATTCTGTCGCATGACCGGTATGACAACCAGTGTATATCCCTTCTCCTGGTGAAAAGACAATCCCCCTCCATATTTTCCCCTGACAGCTTTCCTTCCTTGAGTTTTTATTTCTTTTTCTCTCATTCCTTATTCAGTCTTAGCACAATTTTACCCCATCTTCACTTTCTTTTTTTTTCTATCTTTTGCCCTTCTTCCTTTCCCCATCTCCATTATAACTTCTGCTCTTTTTTTTCCCTTTTTTTGTTTTCTTCTCTTTGTTCCCCCACAGGTAGCTTTTGCTGTTTGTAAGGTGTGTGCCAGAAGGAGGTTGTTAGATTCATCTCAGGAAGTGGCCACTTGCTCATTGCAATTGCAGTAGGGGCAGGATCCGTTTTGCCAGCATTTACAGGGGTTAGTTCTTCCATTTTTCTAACTCATTTCCATTTTTCTAACTATTTCTTGCTCTTTAGTAATAAAACTTGTTAAAATGTCTCTTTACTATAACATTTTCCTTGGTTTTATTGTATTTTGAAGACCCTGGGAAATCAAAACCAGAACAGAGACTGATTTCCAAACTTGATTTTTAAAATGGTTAAGCATGAAGAATACAGTGGGGCATTACTCAGATGGATGAAGAACCTCACCACTGTAATCCTGCACACACTTTCTCACCTGAGCTTACCAAGCTTCAACTTTTAATCACTGAAAACACTGTTTTTACTCTAGTTACTCAACTCCATTATGAAGGCTACACTCTCTAAACAAGTATCAAGAGATTACAATAAAACTTCCTTTCTTTACAGTAAATTAAACATCTTGTTAAATGATGTGCTAAAACTGATTTGGGTTATCAAAGGCTGAAGTCCCCAACTCCAAACCCATATATCAAGGGATAAGGGTCGATCTGGCTTTGAATCATTGGAAACACTGGCATTATTTCCACCAGCACAGGTGAGAGCACAGACAGGTTATAAAGCAATAGAGACACTACTGAACCCCAAATTCCTCTAAAGAAGGAAATGGTCCTTAGAGCAGGCTTGAACCTTTCTAGGAAGAGACACAGAAGTTTGCCCTGTTGCCACAGTTCTTTGTTTGGTGACTAAGTACCCCTGAGTATCTTGTTAACATACCCTGGGATCTTGAAAGCTGACCCTTTGCAGTAAGAAGTGTGACAAAGAAACAAGCTCTTGAACAGAAGAAAAATGCTGTACACCCCAAGAACTGTAACCTGAATAAAGGTGCTTTCTAAAGGAACAAAGACGCTTGTACACAGGTGCCTGCTGCAATCACTGCTCCTTGAGTCAGGGGGTAAAGTGCAAGGCAGCAACTCTGTTGGGAATTGGGCAGCACATAGGAGTCTGAAGCACAGAGCCTGGTCTGGCTTTGCCTCTCGATGTCACAACAGTTCCTGAAAATTTCTGAGTTCCAGGAGAGCTGGCCGACTTCCTCTGAGCTGCTGCCCCCGAGCTGCATTCGCAACACTGGCGGTCTGTGTATTTCAGGAATGTGAAAAACTGGCACAGTGAGGCCTATGATTCAGCCAAGATGATGTGTTGAGACATGACTGAAGTTAATTAAAAGGAGCTTAAGACAGACAGACAAAAAAAAAAGTTTGCAAGACTTCTTAAAGAGCCAATTAATTATTATTTGTGGCTGCACACGCCGGCTGGACCACAACATGGAATCTCCCCAGTCCTCACCACGGACCTCGAAGCCTTTACACAAAGCCAAAGAAAATCTATCTACAGGTCAGCACTCAAGAGCTCTGGGCCCAACTGTCTGCATGGGAGCTGGGTAGAACTTTATGAAATCAGCAGAATGGCATAATTTACACCCATAGATTTATGCTAGGTCTTACTGGTGGACATGAGCTACTGCAGAGCAGAGTGACCCAGTGACAATCACCTTTGTGTGCAAGGACTGGAAAGGGAAGGACTGGCTTCACCTGGAGTCAGGGAGTGGGGAAGAGAGAACAAACATGAGGAATTTCATCCTCTCTGCTGCACGATAAGTGATCGTCTTCAGAGCTGCATGAGGAACCTGTACTAAAAGATACATGATTTCCCAGAACATGCGTTCAGGCTAGTTTCTTATAAGGAATTCATTGCTTCTTTATCAATTCCCTAAGACTCTCAAGTCCCCTAAATTCATGAAGGCTAACTCTGAATCCTAAGTCTGTGGTACCAAACACTTCATTACCTCCCTAAGGACAGCAAAGCAATGTTCATATGTTCACATCCTCCTTGCTTCCAGCTCCTCAAAATATTCAGCTGGACTGTCCCAGAGGGATAAGCTGAGCAGAGACAGGAGCGGGTTTGGCCATAGACCAGCTAGGCTACTTGGAGCCATGTGCTCTGCACAGACAGAGGAGTCCGAGCCACCTAACCACAGGCTGAGCAGGCTGCCTGACCCTTGCATACCAAAATTAGCACTTTCCCAGCTCGAGAAGAGCAGATCTAACTTCACCCTGTCAGTAACCAACAGGTACCTCTAACAGGAGGCTCCAGGTTTTAACAAAGAGGACTTTTTGCTTTGGCTCTCTGTCATTTCAGTGGCTCATGGCAATTACAGCTTGCAGGGCTCCTGCGTGTGACTGGCATGGCTATTGCTCTGGGGCCGGGAGCACCTCCCACCGCTGCAGGCCCCACACCTGCTGCACAACCCTACCTGCACGTCTGCCTTGGCAGCCCCTGTGGCATTTTCTGGGGTGGGGGTGGAAGACCATGGTGTCATTTCCACAGGGGTTGAGCAAACCAGGTGCAATCAGTTTGGGTTTGGCTGAAGAATCCTCCACCCTTCTCAAGCTATTTAACCCCTGCAGTTCCAAACCTCTATGCATGCCAAGGACAACAAGCACATTAGTTTGTAGAGAACAAATTTTTAGATCAACTATAATTCACAGATTCCCAAGGTCATATTAAATATCCAGTGCCTAAGGACAGATAGATAGTGCTCTAGCTACTGCACTCTGAAAATTACTTTAACTAAAGCAATGAAAACACCTAGAAAACATCATCAAACCAGTTGTCATTTTAAAGTGGTTTCGTTGCTCGTATGCTACCTGGCCTTGGACAAGCTAAAATGATGCTTGAAAACCCTTTAAAGAGCACTGCACAGGGACCACCACTATGTTGCCAGTGGAATGGGCAAGAAGACACCAAGTTGTCGACATCTATCCAGAGGCTGCAGTAGCTCTTTCTCATGCTGCCCTGGTAAGCATGGAACGTGCAGTGCGGGCAGCCTTAGGTAGGGTTCCCTGATTCAGTCTTGAGCTCCTGAGTCTAGTTAGCCACCGCTCAGGCTAGGTTGAGAAAATTACCCGAGGAGGCCTATCTTCTGCACAGCTTTGAAAATAAAGCACCCACAGCACACAGCAGCATATACACTGGAGCAGAAGCAGATAAACTGTGGCACTTTTGAACATAGCTTGCCTCAAAAGCAGTTCACATGTAGCTCACATGACTTACACTAAGAGGGCTGTGGTCATAAAAGAACCACTGGGGAAACCCAAGCCTTCCATACTGGGAATACCATACACCATCCTTGGACACAGCTACACATTCCCTCCCTGGGACCCCAGTCCAACAATTGCTCCCTAGAACACTGACTTTTTGCTCTCTGGTCTGGGGGGTGCACACCTTGTGGCTTTCTGACACAGTGGCAGTTTGGATCTGCGGTTTGTAAGTGACGGACAATTACCTATCCCTAAACTCAGAGCTCTGTAAAGTCAACTAAAGGCTGCTTACCTCCTATTATGTTGCTCAAAATTAATACTGTCCCAACAGAACCTTAAGGTGGAAATGGCTGTGAGACATTGCAGCTGGCTCAGGCTGGAGTGACAGGTTTGCAGAAAGGCCTGGAACAGCAGATTTTATTTGCATTTCTATCTGTAGTTGTTCTTGTAACATTTTCACAAAGGGTTGAAGAAACAAGGGAGGTAGTTGGGGGGAAGACTCAACTGAAGGTAGCATAATAGCTTGCTGAATCCTAGGGAAATGCAGTTTTAAATTAACAACTCCTGAGGAAAAATGCTTCCCTGATGGCAGAGGTCTGTGGGACACCTGAGCATGGACATAGGGCAGAGCTCTGACACAAAATGCTGGGACTGTCCCTTCTATCAGAGCTGAAGCAGCAGGATGGGGGCTCTATTCCCAGGGTGGACCAAGCCCCAAAACAAAGGGCACTTTTCAGCAGCACATAAAGAAAGAGGGTCCATCTCTGCCCTTCAGCTAGACCCACTGGTGCCTCTCACACTCCTCAGCTCAAAGCACATCCCCCTGTAAATTAAAATACCCATGCCTCAGTAATACAATTTTCCCTTTAGATAGGAGAGAAAAAACCCAAAGCTTTAAAAGTGTATGTAATATTGCTGGGACAAACAAGCTAGCGCTGAAGGTAGAAAGCAGCTCAGAGCAGTCAGACCTGTCTCATAATAGCAGGGAAGGCTGAATATTTCCTAAAATTGCCCCTCCTGCATTACCTACTCCACTTCTCAGGTCAGGGTTCCAGAACAGGCAAGAACCAGGCAAGGAAAGCTGAATAAGCACTACTTGAAAGGGAGGAGGCAGGAATTCACCAAAGTGAAGAGGAGGAGGAGGAGAGAGCACAGGCTGTTTTTAGAAGTACTGGCACCACCTTAGTCTGCAGCAGCCAGGAAACTGGTTGGAAGACCCACGACTTGAGCAAGACACCCAGACCTGGGAGCCAGAAGAGGAAGAGACTTGGCAGAAATTCCCCTGCAAAGCGAGGAATCATTTCTGCAGCAGAATATTCAGCTTGGCTTCACTGCAAATAAACCCTGCCAGATACCAAATCATGCCACCAGTGTATTAGGACTCAGCTCCCCTGTTCTGATATAGCCATGAATTGTCTTCATCCCCTTCTATATTCTACTCAATCTTTTTCAGACATCTTTCCTCTAACCCCTGTATTTCTGCACTGCCTTGGGGCCATCACAGGGCTGCTGTCAGCAGCCAGTGTCCCACCCCCCATGGTTCCCAGCTGCCCACTCTCATTCTTCCCAAACTTGCCCTTTGGGCACTGCTGTCCCACCCCCTCCTTCGAGGGGCTGTGGCTCACAGCATAGGGAAGGGTGAAAAGCACCACTCTGGTCTTCCTAGGGTTAAAGACAAAGAGGCCAAGCATCACAGCCAACTCAGAATTCTTGGCACTTGCAGGAGGCTGAGATAACCTGGCTGATGCATTGCTAAACTCGTTGCTTCAGTTTATCTTTACCCTTTCTTTCCAGGCTGGCTGTAGGTAGCACATCCCATGGCACAGTGTGGAATAAAGCCCAGGACAGCTGGAATATGTATAAGGAAACCAAGCAAATCAGCTAAGATTATAGCACTGCATTTATGTTCTTGCTTGCTGGTGACACAGGAGAGTGAGAGCCTCAATATGAGGCAGCTGGAGTGCCAGACACCCATAATATCACAGTGATGTGCAAATAAACCTCTCCATACTGCAGAAAGGTGTCCATGTAAAGAGCTGGTGCTACTGGCACAAACCTACAGGCAAAGTCTGAGAGGATTACACTCATGCTAGCTAGAATTTCGAGAAAGGAGCAATGCCACTTGGAATACATACAGACAACTAAAAGCTTCACTGTGCAAATGGCAGCTGAGTCCTTATTTTCTAAACATGTTTGTCCCTTTTTCAAATCATAAAAATGAAGCAGAACAGTTTTAACTGTTAAATAGGCCTTCCAAGGCAAAATACACTGAATAATTTACCTTCATTATATTCAATGGAAACAAAAATAACTCTTTTTGAAGACTATAATCAGCTGGTTAGTGCACACGTATCTCTCTCCCCAGCAGACACAGGAAAGATAAAATCTACACATGAGCTGTACTCCTGTTTTAACATGCTGCTTAATAAGACTGTCAGCTCTAGCCTGCCTATGAATATCTGTTGCTAGAGGAATACAATCCTAGCTGGAAGTCTAGAGGTAAAACATAACTACCCCTGGACATGCCTTGTTAATGAAGACGTGCCTGTGTAGACCACGCACTGGCATTCACAATCGTGTTGTGTTGAAAAGAAGCATAAACACATTTGAATCCACCTGGGGAATGCTCAAAAATGAGACAGAAGGAAGCAAAGTTCACTTTGGGTCTGACGCTTGCCATGCCAGGTTTGAAGTTACACAGGAGAAAGCCTGTTACTCTAGCAGGAGTTCTGGTTCCAGACGTTTTGTCCCACCACTTCTGCTGCAGATGGGACTCTGCATTCTTTTCTGTTTAGGATAAATACTTGCACATGGAAGGCCTTGTGCCCACACAACAAAATGGGTGACACCAGCAGGCCTGGAGAGAAATATGTTAAATGGTTTTGATCATGGCTAAAGGGGATGACTGATAAGCAGAATAGTACAGATTTTGTCCTTGGATACTTTAGATTAGAATAAGTCTGTGTGTTTGGGTCCATGCCTAGTTCCTGCAAGCTAGCTGGATTCCTATCCTGTCCTTCCTTCCACATGCTCATTCTGGTCATGAGTTTAAGGTTCCTGAAAGGCACCAGATGTTGGGGGGTGTTTGTTTGAACTCCCCTTGCAAAAACCATAAAAGAAGAGAAGAAGATGGGATGACTTCAGATTTGCTTTCCAACAGAGTATGACTAAGGCAGGGAGGCAGCTTGGTAAATACACTCAGGGAGGACTACAGGAAGGGACAAAAAAACAGAGCAAAGAAACTCAATCACAAAGAAACAAGAGGTACGGAAGTTTCCAGTCTCTACTCACTTCCAGTAGAGTGAAGATAATGGAGTCAAAACAAATGATCAGGATAAAGTTCTGTAGACACAGCCTGGAGGAGGAGAACCAGAAGTTTAATCTCCAGGCACAGTCTAACACACACAAGCGACAGACGGCTAAAGTAATAGGTGAGAAAAGTGAGCGAGAACAGGAGTGGCTTGGTGGTGAGCAGTCCCTGTGTTGTTCTGGACTCTGTTCTGGTTAGTCACTGCTGTGTTACTAGAGATTTCATGCTGCCTTTCTAGAAATTTATAGCACTCAAGAAGCTTGTTCTCCAGGGAACTTGATGTGCCTGCACGGAGGGGCACACAAGGTGAGCCGTAAACAGCTATTGGGAGGTGCCATCAGTTGATCAGGTCTGAGACAGTATTAACCAATTAATAGTTAATATGCTAAAGGGCCAAAACAAAACAGCAAAACAAGGAGGGTTCAGAAGCTGCTTATAAATCACAGATAAATCCAAAACATAATTTGCTTTGGAGAAAAACTACAAATCATTTAATTCAGCCCAGAGGAAAACCCTAAAACAAAGACATAAAGTGATTAATCCCATGTTCTTATATAACTGGGCCAAGCTGCTATCTCCATCCCCTCAAAGGGAAGGCACTTCTAGCTGTTCTTTCCTGGTAGAAACATGGAGTCCTTTCAGTCCATCCCTTAGCATCAGGACATATTTTAAGGTGCAGTTCCCTGTTCCATGTGTTTCCAAGACAGTCCTTCATTTCCAGTGTGCCAATTCCTACAGCCACAAACAAGGGAAAAACTCTCTCCATTTCAGCAAACAATGGATTGCAGGCAAAACCTTTCCTCCACCATATTCCCAGGGCAAGATGGCTGCGGTGCCCAGCCCAGTACCATGTGTCTCTCTCTGAATAAACAGACAGAAGTGAAGAAGCAGGAAACGGGAACCTCCAAACCCTTCATACCTGTTTGCAGTCACAAAAGTTCAGTCTGGCTGCCATAGCAACTTCCTGATGTCTCAGGCAAGAAACCCACTCAAATTCAAGCCACAACAGAAGGTGTAACAGAAAAGGTGTGAGAATGAATATGAGAGAAAGTGTCTAAGAAATCTAAACTGACCCAGGTTTGTAGGACAGGAACAATCTGAGGAGGATAGGACAATGTATACAAAACAAAGGTGGAAATCTCTGGAAGGTGAGAACACAATTCTTTGAACTGAAATTTTGCTTTACTTTAAAACACACATATTGCAACAGAGATGCAAACACGCACCCACACACACAAACAAGTCAAATATCCACATGAACACAGTTGGTTCTGGATATTCCTTCTTTCTTTAATTGGTCCCAGATGAGGCATCAACAATCACATCTGGAAATTTTTATACAAATGGCAGGAAAGCCAACGACTCGGGTCACAAATATTTCATGCTCTCTCTTTGCCAGAAACACAGGACAAATGTGGTTTACATCTGCCTCCCTATAAATACACACACACTTGCAAGATTCTCTGCTATAGCAAACAGTTCTGCATGTAAAAGCAGAGCTGGTCAGTGTGCCTCCCTTCCCTCCCAGTCAGCATTTGGCCAGAACGGAGAAACTGGTTCCTAGGTGACACCTGCGGACCAGGTCAGTCTTAGCATTGGGTTAAGAGATTGGGCAAAGGCATCCTTACTGACTGTATAAGCAAAACAAAATCAAATTACATGGATAAGCACTTTTAAAAGATGGTATAAGCCCAGCCTTCCAGATCTGGACCCTCCACAAGACCACAGGAGAGGCTGCGAGGCACAGGTTTTGCTTGACTTGCAAACTCAGCTTGGCCTCCAAGCACTCACCTTTTGAAGAAAAAAGCCACCAATAGTCCTCTAATACCCTATTTTTCCAGCTTCAACTGCTAACAGGCTTGCTGTTTATCCACCTGAGTTTATTCACGTAGTCAAGAAGAGTTTGTACTTGTTCTTGTTTGTGATGCGCCAACTAAAGCCAAGTACTGCCAAACCTAACTAGCTCTACCCAGTGTGTACTGGTGCTGCAAAATACTATACAAATTCAACCCATCTCAGTAGTGAGGACCTATCTCCTGGGCATCACAGCATGAACTCAGATCAAGTAGCCATGTTCCCTAGCTGAAACACTGTGCTCAGCTTCATTTCGGAAGCCTTTCAGGACACACAATACCTTCAACACTGCTGCTCTATGAGCATTACAGCTGCAAAAGACGGATACAGCTCCATTGTTGTCTTTGTCAGCAGCGTTCTCAGGAATGCAGAGATCAATTTCTCTTTGGTACCAACTAATTCTTAGAAGAATCACAAGATCTTTGGTTGTTTGCTTTTCTGAGATGTCTTGCTAGTGAAGATGATGCTGACAGTACTATGTGGCAGATACTGAACTGGAAGAACCAAGAGACCTGCTGAGTACAAGGGGGAGTGCAGGAAAAGCAGAGTCAGGCAGGAACAGCCTCCACACTCTTATGAGCCAACTCTGATCCTATCTATGACAACTTTGTGTTGCTCCAGGGAAACAGACTTTAGAGGTGACTTAACTAGATGTCAGAAGGAGTTCCTTAACTCCACTAAAGCAACCCATTTGGAATTTTTGCAGTCTCTCTTCATGCACTTGGTGCAGTGGATGTGCCAGTAGCTATTTACAGAACTCTGCAACCTCTGGGTAGCAGAGTATAATAAGAGCCACTGCGCTGCAACCCTGGAGCAGCCTAGAGTCTGCATCTATAAACTCCAGGATGATGAAGCTGCTTAGCAGACTTTGATCCAAATATTTTTCCTTCACCGAGGAGACTGCCTGGAGCTAAAGACACTGATTGACCTACCTCTGGATGACCACTGTTTGCTTCATCCCATTAGAATTTGTAATGGGCAAGAGAGTCAACAGCAGCCACTGCATCTCTTGTGTTTGCTGTTTTCTTAATCTGTTGCATTTTGTTAGGGTATCTGGACACATTTTCTCTCATCTGAATCTTTAAAGCAAATTGGAAAGTTCCATGTATGTTCAAGCAAGAGTTGATTACTCTGGCAGAGCAGCACAGCAAGACACACATGGCCTTAAAGTCAGTGGAATTCTAAATGCAAAGCACTTAAAATTGACAAAAGGTCACTATTTTTTATTCAGTGTTTAATTAACAGATCCAATTTACTTCTAGTCCCACTGCTGCAAGAAAGAGATGAATAGCTTACTAATTTTGTGGATGCTTAAAGGATTAAAGAAATTTGATTAAAGATAGCATATTTCAATCATTTGTTCATTAGATCTTTAGAGCACTTCATCAGCCAGGCAAAAATGTGTTACTGGTGCCTGCCTCATCCTCACCAGTCAAAAATGAGTACTGCCTTAACAGGTACCTCATAACCTCTCTGGTTTTGTAGATTTCTTTGGGAACTCTACAAGAGTCACTGCTGGAAACAAGATCACTGATCAGCGAATTTGGTGTGGATGGCTCACACCATTCTCTTCAAGTGCTTTAGGAGTTTTCCTGAAGCCCACACTGGGCTAGTCAGCATCCTTATAGGACAGGGATAGTAGGACTAAGAGAAGCTGAACCAAGTAGAAGCACAATCTTTGGAGTCCTTGTTCTGCGTGCTGATAGACGCTGCTGTGCTCTGATTTATTCTCTGTATCACACATTACACTGACCTCCCTATGTGTCTCCATCAGCACTCATCTGGTTTGCCACAGGTGTGAGGTCTCGTGTTCTCAACATCTTTTAAATGTCCCACCAGATGAAGAGACAAATTCCCTTTGTTCCTCAGAGATGAAGTTTCTTTCATTTCCTGCATAAGGATGCAGTCCACACTTAGAGCAGAGGGAACAGATGATGTAGGCCTAGAGGGTGAGGATGTGTTCGCATGGGAGGGGTGATTGGGTGGTTTGGCACAGTGAATCACTTATGCATATCGGGCTTTACACGGCTGGTAACAGCAGCACTTTGCTGTAGCTATGCTGTGTTTCACAAGAGCTCCAGAGAAGAAAGCCACCCTTTCAAGTCCCTTTGCCCTCAGCCCATGGACACAGCCCCCTTAAAACCAGAGTTGAATGGAAGAACCCTGATTTGTCTTATTTGCATATGTCATTATGTAAATTAATCTATTGCTTCTTATCCCAAGTCAGCAGGCCTGCCATCCTAGGCTGCAGAAGAGCCTCCAGGTCTGTGCCGCAGTAGAGAGGAAGATTGGATTATAGAAAGGAACATACACAGAAAACAGGTCCTAGCTGCATATTCACAGTTCATCCACAGGCACTGGGGAAAGGACGTGTTAACCCTTCCCTTCCAGTGAAGAGAACAGCAACTGGAGAATATTTTGATACAGTGCAGTGGCTTTGTTTGAATATATTTAAGGATAAACAGCAGAATATTTTCTGACCATGCAGAGAGCAGCCTGCTGTGTGCATGAGGGTTAATGATCTTAAGGCAATAAAAATCAAAACAGTGAGATTTCCAGCCCTAGGATCATCACAAGAGCTGTTTCATTCACATATCACTGTCATTGCATACGATGCGCACACACAACCTGCTTTTTGTTCACTGGCACCCACACAGCACGTACCTGCTTAGGTGTATGTTCTGCATTCCCTCACAGCTCCCTTGCATCACACTGTCTACACTGTCAGCTGTCTCCATACCTTCAGCCACTGTCGTTGTACAGATTCAGCATCCAAACCACTGCCTGCCACACCGCTCAGCTGCCCAGGATGGGCCACAGCCCTGTAATGTCTCCTCGCTCTTTCAGTATGGCTCTGCCTGCCTCACACCCCACCACCTCCCAAGGCAACTAAGATTTTAACAAAGCAGCTTCTTATCCCTGGGAAGCTCAAAAGATGCAGTCAGCTCAGTAGCTCTGCTACAGTTAAGTGTAACCCCATTCCAGCCTATCTCGGCATCTGTACCAGCGTAACAGTTTTAAGGCTTTGAGGAAAATGCTGTGGGGACTGCAGAAGCAAAGCTACAGACTCAGTCTCCATCAAGAAGAAAGAGAACCAGATTTCACAGATTTATGGGGAGAGCTGAGAAATCACAAGATGTATCTTGCAAGCTCTAAATAATCTTACTAGGGCTAATACGGCACCTCTCATGAAACAAAACAAAACAAGCAGGAAAAGCAAGAAAAGGAAAAGGAATTGGCAGTTTTGGAAAACATGCCTAAGGTAAAACAGCCATCTCCCAAGGATTGATATTAAACTGAATAACAGCCAGGGTTGTAAGAAAACCAAAAAAACCCTAAATATGCATTTGGATTTCTCATCATTCTGAGATCTGAACTCAGGCTGGGTTTGTCCAAGAGTCACTCAACCTTTAAGCAAATTTTGCCCAATCTGAGGTTTCCAAACCAGGACAAATAAAGTGGATTGGGCAGTTTCCTTTGGAGTGATTTTCCACATGACAAACAAACTCAAAGCAAAAGGTGTTGTGGAGGGGAGGGTTGGTTTTGCTTTGATAATCCTGTCAAGACTAGGAACACAAGGGGAGATTTTAGCAATACTGTAGGCTGTTGTGTAACATCTCTTCAGCCAGTACTGGCTTTCTCTACCCTTTGTAAGCATATGGAAAGGTACATTGACATGCAGTAGCTTACACTGACTGACTCCATCTTGATGTCCTATTGTGGGCAGGACCCAGTTGAGGACAGTTCTGAGTCAAATGACTTGGTCTAGGTGATCCTGTTGTTACAGGCGGATTGGACTAGATGATCTTTCGAGGTCCCTTCCGATCCCTAATGATTCTATGATTCTATGATTCTATGATTAGTACAAGGGCAGTGCTAATGCACAGCCCTGGCAGTCCCAGAGGACCTCAAATAGCAGCAGATTGAAAGGTAAACAAATAAAATTCCTTTGCTTACAGGATTCCTCATCCTCCTGGAAACCATCAGTTTTGATGCCACTCAAAGGCAAGATCAAATGCAGGAAACTGGCTCATCTGGATTGTATCTGTGCTCTAAACATGCAGTTTTGGTGCCAGCTTCCTCATCTGTGGTGGCAGTCCCTCTGCAAATCATGCTTAAAATTAGGTCAACAAACACATGTGACTTACTTTTTGCTGTCTTCAGAGTTAAGGTTGGGGTTTAGCCATGGGGTTTCTTGCACCCCAGCTGCATGGCTTTAGCCATTTGTTGATTCTGTGGTTAGAAGGATAACACCATAGGAACAACATCCACTGAGCTCTAGCAAAAGATACTCTGGTAACTTGCAAGACAGTTACTAAGCTTCCACTCATTTGTGTTTGTTTCCACACAGTGGAATTCAGAGTATGTGGTGGTGGAGTCCAAACAACCTTAGAGGCTTGTGAATGACTGCCAGTCATGGTCACCCCAGAGGAGAGTGAAAGCAGCAGAAAGGAAGGAATCCAGCTGAGGGAAGGAAGATGTGTGTGGACAAACCCATCCCAGGAGCACTGCAAGGAGGAGCAGGGTGCTGAGCTCAACACTTCCCTAGGGACAGAGCTTGGAAAGCCATAGGAAAGGCTCTTGGACATACTCAACAACAGCAGTCTGAGCTGGCTGCTGGCAAGGATTATCAATGGCAGCATTCATGTGTTTTGCTGCTCTTTCCCCCATGAATGCCTTTATCAGGCTTGTGCCACTCCAAGGTACACACACCAAACCTCTTCTCTTTGGTCTGTTCAAGGCTGGATGCTGACCTTAGCAACACCCTACAATCCCATTGGTCTCTTGCCATCAGGAACTGCCAGAAGGTGGGAATGCAGCTGGATCCTGGAATGTTTAATCCAGTGTGTTTAAGATGCACTAGCTGGAAAAGTGACTGCTGAATACCAAAACCTGCTTCATCCCCCTGTTAAACCAGTTGTCAAACTGACCAAGAGCTTCATGCCTTGATAGCAGGGCATTGTGGCCAAGGCCAATGGCGTCCTGGGATGGATCAGAAGCGAGGTGGTTAGCAGATCAAGAGAGGTTCTCCTCCTGCTCTACTCTGCTCTAGTGAGACCACATCTGGAATATTGTGTCCAGTTCTGGGCCCCTCAGCTCCAGAATGACACAGAACTGCTTGAGAGAGTCCAGCACAGAGCTACAAAGATGATGAAGGGAGTGGAAAATCTCCCTGATGAGGAAAGGCTGAGGGAGCTGAGTCTCTTTAGCTTGGAAAAAGGAGACTGAGGGTCGACCCCATTAATGTTGATAAATATGGTGAGTGTCAGGAGGATGGAGCCAGGCTCTTCTCAGTGTCATCTAATGATAGGACAAGGGCCAATGAGTGTAAGCTGGAATATAGCAGGTTCCATATAAATATGAGAAGGAACTCCTTCATGGTGAGGGTGACAGAGTGCTAGAAGGGCCTGCCTGGGGGGTTGTGGCGTCTCCTTCTCTGAAGACGTTTAAAACCCACCTGGATATGCTTTTCTGAGACTTGATCTACATGATTCTGCTGTGGTGGGGGGATTGGACTAGATGATCTTTTGAGGTCCCTTCCAATCCCTAATGTTCTGCGATTCTGTGTGCTCTTCCATGTGTCCTTTCCCAGGAGCCTGTGGCACCAGATGAAGCAGCCCAAGGTTAGTGTGCTTTGAATGCTGTAGCAAGCACACTGCCCTGAGCTAGAGCATCGCCAGCATGAGGCACTCAGCTCCAACCAGCCCAAAAGGTTCAACTTCAGCGACGTCTTCCCATTACTGGCTGGCTGTCTCCCATGTGGTGACGCATAGCACTGTTCACCCAACTATTGGCCTGGCCCAGAACTGTTTTTATTAGAAAATGCTAAGCCAAGCCTTTCCAAGCCTCAGAAGAATCATCTTGTAAAGATCTGGTCTTGAGATGCCAAATGATTGCTGCTTTGGCAGAGTCTGTGCATTCATTTTTTATTGGTCACAAACGCTTTCCAGATGCTGGCATGCTGGCTGCAGATTGCAGCTCTGGGGACTTGGCTCCCAGCCCCAGTCACTTTGTTAAACTCTTGACCTGCTGTGGGTTAAAAGAAGCGGGAATGGGACTGAGTCACCAAGAGGGCATTGCTAAGAGCTCACTACACAGCAGAGACCCATTTCAGCAGCTTTCTGTGCTCAGCTGGCATGGAAAACATTTAAGGTGGTCCACAGTGATGTAGCTCAGCTGCCAAAGCTGGTGAGGACTGCAGTGTAACACCAGCCTGGGTTTAGGAGCCAGGACAGAGAGGCTGCTCTGCAGCTGGGTTTTCCACACTGCAGCACATAAACTTTCCATCTTTTTTGCCCCGCATAAGTGGATTTCCCATCCCTGCCACAATACCAAAGCGACCATCTGAGCCGTAGGCAGAATTAGACTGAATGCTGAAGCCAGGAAACCTTCCTTGGGTTCAGGTTTCATGACAAGCCTGAAGCTTGTTCATCAAGGAGGTTTGCAAACCTTTGGGGAAAAAAAGACTTTCTGGATTCTCAGTTGTTACAGGATGTCCCAAATAAGGAAAATAGGAGAAGTGAACAAGTAGAAAGAAGCACAGTTTTGACACCTGTTTGATATTTTTCTGACTAGAAAAAATTCCCCTTGAAAAATGTAGCTGTTAAAAATAATTGGGTATTTTCTCCCTCTCAATAGGGGAATCTTTAAAAACTAGTATTTTGCACTTGTTGATAATTCTTCAACTGAAATTCTTCTATGGTTGATTACTTTCTTTAATCTCAGTTTTCAAGAGGAAAACAATCTCTGAAAATCTCAGTTCAAAGAGAACA
Organism: Rhinopomastus cyanomelas; assembly: GCA_013400115.1. Taxonomy (NCBI): domain Eukaryota; kingdom Metazoa; phylum Chordata; class Aves; order Bucerotiformes; family Rhinopomastidae; genus Rhinopomastus; species Rhinopomastus cyanomelas. The sequence goes on along the minus strand of VXBP01000521.1, from coordinate 215,819 downwards.
CTGAGCTCAAACAAAATTTTTCATTCTGCTTTGAAATGTCTGGCCCAAACCAGAGTTCCAGTGAATGTATTTCCACAGAGAATTGGACACAGAGGAAAACAGTTCTTGATGACTTCCACTGACCTGAGTTTGGTGCACAGCTTTCCTTTCCCTTGTGTGGGTACCTTACCTGGCAGTGGGTACTCAGGGAGCAGAGTCCCTTGATCCCCAGGCTGCTACCTCACAACTCTGACTCCCATTCTCCTATCCACTCTTTTAACAAAACGCTGCCTAAAACACAGTCCTGATGAGCTTCTGGCCTCTCTCTGCTGGGGCAAATGATGAACCATGCTCACTAGATGCCAGACAGGACAGTGGGTAGGATGCTGGTACAAGAAAGCAGACAAGGGCTGGAGGATCTGCAGAGCTGAACCAATCCAGATCCCCTGCAATGTGTGCTGGTGACAAGGCCATTTGAGCCTAGTCACTCACCTACTACTGCTTCATCTCGGGGAAACTGCTAGGACAGACTTTGCAAGGAACAAATAGAAGCAGGATGCCAAAGGATGGCTGAGTGCCTCACTGCACTGGTTGTGAAATTCTAACTTTCCTTCAGGCATCCACAGTAGATCAATGTCACCCACAGGCCATTTGTTAGAGTAGGCAGCATCTCAGGGTCTTCAGCAAGAGTGAGCGAGCTACTTCTGCTCAAACCTTCAACAGCCACCAAAGGAGGAGAAGCCAAAAGCAGAGGTTTCAGTAGAAACTAGGATCTGCTTCTCTGTACTCATCCTGTAATCAGCAGAGGCTTGCCCATATCTCCCCTGCCAGGGTTTGCCAGCAAAGAACAATCCTCTCAGCACTCCTTGTGCATACAGAAAGCTCTGCAGTCCTGAGGGAATGTTTTATCCCATGGAGCTGGTCCAGTGATGGTAATTAAATCATGACATTAGAGCTGGGGACTTCCTAAGTAAGTGCTATGACTTGGGTTGAATGGCTCCTAGGATCAAGCCAGATGTGCTGCCTAGACTCCAGAGAGCCCTGCCAAACTCATTTCACTTGTGATGCTAAGGTCATTTCCAGCACAGACTCCAGAGATTAATAAAACAGCAGAGCAATCCAGTGTCAACCTGAAACCTTTCAGATTCAGCCAAGTAGAAATCCAGCCTGACTCCCCACCCAATGTGAGAGAAAGTTTTACATAATAATCTGTCCAATGTTACAGCAGACAGTGTTTCTCCAAGGATGTTACGTAATGCCTCACAAGGGTTTTTAGTTGAATTAGCAGGTGACTTGCTCAATTACTAAAGAGAAAAAGAATCACAGGAGAAGCAATTCAGATTCAGTGAGATGTCATTGCATACAGGCTCATACTACAGACCTCAGACTTGGAGCTGACAGGCTGCAAAACCTATAAACTGTTTAGATCTGACATTCTAGTCCAGGCCTGTTTTCTCTAGCATTAAGGAAGACCACTCCACAATCCTTGTAGGGGTTCAAACTCCTCAAGGTGAGTTTTCCTGCCCCTTTGAATCTTCTTCATCCTTTTACACCAGGAATCACTGTTCTGGGACAGATCATGTGAGCCACAAGGACAGGAGAGAAAGTTCTTGGCTATGTCTTGTCCCACAATCCAGAGATGGGAAGGTTGAAAGATTGGACTAGATGATCTTTTGAGATCCCTTCCAATCCCTAATGATTCTATGATTCTGTGACTCCAGATGAACTCACACTGCACAGATAATGATATTTACTTGCGCGCTGTTCTCTCCCTCACTGTTTCCACTCACTGAGGGCACAGGATGAAGGACATGTGCAAACAGCCAGTGCATCAGACAACATAACCCCTCATGCCAGCTGACTGAGGTCTGTCGTAGCTTACAGCTAAGAAGAAAAGCAGAAGAAATAAAGAAACAATAAAAAGCCTCAGTTTTTGCTGGGAGTCTTCCCCAGAGCCTCTCTTCTCTGATGATCAGGAACCTTCTAATTACCAGCCGAAAGTTACATCTGGCTAGGTGATACCCATCTGCTCCTGTGCCAGTGTTGCCTTTAGTTTAAGAGGTTGTTCCCCCTCCCTGCATTTGCCTCCTTCATTTTCCTCCTGTCCCAGTGTATTTATAGCTTTCACTTTGCCAGACTAAACTTTTTATTGAGGGAAGATTTATCTAATGGATTTTGCATTTGCTTTTGCCATACATTGGCCTTTATTTATCCTGCTTCAATGTATGAGTGGAACAGCTTTGCTTTCAGACCAGCACTGAAGAGGTACCTTATACATCCATTAAATGAATGAATGCTCTATTGCTATGCAGAGTGCTCTGCAACAGAATAAATACTCACATGAAGACAAGTCCACAAAGTACTATCAACATGGTAGTAATTATTGAAGCAACTGGTAGATATTAGCACATAGAAAGCCAAAGAAGAATAAGATGGATGGTATTGAGAACCCTTTGAAAGAGAAAGGACATTTGGCAGAATGAAGAATTAACTTCCTGACAAGTGGAGAGACTCAGTACTGCTCTCCAGTAAGCCCCTAGGCAACAAACCATTGATGGACTGTACTAGAAAACTTTTCCTAAGAAAGAGGAAAAACCAAGTGTTGCCAAAAGTTTTATATTAAAATGTCTTTTTAATAGACAGGTCTAGTAATATTAGAGTAACTCTGCACATGGAATCATAAAATTATACCACAAGAAACCTAAATCTTTAATAATCGTCCCCTTGCACCATAATCAAATTGCTACTGTCATAACCCTATTGTGGTAAAACCAGCCAGACCAGCAAAGAAGAAATGCCTCTTGGATGAGTACATGCAAGTCTCACATGATGTTGGGATGAGATAGGAAGCCTTTGTCCTGTCTGTTTTTGAGTTCCATAACAGTTTTCAGTGTAACGCTACAGCTTATATACATACTATACTCTGTCCTGCAAGTGCAGCCCAGGGACACGTAAGAGAACCCAAGCCAGTGCATACATATGAATGGCGTTTGCTGCAGAAATTGCCTTAGGCTCCATTTTATGGCCTAATCATTGCTAACATTTTGAAGCAGTTTCTACTGGAAACATTTTTTGGCTAGATTTTTTTACATGGGTCTAAATCAAACCACTCCATTGACAACTGACAGAATTCCTCCAGATTTCACCGGGACAGCTAATATAAAATCTCTGCATGTCATGCCACTCACAGACTCTGTTGTGAAGCCTTGTTTGTTATCTAACTTTTGTCTGTCACCCAAGAGGCAGCTGCATCAGACTAGAGAGTAACTCTTCGAGTTAAACAGTTATGCTGTGATGCTCCCTACGGAGATAAGAACACAAGAGTATCACCTACTGTAATTGAAGGTAAGTGCAACTCCAGGTAGAACTCTGGGAGGTACGGTCAGTCTGAAAGGAAGCTTTAAAACGCATTCACATCTCTCTTAGATGCATCTAGTTCAACATTTTATAGATTCGAAGACTTCTACTAACCACCACTGCCAGCCATCAGCAGCACCACTAGTTTAAACGATGGGTGTCCTACCAACAGCTCTTCTGCTCCCCCTAGCACTTGTTCCTATTACTGCAGATTAATTATGGGATTCACAATTACTACTAGTTTGACAAATGTTCTAATTGCAAAGCTGGGTTTCACCTTCCCACATGAAACCTCTGGGAAGGAAGGTTGGGTGAAAGGAGAGTCATGGGAAGATTCTTCTGGATCACCTGGAAAGAGCTGGTTTCAGCTCACCCCTACAGATACTGGCCCTCACTACCAGTGTATTGCGAGGAGCTGCAGAATTTCCTTCTCCCACTGTCCACCACAGGCTAGAAGGGTAGTTCATGTTGCTCCTGTTACTCTTTGGAGTGGAGAAAAGGCATGGGTGTAGCATTTGTTTTGGGATTTGCACCCCCAGACTTACTTACACCTCCATATGAACACATATACACAGCACACAGTGAGAGTGAGAATTCATAGCAGAACTCCCAGAAATTCTTGTGATTTCAGCTCTGTTAAGTATTATTATTATCATTACTACTTTAAAGTTTTACAGGACATACTACTGCAACTCACAGACCCAGTAGATCCAATCCTCAATACTAGTGCCTTTGTACAACTGGCCCATAGCTTCCTTTAGCAGCCACCAGTGACATAACACCTCCCTGGAGCAAGGTACCTGCCAGCACCGAGCCTATCCATTTGTGCAATACGCTGCCTCTTGTCACTGACATCAGCAGCTTCCATCAGGAGTCTCATTCCTCATTCCTGTCCTCTATGATTTACCATCTTTGCTCACAATCCATCTGGCTCTTTGGAAGGATTTAATCAGTAATAAATAGTTTTTATTCATTTATTGAATCTGCATCTGCACTGAAATACCCCAAACCTGTTTCAGACATGATGCTCACAGGCACCCAAAAACAAACTGATGGTTTGGGGTCCTTTATCAAGGGGTAAAGATTAATACAATACAGATAGACTGATCTTTAACTAAATTGAGAAGAGCCTCTAAGGAGGAAGAGGAGAGAAGGATGGTCTTCATGGGGACAATCTCTGAAATGAAAAATCAGAAATCTCCTACAGATACACCATTTAGGTTCCCTGGGGTTAAGGCAGGAGAAGGCTCTCTGGAACACAGCCTAGGGTTAGAAAAGTAGGAGTATAACTAACCCTAGTGTATCATACCACCCTCCTTCTGGAAAATAAGGAATAAACATTGACTGTCAGGAAGCAGCAAGTAGTTTGGTCCTGGGACTTTGTCTCTAGGAATTCTTACCCTCTTCTCTGCAGACAGGGAAATGTTTATGTCTTAAACATTTCCTTTTTTCTTTCTCTATCACTCCCTTTCCTCTGAAAGTGTAGAGACAATTAGACAACAAAGAAAGAAAAAGAAGATGCATTTATTAGAAGCTGGAGAAAGTAAATATCTACCTTCAGTTGCAGGGATTGGCACGAATTCCTACCCATAAAGATAAGCCTCCACAGCTGTATCTCTGGGAGGTTAGATCTTCCTCCAAGCATGATAGGCCTCAATCCAGTGGATAGTACAAAGAGAACAGGGGTTTCCCCAGTACTGGTACATACTATGTTAAATTCCACCTTCAGGCAGTATGTAACGGAAGAATTACAAGACCTTGAAATCTAGTTTTCTAGTACCAACATCAGTAGATCCTTGAAACAGTCATATTGGTAGAACAATTACACTGATAGCATTGTTTACTAACTGCAATAATACACCATAATAAACTACAATCTACCTTGATATTACAATGCTCTCCTATGGTTACTGCTAAAACAAATATGCTGAACTAATGCAACTAACTTAGCACGTACAGAAATCTTTGCTTAATTTCAAGTGTCATGATTGCAGAAAAATGCCAAAACAAATTGAATTCCACAGGCAGAACCAAAGGAAACAGAAGGTTATACAAACAGCAGTCTTCAAAGAGAAAAAAGAGAAAAGAATGGCAAAAGGAATCGCTTTACAGAATTTGAAGAAAATTAATGTTGGGAGGGTCACAGCAATGCTTGATTTCCCTTTCATATATGGGATTAGCAAAATGCACATGTGCAGTGATATATGGGTTGGTCACCCTTGCTTAATATCCTGCACCTCAAGAACATGCTACAGAAACCACCAGAGCTGAGCAACATCGTAGCAGTACTATGATCTGCTGTGTCCAGTGGAGGAACATTCAGACTGTTCCTCAACCTCTTCTAATGTACTTTGAAGCTTCAACAAACATGGTGAGAAGATTTACAGAGACATGATAAAGCCACTCACACCTAGATCATCATGAGGGTTTCCTGGTTGACAGTCAGGACTAATAGTGTCACAGACTCCATAATTTTGAAATGGTCACATGCTGGGTGTGTTAAAGCAGGAAGATGACTCCATATTCAGGTAGAAACAAGAAAAGGATTTCCGTTTGCTAACACAAACTCACGCGTGAGCACAAACACAGTAGTGCACTGCCTCCCTCCCTACTTTATCACAATGTTTGCTAAACACAGGGTTGTTTCACCAGGCATCACAGCTTTGGGGTGATTGCTTTGAATAGCTAAGGATGAGGATTATTTATTCCACTGTCCAAACTAACACTCATGCTACAATTTCTTAAGTTTTGCCACTGCTTGATTTTGCTGTATGACAGACAGTTCTAACCTTTGCAGTTAGATGAATTTTTCAAAATGGTGTTGAGTTCTTCTGCTAATTTAATACTTGCAGTGAGCAGGCTGGACAGGTCTTCCTGGCCTACAGAAGGGACTGGAAATGCCACCTCTCAGTTCCACTCCTAACCCTTCCTTAAACAGCCTTTTCATTTGCTTATTTCAGTGCTGGATCCACCCTCTACATGAAAGGCTCAGGATGGCATCATGCAAATGAACAGGTGTTTGCATAGAAGCCTTACATACAGACAGAGCTAGGTTAACATGAAGGTTAACCCCACAAAACCAACACCTCCAGCTCCTCAAGAAGAGTGATGATTCTTCATCTGTCACCCCACAGTGTCGTTGTTGAAATAAAGATATAAACAATCCTCATTCATCCCAGACTGACCCCATTCAGCACCAACATATGTCAAACACTGATAGTTCCATTCACAAGACTGAAGGTCAGGTTGTCAATTTTGGAACTGGTGGCCACTTACTCCCTTAGCCTGGAATATCATAAACACAGTTTGCCCTGAAATCACCTAGTCAGCATTCATGCCTGAGTGACCGTCCTGTTGTGTTCTGTTGCCACTCAAAGCAGTTTATTAGAGGAGTACAAGTGTCACTGGACCATGAATGCTGTATCTGTCCTTTGCCATCAGAGGAGCAGGGTAGGTCTACCAATGCCGAGGTTCAAGCTGTTACAGGCAGATTTCTACCATCAAAGTTGTTCTAGTATGTCTGCATTACAATGCACTCACTCTAATTGAAGAAGAAGGAGAAGAAAAAAATTAGAAAGATTGGAGTCTGATATTTTATGAAAGCTGACATTCTCCCCCTCTGCATGATACCATCTTCCACATCAGAGAAAGCCCAATAGCCGTGGGCTTCCCATCCAACTCTGGCTCTTAAATGGCAAAGCTGTAAACAAACTCTAAATTAGGCAGGTAAAAGCACAATTACCACACACTTGTCAAGCAGCCAATTCAAAGCAGCAAGACTTGAGGAGGAGGCTGAAAGTTTGATGGCTTTGCTGGGTTGATTGGCTGCCATGATGCTCAGGATGACCAATGACACTTTCTTGGGCAGGAGCCATCTCCTACAGGGCCCATGCCCTGAGAAGAGATTGCTCTCTTTCTGCAATGGGTTCACTGCCTAGATGTTTGTTCCTTTCTAACTCCTGAAACAGGTCCTGCTTGTATGGTGGAAAGAGGACTAGTGTACCTCTGGTATTTATAATTACACATTGATTAAGCCTGTGCAACCCAAACTCAAGCTTCAGGCCAAAAGTTCATTGCTAGAGGGGTTCACTAAACAATTTCCTCCTGAGAATGGAGCATTGCATCACTTGCCAAGTGTGTCAGGTGGTTTTCCAGCCTCCTGTTGGATCACACCCATTTTCACTATTCTAGTGACTGAATACTGCACATGCCTGCCCGAATCCTTAAGCTCCATTGGATTAATTGTATCTGTTTGTCCCAGACATCAGAAAAATTAGTAAGGTTGTCATACAGCCCTTCTTTGTCACAGGCCTCAGGACATCAGAACAGCTGAAGCAAGTCAACACACAAGAATGAAATGAAGTTTCTAAGCAGCAAACAGACAACTGCTGAATATTTTGCATATATATCCCAAAATTATCCAATCATTCTTTGTAAATCTCATCACACAGGCAAGTCAGTGGTGACAATAATAACATTTTTCTCATGGAGTGCTTAATAACTTCAGGGACACGACATTTATGCTAGAGAACGTGCATACAATATAAAAAATGACAGGTCCTGCCCCATAGCGTTCACAGCGTCTGTTCAGCAGATACCACGTTCTTTTAATATTCTTGTAGCATCAAGATGACCTGAGTGCTTGATGGTGCTTGCAGTTAAGAAACCACCAATACTGGTCCTTCCACACTGCACAAAACCTGCCTGAAGACCTTGAAGTTAAGAAACACTTACCACTACTACTCTTATGTGATACTGCACCACACTGTCATGACAATCAAAATTATCCTAGAACAGAAGCGAACCAGAACTCTTGGGTCCCTTCCAACCCCTAATATCCTATGATCCTATAACTGTTTCACAAGCACTTTCAGTTTACTATGGAGTTGGATACCATCATTGGTAATAAAACAAGGAAATGTTGATCATTTTGTTATCAGTAAGGCTCCTGTAAGTATAACTGCCCTTCTTTAGCCTTTACACATCAGCTCCCTCAATGACCTTACTGAATGAAGCCTTGCCATCTGTTAAACAATCTTGCAGTCGAGGAAACTGAGGCAAAAAGTAAGAGGCCTCTCAGAAGATCACACAGTGACTCAAAACTGAAGCCAAAAAACCTACTTGTTGTTCATCTATAAACTCGATTTGCTAATCACTAGGCTAATTGTCATCCGCCTCAGAGGGGAGCACAGATTATGCAAATTAAGTTCGAAGAAGATACGGGTTTCAGTTGAAAGACAGACTGGAGTGGAGGAATTAATGGGATTTAATGCATCACTTGGGGAGGACAACTGACAACCATAAATACAATCTCATTCAGCAAAATTTAACTAACAGATAAACAAGGTTTTAATAGTAGGCCCTAAGACAGATACCTATACCACCATAGATACTAGGTCCTTCCCTCCTGAGGGAATTAGCAGTTCTGTGCCCACCAGCTTCAGAGCTCCTCCACTCAAGGAGCAAAGAACACACAAATACTACTTGGGAGATAACACAGACAGCACAGTCTGGTGATTTCTTTCCAAGACAAGGCCGCCACAATCACTGTAACCTCCCCAGCTCAAACCCTAATGCAAAAGCAGTTATCTCTCACTGACCATGGTGGAAACTACACATACTGAGAACCCTGCAGCATGAGGCTCTGTTAAGAATTACTCTAACCCTGAGGCCTTCAATCAGTGTGCAGCACCAAAGTTCCTGGCACCAAAAGCTCAGAATAACAGTTTTTCTTCCCCCATATTGCACAGCCTGGAGCCATCCTGGTGTCTGGTATAATGGCCAGTCATGTTTCTGTATGTTTTTCAGGTCCTAGCAGAGGTTTTGACCTTCCCAGTTGCCTGAGACGGGCACACATCTCCCTATGATTTTGCCTGGCTTACTGCAGCTACGGCAGACAGCATGACCTGCCATGTCATCCCCCAACAAGGGCAGACCAGCCGTGTCAGCATCCATCTGGTCTAAAGAAAACAATTGCTGAAATGTTCTGTCAATCTTTAAACCTACTCACTATGGCACCTCTTGGCTGGAGAACCCCCTGAAACCCAAGGCAACATTCTCAGATACAGATATGTATGCAAACGCAGGAGAAAATTGGGTGCTGCAAGGAACCTCCAAACATAAATCATATTGCTGCTGACCAATAATTGTGCCAGACCACCTTAAATGGACACTGTGCCCATCTGCTCTTCCCCTCTCCTCCCCCACACCTCCTCCCTCAGGGTTGTAAACCATCCTGCAATATTTAAAGTAGCATTGTTCACCTCCTTTCTGAAGCCCCTGGACTACTGAGTGGCTGTATAGTCTCTCTATGCTGTTTGATATTCCTAAGGATGTGCACAGTTCTGAGCATTCTAATAAAAATTTCATAAAAGAGGTTGCCAAAGGGGTGTGTGTGTAAGGAGATTTGTAAAGTTGGCTCTCACATACATTCGCTCTCCATTCACCATTAATAGCTGCAGCAGGCAAAAGCAAGTCCCTCTGAATCACAGAAAGAAAGGGCTTGGCTCCTGAAGGTCAGTCAGTCCTCGGCAAGAGAGCAAAGATCTGTATTGCCCAGTGACTCAGCACCAGCAGACACAGAAGTGTGTTCCTTTGTAATCCCAGCAAATTAAGTGAAAGGCAAGGGGAGCAGTGAGGAGATGCTTGTACCAGCTATGCCAGTGCAACAGTGCTGTGTGCGCTGGCTGACCACTGCCTGCTCACCCAATGAGCCCTCTTGTGCCTTTGCTGAGAGCAGATTCAAATGAGAGGGAATAGCACTGGCTAGAAATTTATATGCAACAGCTCTCTTCTCCTAGCCTTTCTTGTTTTCTACACCTTTAGAAACAGACTATTAGCTCAAACAACTGAAATCTCTGTCATCTGCTGCATAACACAAGCAGCCAGTCTCAGCCACATGCTGCCATGCTCATGAGATGGATCTACCTGGCACTGCTGGGCTCCTCTCTGCCTGAGATTGCAAATACCAGCCCGATCTCTCCACAGATTTTGGGATGTGAAAGTTTGAGACCTTCCACTTAAGGTGACCAATCACACTGAGGTCTCTAGCTCTTTACACCTAACTAGTTCAGCCTGGGAACATAGATCTTTGTTTCATAGTGCTTGTTCTCTGCAGCCTGGGACCCATCAGTCACAGAATCAAAGAATGGCTTAGGTCGGAAGGGACCTCAGAGATCATCTAGTAAAACTCTCTGCCCTAGGCAGGGACACCTTCTCACTAGACCAGATTGTCCTTTCAATCTGCCCTTCAACACTTCCAGGGATGGGGCACTGCAACGTTCCTAGGCAACCTGTTCCAGTGCCTCACCAACCTCATAGTGAGGAATTCCTTCCTAAGGTCCAATCTAAATCTACCCTCTTTTAGCTGGAAATCATTCTTCCTTATCCCATCTCTACAGTCTCTCTCCAGCTTTCCTGTAGCCCCCTTCAGGTACTGGAAAGACTGATTCAAGTTTCCCCTAGAGCCTTCACCAAGCTAAACAGCCCAAACTCCCTCAGCCTGTTTTAATAGGAGAGGTTCTCCAGCCCTCTGATCATCCCTGTGACCTCCTCTGGACTCACTCCAACAGTACCATGTCCTTCTTGCATTTGGGACTCCAGAACTGAATGCAGTACACCAGGTGAGCAGAGGGAGAAAATAACCCCTTTGACATGCTGGTGACCCTTCTTTTGATCCAGCCCAGGGTACAATTGGCCTCCTGAGCTGCCCTCACGCATTGCCAGCTCATGTTGAGCTTCTCATCTACAAATATCCCCAAGTCCTTCTCCTCAGGGCTGCTCTAAATCCATTCACCACCTAGCATGGTTTTGTGCTTTTTCTTACTCAAACTCAAATGTAGGACCTTGCACTTGGACTTGTTGAACATCATGCAGTCAGCAAGGGCCCAGTTCCCAGGGACTGTCACGGTCCCTCTGCATGGCCTCCCTTCCCTCCAGTGATTTGACCCCACCACACAGCTTTGTGTCATTGGCAAACTTGCTGAGTGTGCACTCAGTGCCACGGTCCATGTCACTGACAAAAGTGTTACCCAGCACTGACCCCTGAGGAACTACTCATAACTGATCCCCACGTGGACGTGGGCATGGAGCTGTTGATCACTGCAATTTGTGTGCGATCATCCAGCCAATTCCCTATCAACCGAGCAGTCCATCTGTCAAAATCATGTCTTTCTATTTTAGAGACAAAGATACCATGCGAGACAGTGTCAAATGTCTGCACAAATCCAGGTAGATAACAGCACTTGCTCTACCCTTATCCACCAGCACTGTAACCCATAACAGTGGGGCTGGCACATGACTCTAAGCATACATTAATTCTAAAAAGAGCTAAATAATAGTTTGAAGTGCTTGAGCAAACCCACTAGACTCAAAGAGGGTCCTGCTTCAAAGCTAACTAGAATTAGATCTAATATGAGCAGAGGCTCTGAGGAAAGTTAAGGTGCTAAGGAACGTTTTCTGGTGATGTGTTTGATCCCTTTTCCCCCTTTGCACCTTCCCCTAGGTGATCACTCCTCTGCTGAGCAGATTTAAGATTCTCTTTCTACAACTGTGGATTATTAGGTCAGATTTTCTGGGCAAGGCATGGCATTTTAAACTTCACTTAAAACTCTAAACTGGTCTGTGTGCAGTATCCAGCAGACGCTGTGCTCCACCTCTGAGCAGATTCTGTGCTGGTGGTGAAACTGCACATTTTATCTGAGCTGTATCTCTGCCTCTTGAAAGGAAAGCACAGTGTAAATGTGCCTCATTGTAATAAAATTCAACCAGAACAGAAACAAAAATCCCACAGATCTGTAAATGCATGTTTTGACTACACTGAAAAGGTAGAGCATTTATAGAATTGTAAATAAATGACCTAGTGAAATCAGGCTCTTTGTTAAGCTCGACAGTAGGAAATTATCGTATAGCAAGTTATTGCCCTCACAGCGAGTAATAGTCCATGTGGAATGGTTATGGCAGAGCATTCAGTTACACATTAGGGATGGTTTTATTATAACACATATTTACAGGCTTCATGATCTGTCTTGTAAATACATATTAAGGAAATGTAAGCAGTTGGCTCTCAGTGCTGGGCCTTAAATATTTGCCAGTTTTACCTTGGCTAAGCAGAGAGAGTCTCACAGGACTGAGAACGTTCTTTGTAGTTGCCACACCAGAAAGCACCTGAAAGGACAGCAGGGGTTTAATCAGGCAGCCAGTGTGAAGGATCCAACTGTCTTATCACTTCAGAAAGAGGACTTACACACACTAAGACATGTGCTGCAGTGACCTGGACAGGCTGGAGAGCTGGACAGAGAGAAATTTAATGAAGTATAACAAGGGTAAGTGTAGAGTCTTGCATCTGGGCAAGAACAACTCCAGGTACCAGCATAGGCTGGGGACTGACCAGTTGGATAGTAGTTTAGGAGAAAGGGATCTGGGGGTCCTGGTGGACAGCAGGATGACCATGAGCCAGCAATGTGCTCTTACGGCCAAGAGGGCCAACCAACAGCATCCTGGGGTGGATCAGAAGGGGGTTGATTAGCAGAGCAAGAGAGGTTCTTCTCCCCCTCTACTCTACACTGGTGAGACCATATCTGGAGTATTGTGTCCAGTTCTGGGCGCCTCAGTTCAAGAGGGAGTCCAGCATAGGGCAACAAGGATGATGAGGGAGGTGGAGCACCTCCCTTATGAGGAGAGACTGAAGGAGCTGGGTCTCTTTAGCTTGGAACAGAGGACACTGATGGGTGACCTCATTAATGCATATAAATATTTGAAGGGTGGGTGTCAGGAGGATGGAGCCAGGCTCTTCTCAGTGTCAGTGATAAGACATGAGGCAATGGTTGTCAGCTGGAACACAGGAGGCACATAAATATGAGAAGGAACTTCTTCATCTTCACAGTGAGGGTGACGGAGGACCAGAACAGGCTGCCCAAGGAGGTTGTGGAGTCTACTTCACTGGAGATGTTTAAAACCCACCTGGATGTGTTCATGTGTGATTTGGTCTAGGTGATCCTGCTGTGTCAGGGTGATTGGACTAGATGATCTTTCGAGGTCCCTCCCAATCCCTAATGATACTATGATTCTGTGACTCCTCCATGAAATACACTTACACAAGTGTGGACATTTGGGTGAGCTAGTGATTGGGTGCCTGAACCTCCAAGGCTTCTTATGGATGCTGTTTCTGCCCAGCTTTCTACCAAGTCTCATGCAGTACCTGTCTACCAAGTCTCCTGCCGTACCACAGCCAGCATTAATAATTATTACACAGACAAACATATGCACAGTGCGCAAAGCACTTTGGCCACAAGTTTACTGCTAAGCAAGAATATATCCACTGAGAAGAAATTCTTCTCCAGATTACAATTTGTATGTGCTGAATATTCTATCTCCATTCACCATCCCAGGAAGTTCCACGTGTGTATATTTAAACACAAAACGTACAGCTGTTCACTGTAATTTGCCTCACTGAACATTGTGTCTATTTAATTCTTTTGAAGGTCAAATGTATTTTAATATTTTGGCAAATGCCTTTGGAACCAACTTAATTAAACAACACATTTAAATTGGGCAGTAGCTTTTCCTCAGAAAAGCTTACAACTACTAGCCTGAACAATTAGCTACAGGCTTGGACCCATTCAGCTGGAGAACTGGAGCTGAGGTGCCTGCGTGCTGCCAGACCTTCTCTGGCTCTGAGTGTGTTCAGCGTGGGTGCTGTTGCTGTGCTCTTGGCAGTCCACCACATGCACTGCAAAGCTAGCAACAAGGAGCAGCAGCAGAAGGCATCGAGGCTGAAGAAGTCGGAGCTGGAGAATTTAAAAGTGAGGAAGCTCAGCAACACCCGAAAGGGCAGCTCATCTATGAAATGTCTGAGCACCGCTGCTGACAGCATCACACAAGGCCTAAGGTGAACAAAGTATTAGTGCTCCCAGGAAGGGAGACAAGAGCTGGGACTGGAACCCAGTTGTTCTTAGAAGATACTACTTTCATGTGAAATATATACATAAGAAAATATACACTCATCTCCTGGTGTACACATGTAACAGTGCAGATGCACTGCCTCACACGAGTGCTGAAGACACCCTTCTCATGTCAGGAGGAGTTTATGCAGGGGTTTACGTGACATGCACATCTTATTTTCACACATCAGCTCAACAGCCTGCATCAACACCAGATTGCAGGAACATGTGCACACACATGTGTTCTTGTGAAATACTCTGGCAAGTACGTAGGCTTTACAAAAATCTTCTGTCAGACATTATGTTGACAGATGTAGATGCAATGGCTCTTCCAACTTACAGAAACCAGCCCAGACATCGTCTTTTCACACAAAAAGCTAGAACCAGAGCATTAAAAATTCAGCATTGACATCACATCTAATATTTTCATTGTTATCACTTGACCCTTTGGTCCATGCTTGTTCAAGGCAGCTTCTTTTTTATTAATATCTCAGCACTCTGTGTGACACAACTTGAGTGTGTCCTAATTTAATTTTAATTAGTGCCGACTTTTGCTTTCCTCACTAATGAAACAGAGCTCATTATGAAGTGTAATTGAAGACCCCTAGAGGGAGGGGTGCCTGGAGACCTCATTGTGTGGGTACCCGGCATCCTGCCCAATAAAATTCTCTTCTGAACGAAAGCAGTTCTATCATTAATTCATACTGCAGGGGGGCTAACTAGCTGCCAGCCGCTGCATACTGCTCTTAGGAAGAACCCAAAGCCTATTTGTTTTCTCCCAAGAAACAGTTCCAATTTTCTAATGACTAAAGTACTGACATTGTAAATCCTTCAGAGTCGTTGTTAAAAGCATCTGTGCACATCCGTTGTTATGAAAGTATATGCCTTTTCATTAGAAGCAGACTATTCAGGAACTTTTTTCTGTGTGCTTTTAATTGAGCTTGAATGATACAAATATTGAGTTGCGGTTAACTCCATTTAAAAAAAAAGAGAGAGAGAGAGACAGAGAAGGAAACGTGCTCTGTTTACAAGACCTCCAAGATGACCTGGGCAATGGCTGTAAGGCACACATAATCTTAGAGGAGGTGGTGAGGTAGGAGAATAAATGACTATCTCTGGATGTGGATGGCCATGAGGAGAGGTCTGCATGGCCACAGTACCCCCAGACTCTCAGGTTCTTGGCTCCACAGATGTGGATTTAGGGTAACAGCAAAGAAAAATTATTCAAATAACTGCATGCGTGTTGTTAACGGCAGACCAAGGGCTTTTTTGTAGTTTTGGCTTCAGAAGTTCTCTGTCTCAGTTACTGGACTGAACACAGACCATTGCATTATCACTGAGTAATGACAGAGTATTTACAGGGATTTGTTCTGAAACAGTTACTGTGGCTTAGATTTGCCTTCTGCTTCATTCCAAACCAAGAGTGGAGCACATCAGGCTTCTAAAACAGGATGGGGCAAAGGAAAATGAGGCCTCCAGGTTTATCAGAGCTATCACTATTAAACACTGGCACTAATTAGGGTCTTGAATCAGGGCAGCCAGCACCATGCCTTGCAAGAGCTGAGGGTGCATGTGTCAACAGACACACAAACCTGTCCACTTAAGGGGATACACATTTACACACAAAACTGAGCTAAACTTGCATTAAAACTTGCATTTCACCAGTATGAGACTAGGATTTACCTACCAGGCACTGGACTAGATGTTTATCTAGAGTTAGCCCAAGTAATATTTGCATGAAAAGGGCACCTACCACAAACGAGATAATTGAAAAATGCACAGAGGACATAAAATCTGCTGATTGTGATTTTCCTCCAAACCAGCAACACAAAGACTTACCTAGAGCAGTGAGGACACAGTGTCTATGTACAACATCATAGCTATTCTAATAAGTATCTGAAATGACAACAAAATGACTTGTTTTGGTTTCTAACCCCACAATGAATCACAGAGCAAATGCCTCCCAGTCAAGCCTGGGGTGTGCATGCAGATTTGCAGCTCCTGGCCATCGCATTCCAGGGCAACAATTGCCAGCAAAGCTGACCATTTCCCAAATTCATGCTACCTGAGTTGTAGGCAAGGCAGAGGCATTCTCTAGGCTGAAATATAGTTTAATATCGCTGAGAATCTGTCCAGAGAGCATAGTGTGATCAAAACAACAGGAAAACAGCACATTTACACAAAACCCTGACCTCAAATTAATGACACTTCATCAGTTTTCCTGAGACCTGAGACTGACTCTGTATGAAGCAAAACCAGAATAAGAAGGTCCATGGAAAATAATGCATTCTGATCACTCCATTTTTGATGTAGTTGAGAAGTTGAACCACAATTTAATTGCATCCCATAACAGAAAACTATTTGTGTTCATGTGTCCTTTGTAAGCTCAAGCTTCGGTGACAAGAAAGTTGGGGGAGACCCAGGGAAGGGCTTTTGCCTACTGACTCATAGCACCCATCACTGGCAAAATACCGTTAGCAAAACTCAGTCCCTTTAATAATGATCTTGTCTGATAGACACTGCTGCTGTGGTTCTGCTGTTAATCTTGTCCTGATGCTGTAACATTAGAAGATGTAAACTATCTTTTCTCTCTACTCATGAACACTGTGCAATTTGCATCCTCCCAGGGGTGCTCCAATTAGCCAAGCCTGCATCACACTCAGCTTTCCATCAACTTTCTGTGTTGCACTGTGCTGGAAAAGCTAACCTCCTTCTCCAGGCACGCACAGAAACTGCCTGTGGTGGTGTATCGCTGCTGACTCTTCAGATACATTCTCTATAAAGCTGCAGGTTTTGACCTCATCAGCGATTCCTCAGTCTTTATACAGAAAAGCAAATTCAACAATGAAATATGTTTAAGTACCTAACAGACACACGATTCTTGATTGTAGCAAATGCAAAGGTTGTGTGTGACCTTAACAGGACTGCTTTTGCCTATCAAGAGCAAGGCTTTGCACTGCCCAGCACTACTACTGAAAGATACATTCTACAGTAACGCCATCTTCCTTTCACGACTCAGTCAACTAGCAGTTAACTCAGTATTTTGTGCCAATACCATATTTTGGCAGGTTTTTAGCTTGCCTCTTGCGCTTCCCCCGCTCACACTTCATAGTGCACCTACACCGGCCCTGGTGTTTATGTGATCAGTGGTTTATAAGAAAAATACTGATTTTACTTTTCCTTCTTGAAGTTTAAAAGCAATTGATTTCTGCAATGTTTCCATAGTTAACTTCATTTTGGAAAGCAAGCACAAAATTATTGTGGCTCTCTTAGATGAAATCAATATGAAGTTGTGAATTTGTCTTCACAAGTGAACTACCCCCTCGATGAGAATTGAAGCCTTCTTCACTGGGGCATGGTGACAGTGGCTCAAAACATCTCTGTTAGTCTCTGGTCATACCTTTTGCTCTGCATGAAGCAGCCACATGATGATGCTAATTCCCTACCCCAAGTCCAGCCACTGCCTGTCTGATCTGTCAGCATAACTACATTTGTAGTTCCTCCCTAACACACTGCTGCTTGTAGAGTTGCTGGGGACGGCAAAGAATTTTTGCTGCTTCCTGTGGTTCAACTACAGCTACAAAAGTACGTGTGAATGCAAACCACATCTCCTGGCTGCTCTTGGTTGTTACCATTGCTTTAGGCTTTTTGAGGGACACCAGAAGGAAGAATATATAGTAATTACAATTTCAGCTTTCAGGTGTTAATTTTGAGCATTCTGAAAGTTGGAAGAAATGTAATGCAAAGCTGTGGATTACAGAAACTGCAGCCCTTTGGCACTGGGAAGTCAGTCCCTTCAGCCCATGCTGCTAGTGGAGCTGGGTCCATGTCAGGCACAGACCCTGTTCTACTAGCACACACTTCAGTGCAGAAGCAGAAAGGATGCTCCAAGGGATGCTGCAGAAACTGAGAAGCCTACAGACCTTATTGAACAGGCATCTGCTGGTACTCCAGAAAAATAGCAACAGGGTGTGTTATTTACTTATTTTAACCACATCTCTGAAACATGTAACTTCTTAAGCAAGTTCTAATCCTCATATCACTTCCTATGTCCCAGCCACACATCCTTCCTGAATGGCTGATGACAGCGCCCAGTTTTAAGATCATTTGTTTGGGGAGAAGGGGATGGAATACCTGTTACTAGCATTTTCTAAGCTCTCTGGTCTCCTTAATTTGAAGAGCAAAGTGTGCATATGTCCATTAGCTAAATGTCACATTCCACTGCCTGGGAGTGAACCACTTCGGAGGTGACATTGAGCAGGGTTTACATGTGTATGCAGCAGCCAGCTGATGTGTGAATCCATTACTGTTATCAGCAATGCATTCAAATGACCTACTTTTTAACAATGTCACAACTGGCTGACAGAAGAATTCAGTAAACTGTTGGCATGCAATTCCCTATCTAGACTGATAGAATAATAATCCTCTTCAGGTACAGCTACACTTTTCTATGCAAAGCTGCCAAACAAAGGTAGAAGCCAAAAAAACCCTTTTGAATCCTCTGAGTGGTCTTTTCTGACACAGAGTCACTGGGTCACCATACAAGATGGTGCTGTAAATAATCAAGTGCCAGAGGACCAGGTTCTTACAAGCTGCAGATAGAGAAAGTCATTCAGCAGCATCTAAGTGGCACAGATAGTTTACTCCTATTCCTCTCCTTCGCCTTTCACGGAAAGCTTTTACCTGCTTTCCATGGATGAACTTTCTACCTAAACAACTGTCTTGCTCTGAAGTCAGCAAAGCCTGCTGAAGTGCAAACTACACAGCTCCATTCTTACGAGGAGACCTTACTGTGTGTCCTTATATTCCTCACTTGTTCCTATTTTGAACTTAAAGGACAGAGTTGCATTTCAGCTGCAGAAATGTATAAAAGCAGCCACATGCTTTTAAGCATATCTTGACCTAATGCCCATAATGCAACCCTCCCATTTTACTAAAATCAATTTAAAATATTAAATCATAGCTTTTTGTTATCTTAAATGTAGAACAATTGTACTGACTATAGAAGAATGATAGTAAAACAGCAATCCTGTTACAAATGTGCTGCAGACACATGAAGAACATGGTGAAACTCTTCAGTGCTTACCAGAGATAGGTTTAAGTACTGAAGTACAATTCCACTGACTTCAGCAGGGCCAAGTTTGTAAATGCAGATTTTACTAATATCAAGTTCTGTGCACACACAGCTGATCCAGAGCTACAGCCAATCCTCAGCACCTTTCAGTCACATCTGAGGACATTCAGCTCCTGCTTTCTGTTTAAAGTTAGAAGAGAAGCATTGGTGAGACTGTCACCGAGATGGGATGATCTGAGTCATCCTTGGGATACCAAGGAACTATGTCTGGCGCAGATGCGGCACCTCAAGGCTGAAGTAGAAAAGGGAATGAAAATACAAGAGGAAGAGCTGCCTAAGTAATACTGTGCCAGAAAGCCTCTCCTCCACTGTGCTCCCAGCATTCTGAGGAACAGGGGGCTTTTTGAAATCAAAGCCAGTCTGTCCACTGCTTATTCTGAAGCCAGGTGAGGGACACAGACTGCAGTGTTCTGGCTGCAATGATGATTAGACAATTCATCTTCTTCTCCACTCTCCTGAACATGTCTGCTATGAGCAGGACAGGTTACAGCCACGAAGTATAGACATGTTTGCCCAACAGGCACTAATCAGAAGGGAAATCAACATATTTATTCATTAGAGAAGAAAAAAGAAAACTGCAGCGTGCATTTCGCATGTAGGATACTCAACAGTCCTGTGTCCTCATGTGTCCCTTGAAGACTGTAGGCACTTAAGGGTATCTACATACTACTTATATCAAGATTATCAATAACAACATTTAATGTACTTAGCCATGCATGAAAAGCAAGTAGAGCTAACAGCAACTGGAGAACACAAATGTTTACACCCAGCATAATAAATACAAATACTCAAACAGACCAAATTAAGATCTTCAAGGATGTTTGTGCACACATGCATCTTCATTGCCATACACACACACCCCACTCCTCCCATTAACAGAAAATTCTTTCTTCTCCATTTGTCCTTTGTAAACAGAGCTTAGCAAATGGCCATTCCAGGACAGAGACTCTGTGGTGTGATGTTTTACTCCTTAAAGGTGTTAGAATGTAAAACATGCAAGAAGGGGTTCAGCTCACATGGGAACAGGGCACAGACACTTGCCAATGCTGGTGAAAGAGGAAGAAAAGGCATCCCAGCCCTTCATACCTCTGCAGTTACAAGCAGGAGGCTGGCAGTGTGGGAAACCCATTACTCTCTGTAATTATGCAAGAATATGTCAGGTGGTAACAGTGCAACAGCATCAATTTGCTTTGAGTTGGTTGTCTGAGTGGCAGACCCTGTTGCTACAACTGCAGAAGAAGAGCAAACTGATTGAAGTCAGATTACAGATGACTTCAAGTTTAGAAGCAGCCCTACAAATACTTCATCTATCAGACATGAGAACAGCTTTCTTCTAAAAACAGAGCATACAAAGTCCCAAATCCTGCAAAACACCTGCACACATGAAAGCTGTGTAATCGGCCTGCTGAGCACCCTCCACAACACAGTGAACTCATCAGGTTGTAGTGGATCCATGAAGAGGTCTTCTTCATCTGCACCAAGAGCAGAGATTGAATTTCTTTGCCTGTTGATGCTTGGGACAGGCTAGCCCAGCTCCTGCAGCTGCCAACCAGAGCCCAGACACCAGCCACTCCTCACACTTGTTTGTGCCAAACCAGAAGCTGCTGCTTCAGGAAAAGGTGGCAGAGATGCCATATTATTGGCACTCATGCTCTGAAGGGGATGCTGCATTGCATCCCATGCACATAAATGCTGTGTTTTACACCTTGTTTGCTATCTGCTCTTCCACACAGCTGTATATGAAGACAAGTTTGGGAGTCTGCCCTGACTGTGCTGATGAGATCTGAATTAGCAATCTGAGGCTGCAAGGCCATTTGCATCCTGTTAAAATTTTCTTAAAGTTAAATCACAGCTGGAAGAAACAGCTTGGTCCTTCGAAAGCTGCAAATTGCTATGGCCCTGAGGGCATTTTCAACAAGAAACTCTGCTCAACTAATATGTACAGAATTCTCTGTGCTGCCAAATATTGAGATAAAATTCTGCTCCACAGAGTGCTTAATGTCAGCGTGAGCCTGGTAGCCAGGCTGCAGTCTGCACACCAAGGTGTGCCAACCAGGTTGGACAGCTCATTTCTTCCTAAGGCCACTAGAATTCCTTAGGGTCAAGGCTGGGGAAAAAACACAGACATCCCCTGGACTGATGGAGGCTGTGGAGGTAGGCTAAGTAGGTGCTCAGAGTTCGATGTTCAAACAGCACAAATCTTGCTTACCTCTGAGAGCTCACCATGCTGTTAGTTCTGAATTGAAAAGCATTTATTTGTGTTGTGTGTAACAAAGACCTCCCTTTAGTGGAGGAGAGATAATCATAGAATCATTAGGGCTTGGAAGGGACCTTGAAAGATCATCTAGTCCAATCTCCCTGCCACAGCAGGATCACCTAGACCAAGTCACAAAGGCACATATCCAGGCAGGTTTTAAACTTCTCCAGAGAAGGAGACTCCACAACCCCCCCGGGCAGCCCCTTCCAGTGCTCTGTCACCCTCACTGTGAAGAAGTTCCTTCTCATATTTATATAGTATGCCCTTGTACTTTGACTTATGTTTCCCATATAAATCCTGTCACTCCTGTGATTTTGAAACTTGTTTTATAGTAGGAATTTTGGCGCTTCCTATAGATCTGTCATTCTTCTGGGAACCCAGAACTGCCAAGGCCTCAAGGAAACTCTGGAAACATTCTTCTTTACTATAGAAGTCTCATCTTTCACAATATACATTTTTCCCTAAAGATTCCATTCCCATAAGCATCACACACTTCGCAGTTTCAGGCTACTTCTCTATACATTGTTTTGTGCAATCTCTAATTTTTGTAATCAAGATTAGGGTAAAATTAATTAACACTTTCACTACTATAGATAACTGTCATCCAAAGCTTTTTTTATTTCCTTTTCCAAATCTAACACTTATTTCAAAATGGATCATTTAAATTCAACCTCTGCAAGCTGCATTCTAAATGCCTCATGCCTCTAATAACATTATCTAACTAATCTGCATTTGTTTTGCACCAAATCCAGATAGGAATATGTTAATAAGATTTATGTACAAGCATTTCAGTTCTCAGATTTTCCTTTGAGTTCCCTTTTGCTTTTGTAGTGTCTGTAATCACTCTATATGAAAAGGAGAATAAAATGGCCAGTCCACACAATGGGACTTCCTCTGGCATAAGCCAGCTTTGGAGAGGATGTGAGTATAAACCCAGAGAAAGCTTTGAAGACATAAATCAGTGAGACTATGTAAAGAGTAACTGTATCTTCTTTTTGACAAATCCCACGCTTTTTTTCTTGATAAATGAGGACTGACTCTTTCTATGAAATCATCACTGCACAACAAAACAATGGCAGAACAACAGTGATGGCTTCTCTGATGATGCCTCCGAACTTGTCCAAATATCTCTTTTAAAGCAAAGAGAGAGGAGTAAAGCATATCCAGACCTTTACACTTTCCCTAAACAGATGCGTACTGTGCAACCCCAGGACATACACATACACTCACCTTGCACATTCGGAGAACATGGGTTTGTTCTCTCCACAACCAATTTTCCAAATAATGCAAGATTTAAAGTTTCTAATTTTTTCCTTTCCCCTGATGAAGGATTTTCACTTTCTTAAACCCCTGGGGAGGCAGAGTCACAGAAAGAGTAGAAGGACACTTTAAATCTTTTAAACTACTAATTATTAAATAGATAAATCTCTTTCATGCATAGAGCTCCCAAACATGCTGAGTGGGTAATAAGAGAGGTCTCCACATACAGCAGAAGAATCCTGTCATCTTTGCAGACATGAGGCTGGAACTGTATTTCAGTGTCAAGACTTCATTTGCCAGAACAATTATTGGGCAGAGCAATCTTGGGTTGCCAGCTTTTCAATCCATGCTCTCAGCAGCTCAGCTGGAGTCTCTGGCAAGGAACTGTAAGAAGAAGCTGGGAATCAGATCTCCTGAGTTGTTTCAAGGACCACAGCTCCCCATCCATGCCAAGCCCTAGCAATTTTCCCAAAAGGGAACTACCATGCCCAAGGCAGTAGCAGAGACACCTGACTCAAGGCTTTACACAGATTGCCTGCTAGAAGCTTGGATTGGATGGTGCAAATGCCAGGCTCATGCTCCAAGGACTCTGGCTGAAGGAAGTATCCCCCTCAGAACCACAGCACCTGCTTCCCTCTCCATCCTTCAGTACCTAAGACAAAGCTGTTTGAACGTGCTTGCTTTTCTCTCAGGCTAAAGTGAGTACTTCCCTTTCACAAAATAAATGTCCTGAGATTTAAGACAGGTGGGTCTGAGATACAGAGATACTCTGAGAAAACAGGGAACAAATGACCCATCTGTCAAGAAGCAGCTTCAGTGTTAGGCACAACAATGTGATAATATGGCCACAGAGAAAGCACCCTGCAGCAGCCATGGAGAATTAAAGTCTCATTCACGCTGACCCAAGGCTAGAAAGAAGGGTAATGAACCTTTCAGGTTGCATCTTCCCATTATGGTTCCCCTTTTTCAGTGCCCAAGCTCCCTGTTTCTGTACATTTAACTACTGTAGTTTTTTGCCAGGGAATGCAGTGTTGCATTTCTAATTTATCTTCACAGCATTTATTTGGCCTCCAGGAGACAGCAGCTATTGCAGCAAGCACATTTCCCTCACAGTAGTCAAAATGGTACCTGGTGTGATGCAGCAACTGTTTTCTATGCCAGAAAGCTTGGAAGTAGAACCTCCGAAGATCTCATCCTCTTCACCACACCACACAAAATCAGGAAAAAGCCTGATTTCAGGAATAACTTTCCTATAGACTTTGGTAAGATGCAAATAGATCTGCAAGACTCTAGCTGAGGACAGGGGTGGGGTAAGAAAAAATCCGACATGAGCCACTTCAGTACCTGAACACTGGGGGCATGACCTGCCTATGACTTAGGTATTTGGTCACAAAAAAGGAGAATTAAACTACAATCACTCTGCGCCTGCTCTCTGTTACAAGTAAGGTACTGCCAGGTTCTCAGCAGATCCATAACCACCCTGCTTGCAAAACAACTCTCATGTAGAGACCTTTTCTCACTATACCTCAATCCATATCCACCCCATTTGTGTGCCAGGTACTCAAGTTCAGGGCAGAGTTGTTGCTAAATGGACTTTCCTCAAAACCAAATGTCTTTGTTTCACAAAGAAAGGTTTGGTGTCTTCTTAGAATAAAACCAGTGAATTCTGATTTTACCGTAGGAGTTACTGGTGAAATCACAAATATATTTCAGTATTTGTCTGCCAAAGAAAAATTAAGATTGGGCTGCATTAATATATGTGATACCAAATGATCCTAGTAAAAATAAATTCTAATGTGTAAAATCTAATGTGCCAAACCTAATATACCTTAATCTGTTAATTTTAACCACAAGCAATATTACATCTCTATAACAAATCTGTATCTCCACAAAGGAGAGTTAGGTATTTTCAGATGGTTTTCTCTTCCTTCTTTTATTTGGATTCTGTAAGTTCTACCTTGATTATGAATTGCCCAGGTACCCAGAGCACACTTCTGGAACGATACATATAGCAAAGATTTTCTGAAATTACTGAGCCATAGTCTCACCTGCAGCTCCATTTTAGCACAGACTTTTTCTGCAATTATGATTCTGAATGCAGATCCAAACTGTACATCTGAGGGCTGTCTCTTGCTATTTGCAATAAAGAGAAATAACAAGAATGTAAGCTGTAAGTAGAACGGCGCTTGAAAGCTACACAGGGGACTTCAGCAAAACTTAAAAACCCCACAAAAACACCAGTGTAAGAGTGTGACAGTTAGGTCTAGGATACCAAAATGCAAATATGCTTGGAGGGGAATTTGAGCAGAAGATTGGACAAGATGACCTTGAATTGTTTTATGATTTATGAGACTATCTTCTGGTTTGGCCACTAGATTATTTGTTTCAGTCTGTTTATGCTTATCGCTCTTCTCATGTCTGCAGATGGAAGGAAACCAATAAAATGTTCCATGTTGCTCTGAATCCCACCACTGGGGAAGTTCTAGATGGTCTAGACTGGACACTCCTCCCGTCTATAATGGAAACATGCTGACTGCACTTTGAACAGGCAGATCAAACACTGTGAGTGGCAGCTTGAGAAAATGAAACAATCAGCTCCATATTTTGTTGTAGATTTTTTTCCCAAGAAAATATGAAAGTGAAATGTGGTGGACAGGTCCAAGGAGACTGAATTTAATCTGCTTTTGAAGTTGTTTGTGGATGGCAAGAAAAAAATGTAAAAAGGATTTTTTTGACAAATCTCCTCTTTGGTAAGTGAATGGAATTTGCTGAAACAAGACCACCAGCTGCTTTGCTTATAATAGTTTGTACTAGATTTCAATATATTTGTTTCCCTCTAATAGATGCTGACTCTATCCCACACTGAGGACGGGCCTCATCCAGTGCTTCAGATGCAGACATCCCTCTACCCTAATGATACTCAGAACTGGAGGTTAGATTGTTCAATATGGAAAGAGTGATGAATCAAACCAACTCAAATCAACATCTACCTTCTGAATGTGTGCAATGAGATCTTGATTAGAATTTTTGTCCTGGAATCCTGAAAAATACATGAGGAATTTCTTGTGTAGGAAGGGGCAAGAAAGACATTTGCCTTTTTTTAAAAATGTTTCTAATGTCTATTTTTAAGCATATATTTATTTATTGGTAGATAGAAAATGTTCAGATCCTTCTTTTCAAACTTTTTATTATCCATAGTTTTCCTGAGAAAACAAGTCTTATACAATCCTTCCTGCTCTACACAGAAGTATGTTTGTGCAAGTGATCCCATTAATAATTGTGTCATTTACTAGTATTTATTACAATAGCATACACTGTATAGTTTATTAGATATAAATCCCTGGGAAACATTGACTAAATTTGACAGATATGGAGAACTCAAAGATATTCAAATCTGTGTTTAGTAAGAAATGGTTTTGCTAATTCTGCACCGTTTGCACATAATTACTCAACATTTTTAGTGCATCTCTCTTTTCTGATTCAAGACTGTCCATGATAATACCTAGCACTGATGAGGCAGGCAGTCAGTGGCAAACACAGCTTAACTAACCACTACATTGATGTTAATCCTCCTTTCCTAATAATTGCAGAAAACATGGCCCCACAGACATCCTTGTCTCTAAAGTAGTGAGAAGTGGATTTGACAGATGGACCACTCGGTGGATAAGGAATTGGCTGGACGGTCTCACTTAAAGAGTTGTGACCAATGGCTTTATGTCCAAGATACCAAGAAGCAATTTCTTATGGTAAAGAATAATGAAGCAACGGAATTGGACTGTCTGGGAAGTTGCAAAAGCTCTACCTCTGGAGGGCTCTAAGAGGCTGGACATCTTCCAGGAATGGCACTGGAAAAGCTGAGCCTGTCTGGAGTAAAAAGAATAACTTTGATTCATTTTTTAGTTCCCTTCCAGCTCAATTTGTCTGTGCTTCTGTAAAGTAGCAGAGTGGGTTGGAAAAAGTTAAAAAAATACTAAAAAGAAGTAGTATAGTGAAGGCATTTAGAGAATGAGATACATTCAATTAGTCTAAGCATAACTAGTGTTCACTGGTGGAGAGACAACTGAAAAGGAGCACACTCTTACGCCACACACAACCACAGCTGCGGGCCAGCAAGGATGTTCCAATGCAGGATACGGAGCCCATAGCAAGTACAAGGCCAGTTCAGAAAACTACTTATCATTCTTTTCATTGCCTTCCAGCTCTAGCCAAAAGCCTTCAAAGTTCAGCTGTCTGTACACTACAGGGGCACCCTAAGAACCTCTGTCATCCTTCATCCAACATGTGTCACTGTGTCTCAGCTTGATCCTTCCTAGGCTCTAAACTGGTCTCCCAGCAAGCTGGGAGCAAATGTCCCAGTCAATGTGATTGGAGTGTTCAGCTGTAACACAGAGAAAGTAAAGACATAACATGGGACCAACAGAAACTCCCACAGCTATCATACAGCACCACAGAATCGCAGAATCATTTAGGTTGCAAAATACCTTTCACATCAAGTCCAGCTGTTAACACTGCCAAGTGTGCCGCTAAACCATGCCCCAATTGCTTCATCCACACACATCTTTAGATACCTCCAGGAGCAGTGACTCAACCACTTCACTCAGTAGCCAGTTCCAATGCTTGGTAATCACTTTTGTGAAAAAATATTTCCTAATAACCAACCTAAATCTCCCCTGGCACAACTTAAGGCCAAAACCAACTGTAACTGCTCTGTGCTCCGGGCTCCCATCAGGAACCTGAGCACAGCATTTTTGGGTGGGAACAGGTGATTCCAGACCCAACTCAAAACTATAGAGACCCCTTGGGGGCCACGAAAAGCTCTAGCAGCGCCTTTCGCACATCGAGATGCTGCCACCTAATGGCATGAGAGGACAAACAGCACCTGGGGAAGTCACCCATGGCCATTTACAAGCTCGCAGAGGCCAGGAGGATTTTCTTTGTAGACGTCGAGATGGCCTGAATTCATCCCAACTGCAGCAAACGCCACTCACCGTCCTGCCACTGCTACACCTGCCAGTGGGCACACGGCCTCCGAACATCCTCCCGCTACCTCACTGCTATTTGTCACACACTAAGTCATTGTTACTGCCTCCAACTCTGTCCCTTCCACACATCCCAGGCAGTAAAACTTACCCCACCATGTCACATACACATTAAATACCCATCCTTGTGATCCAAGCATGATCGATTTCCCCATCCTGTATTACGGTCATGATTAACCTTCTCCCACTACGTCACATATTCAATACACCTCCTTTGCCTTCTTCACTCAGACAAAATGAATCTCCTTAGTATTGTCAATAATAATTTTCTTTATATCCTGCATAACAACATGAGGCAACCTGACAGAGCACTCAGGCAATAATTCAATCTTAGCTTCCCACCGACATTCATTAAACTGAATATAACTTCACCAGAGCTGCCACTGAATTATACCCTCATACCCTTGTGGGAATTGTATATTATTCCTCAGAGAACAGCAGCAATGCAGCTGAAGATTAAATAATTTGTTTAAAAAACCCCAGGATTGTATCTGGTAGCACATTATTTCTTCATCTCGTTGCTCACTTTGCATATTAGTAATTAGCAGAGGTTATTCCCTGCATCCCCTCCACTTTTATGTTTCATTTCATGTTGGATAACATTAATCTGTGGGAGATAAGATGTTGCAAGACTTTAATACAGCTGAAATGACTGAGATCTTCACTAGAGGAAGGTAAACCCTAGGAAATTTGAATTCATTTTGGCAAAACCTAGAAATCTGTCCTCACCACTCTCCCCATATCCCTCCCTCTAGAGAAGCAGCCTCTCACAGATCTACTGGACGGTGTGAATCTCCAGTGGTCTCTGCTGACAGTGCGGTGCTGCTCCTACTGCTGCATCTCCAGCCTGAATTTCTACTGCCTTCTTTTGAATAGTCTTAGAATTTACCCAACCCTAACGAAAAGTACAAGAGTTTTCCCAATCCACAGTGGTTTCTTTTGGGGGCTTTTCTGTGTCACCACTGTGTCAGGAATGGGGAGAGTTTGTGATGTGCCACAGAGCCTGTACCTGTACACAATGAGAAGAAATCAAAGAAATGCAACTGCATTTGTGTTCCTGCCTTGTGCTGCTTCCTCCAATCTCCCTGGCCTTTGAGGAATTTTCTGTAGCTGACACATATGATTTCCTTCAGCTGCGACCCCTGTTCTGACTACGTTGCCTTCAGCAAGATGGCTACTAGTCACAAAGCAACATGCCAGCATCAGCCCTGATCACATTGTTTCCCAGTCTCCACCAAAGCAAACCAGGCTAAAGAGCCCATCAATGATTCTGCCAGCCATGATCAGCAATCACCAGGCTCTGCCTTTTGCTTCTTTTTCATGGGTTTCCTGTTCCTGCAGTGTTTGGGGACAGAGCCCAAACATTCCCTCCCACATCACTCTTCTGCTCCTGCACACGTTGCTGGCTGTTAAACCTTATCCTGCTGAATACCATGTGTTTGATATTAATTACATGTCCGAGCCCCATGAAAGTCATTGAAATTTAATGAGATGCAGGGATGGAACCACTGAGCCAATGGCATTCATTAATGGTTGCCATGGAGATCAGTTTGCCAGGCTTGACCCACATTAAGTGCCACTGGTCACCTCCCAAACAGACAAAAACATGAAATTAAAAAAAAAAAAAATGAGCCAATTCCTAAGGGATCTGAGCACTCTAGGCTCTTTTGGTTCTCACTCAGTGCAGCTGTGGCTCTGCAGAGCTCAGCGCGTGGCCCATGGCTCTGTTAGGGAATGGGGCTTGAACAGAAGTCAGGAGGTGCTCCTGAGTGGCATCTGCAGAAAGAAAGGAGGGAAAAAAAAGCCACCAACTTACTGACACAAAGCAGCCAGTGACCTTTTTGCACTTCCCTTCCTCCCCCCATATGAGAGGTACAGCTGAACAGTGCTGTCACTTCAAACACATTTTGTGCTGTTTCCAAAACGATGCTGTTCCCAGCAAATATTGGTATTGTGGCTCAGTCCAGGGACATGGGGTGAGAGAGCAAGAGATGGGAAAGGAAGAACAGAGGTTGGAACTCATTACACCAATACTAGATGAAACCATTTTGAAAGAGAAAGCTTCAGTGGAAAACCAAGAATGCCTCGCAATACAGGTCCTGCACAGGGCTTGAGGAAAGCAAATGTTATTTTCTGTCTCAGCCAGAGTCTCTGCAGAGCCTTGGCCAAACCCCTGACTCATCATCCCTCCCCATTCCCACCTCTATAAAATCAGGGTCACAACATGTTCTTTTTCCTTTCTCTTGTCTGCCTTGATAGAAACCTAGGGAAAGGGGTAACATGATCTCAGACAGGTCTTTGTAGTTTCTCAGTATAAATAAAAATAACAGAATTAATTAACAAGTACACCAATCTGTCTACTTTCCAGCCCTCTGGTAAGAATCAGACCAAGTGGATATGCACAGCCCTGACACCCAGGCGGTGTCTTTGTCTTGTAAATCCAGTGCTGTTACAGAGCAGCCCCCTACACACAGTTTACTGTATGCAATACAGTACAGGGGCAGCAAAGCCAAACCCCTTTTAATATGTTATTTTTCAACACTTTAGTCCAAGAAGTTACCTATCAGCAAACACACACAACTGGTGCATCCCAGGTTCTAGAAGGGAATCTACAAGAACAACATAGTTTAAGCCAGGCTTCAATTAAATGAAAAATGCCCTCATCAGAATCGCAAAAATGTAAGTTACAATTTATAAGGCAACTAACCCCTGAGCGCAGAGGCCATCCTTTGAAGCACAACCCAAAAACCAGAGAGAAATTGCAACAAACTTATCCAAGTACATCTGGTTCACCTAACCCATCTGCAGCCCTGGGAAAGAACCCCACTGCCAAAAATTGCTGAAACCTTATCCTTACAGCCTACAGGGGTTCAGATAATTATATCTGACATGAAAACTTGTAGCACATACAAAAAAACTGGAGGGGGAAGAAGAGGTCAACTGTATAAAGATGCAATCACTGTGGAACAGGCCAAGTTACAGCATGGTGAGCTGTTTAAACAGCCAAGATAAATAAGATACAATTAGGGTTACACTGGCTCACCCTTTTGAGATCACATATGTGGGTGTATGAACCTTAATAAAAAAAAGGCCAAGTTATCAGGACTTGCTGCTTATTTAACTTGGCCCATTTCAAAGCTCAGCCTGTTCAAACTTCATCCCATTTTTGCAGCAAACATCCCGTTTCCAATATTTTTATACTTGTCGAGCGCTTTCTGATCACATCTCTCTTCTTTTTATTGTTTTCATTAGAAAGAGAAAAGTGCTGAGAAAGGGAAGCGAATCTGAACTCAGAGCCTCCTACACCAAAGTCAGCAAACCTTATCCCCTTGTGCCAAGCAGCCTAGGGTCTTTGATCAAAAATGAAAGCACAAGAATTTCCAGCGTGTTTAATTACCAACCATGGGGAGCCTGGTACAGCCCCACAAATGGAATAACAACATATTGAAACTGGCAAAGGAGAATCGACTGAAAATATTTGGTGGAAGGGCCACAGAGTTCTTAGCCCACTTCTTAAGCCCACTTCTTAAAGGATATTTCATGGGAACATGATGCTGGCATTCAAAGCCTGGCTCCTGCAGAGCTCCTCAGACTCATGCCTGGAGACCAGCATTCCCCAGCCTCTGCTGGTCAGAGATGAATCCAGGATTTCACACTTTGAAAGGGGCTCGTGTGCAGCACTGAGGTTAATACAGAACACTTGTTACAGCTCTGTCCTCTCCAACACACTGCAAAGTTAGAAACTCTGGTTACGTTCTATTTATGTTGTTGTTACCAATCGCGTCATTTGAGATGCTTTCTACTACCTTAGTATTACCAACACTGCCTCTGAACAGATGTGGCTCACTCCAGCGCCTGCTTCAGCCTCTATATGCCACTGCTCCAAGGCATTAGGAGCCATTTCTGCAAGTCTTTGAAGCATCTTCATTCATGTGCGAAGGAGTACCTGGTTACGTGAAACTGTGAGGACCATGGTAACAACAATTTGGGGCACATATCACAGAGCAGAAGGGAGGCCATAGCAAAACAATAAAAACATTGTATCTGCTCCTTGATTCAGAGAACAGCAGACAGAATCAGTGGTGCAGATCCTTTCCTCAGCACCTCAGATTTAACAAGTCTGTTACAGTTGTGCACGTAGCAATGAGATGAGATGAGATGAGATGATATTTCCTTGCTACATGCACACAGTAACTCAGCAATGAGCAGCCCCATGACAATTTTAGTAAATACTGCTGAGGAGCCCAGGAGGGAGTGTAACCCCACGGGGTATCTCAAACCCACAGAACTGCTCAAGTTCCCGTAACTCTCCAACAGCTTCATACACAAGAGGACAAACTCCTTAGAAAATACATTCAAGAGTGGTTCACCTTGCTGCAGCACAGAGAGCAATGGGATGTGAATCCAGACAGCTTCCCAGTGTGGCTGGCAGTGAAGCAAGCAGCCCAGTCAGCTCACTTGCAGTGTCACAATGTGGCTATCCAAAACAGGCCCAGGAGGATGCTGAGACAAAAAGCAGCCACCAATTCTGCAGCAAAGACATGCTGGACTTGCAGGGTGATGGGCATGGAGCGCTGTATACAGAATCACAGCACAATTGAGCTGACCCTGGCACTGTCACAGCAGTTCTCAAGAGCACAGCCCCTCTGCTGGCTGCCAGTTTGGGAAGTACCTGCAAATATTACTGTGACCATCAGAGCCCCAGCCCAACAGCATTCCTTTGTTTCCTGCACAGGGCACACGACAACTGAAGGTACAGCTAACCATGTGTTTTGTGTGTTACACGTGATTTTTCAGCACCTGTTTCTACACTGGATTTGAAGAAACCACCTTTGACTGAATAAGTGCTTTGCCTTTCCCATAAATCCTTGCAGTTTTAGGACATGTTGCTTTTCTTCTGGGTGAAAGGCAAAATTCCCATCCCCTGAGCACCAATGCAACCCCATGGAAGGCAAGTGGGAGTTTGCACTCAGTAAAGCACCAGATAGTCAAGACAGGCAAGCTGGGAAAGACTTACAAAGCTCTTGGGGAGAAAAAGCGTGACCAAGGCACTGGCTGTTGTATTCTGCGCCAAGCTCTAAGAAGCCTCAGCCTGGATCTTAGACCTCTGTATGCACCTTTGCTGAATTCCTCTGCACCTGGCATGTCTTCCTGAGCAGTGGGCACACTCTGACAGGCTGTCCTACACAGCACAGGACTCCCTACTGCCCTTGGCCTGTGAGCACATACTCATCCAGCTCACTTCACAGCCCAGGAGTTCTAAAGTGCCCCTCAGTTTTTAATGGCAGTGCTAGATTCAGATGATGTGGATATTGTCCACTGAGCTGGGAGAAGAAAAGCAGAGATAAAGGAACTGAAAAAGTCTGAGCCAGAGAGCAGCTACAATGAACCACCCCAGGCTGCTGGAGGCCCTTCAGGGCCATCTGGCCCTAACAGCAGCACCAGCCTCCCCCTCCCTCCCACTGCACATTCCCTAGCTCCTGGTAAAATGGCTGGTTCCTTCCAGTTGTGGGGAGGGGTAACTGCCATATGGGCAATATGGGAGACGGGGGGGAACAGGCAATATGGCAGGCAGATGAAGGTGGAGATAAAGCCAAGCATGCTAGGGGTGAGGGGCAACCACTTATACACTGCCCATCTCACCTCATCTGCCAGATTATTTTGGAACCAACATCTCTGTCTTGTTTCATTAAAGAGAAGCCCTGCCCTATTGTCAGCTGCCACTACCCCATACCACACAGGCATTTTTCTTCTGTTATGCTCCCCACTCCTGCCCAGCATTCCCTGGAGCCAGCAGCACAGGGATGCAGCTTAGACTAATCAGAACAGAATTATGCGGAGAAGGAACCCAGTCATGTAGCCCCTCTTCCCCTTTCCATTCATCGCTGTTAAGCTGCAATAACTGAACATTTGCATCCCCATTTCACACAGTCTCAACTCCCCACAAATTAGCAGTCCACTGATATTTATAGACCAGCATATCCTCCATGTCTGCTTCTGACGAAGGCTGCAGAGGATGTTTCTATCCTGCAGGTGCCCAACAAGAAATTCTCTCCCTAAGACTGCCAGCAACATTTGGCTTCATTCTTTACGTCCCTCTATCTCACAGTGTAAGCATCCAAGTGATGCTGCTACTGCTGTTTGCATCGTTTACACTTTTATCTTCTTCCCCTGTGAGCCCTCATGGAGGTGTCTCCATTTAGTATGCAGGCCTGGATGGCCAGTTGCCATAGCAATCCATTGCAGTCCTCATAATATTGCAGGAAGGAAGATCAAAAAAGCAGGATTGTAATAATGAAAAAAAAAGAGAGGGAAAGAAGGAGAAAAGGCATCTCTCCCACTGCTTGTCTGCCCCACCACACACACAGACACTCTACACATTGGTTTAGGACTGGAGTGAAAGATGAACTGTTTCATGAGCCACACTGCCAGCAAACCAGATATCTAGAGGGGGGAAAAAAGGGTTTTTGCTCCTTTGGAAACACAGCAGTATGCTAGGTGTGCATGCAGCCTCCATACACCACTTGTCCCTCTGCCTAGACACAAGGCTTTACCTAGTATCCCCTTACCCACACAGAGACCGGACTCCTTTGCTCCCAGGACAGCTAACGTTTGAACAGAATGGGTTATTCACACTGTTCACCACTGCTGAAGAGTGAGCAGCTCATGAGCTGGAGTTTGTAAAGGCTAATGTTGGTCCTCAATGACCGGAGGCTCATTTGCTGTTTTTCCTGGATGTGCTTGAGGATGCCCACTTGAATCAAGTCTATACTGTTGTACAAGTAAGAGCTAACACAGAACTGTACACAGTGGTCTCCAAAGGGGTCTGCAGATAGGTCAGCCAAACCACTGCCATGCATAGCCCAGTCCCAAACAAAGCAGCCTTTGCTATGAAGGAGCTCAGCACGGGAATGCAACGGACACACACCAGTTTGAGAACAATTCCAGAATAAAGACCAGCATGCCCAGCCACACAGACACTGCAGCTGAAGTTTAAGTCAGCACAAACGCTGTGCCAGTGATGTGTGCTATCTCCTCCAATGTGTGCTGCTCACCACACGCACACTGTGGATTCGTGAGGTTATAAGGTACCCAAATGAAAGGATACAGTGTCTGAAAATAGATCTGGGCTCATCATCAAGAGTCTCCCCTGAGCTCAGAGACTTCATCCATGTTTCTCCTTCACCTATCTTTCTCCTCCATTTTTTCTATTTACCTGCAAAAGTATTAAAAGGGGACTTTTATTTTTTAATTTCACATTGTATGAGCAGCTTCAGGAAGCAAGTGCATGAAGACTCCATCCCCAGTGGAGAGCATGTGGCTAGCGGGTAGATTTAATTTATATGAAGCACACCACGCTGTCGTAAGTCCTGCTTGGCATATTAAACTGGTGTCTTACATCTCCTTCCAGGGCCAGAAATTTTCATTTCCCACATCATAAAGACCTATCCATGAATAATAATATTAATAATTAAGCACCTGACTCTAGGGCTATACTTTGAGCATCATAACACTCTAATCATTTGCTTATCCCATGATAATTACACTCCTCCATCCTATAGTCTATGCTCTGCCTTACTGGTTAACCATTTATTTGCCAGAGATTTTCTTAAGATGCCACCCAAGTTTCATACACCCCTCCCTCTGCCAAGTCTCACCAATTTGCTACAAAAGTGAAGTTTGCTCCACATCCAAAATTATTCCTTTTAAAAATGAAAGCTAATTTGTGTCATCATGAGAAGCAATAAGAAATCTAATTACTCCTGCTGCTTTTTAATCCTAGAATAGAAACAATACTTTGTACTCCTTCCTTAGAGTCTAAGCAGCAGCATTGCCAAAGACAGCAGTCTCAAGGCTCTGCTCTTTCACCACACTCACCAAGGGGTAGATTAACAGGGCAGGACAGATGTCCCAGATACCTGTGATAGAACAGAGGGATCTCGTTCATTTCGTCTCCTTCCCAAACTAAAAGAGAAGTAACCAAAGCAGTGGGAAGGGAGGGAGATGAATCTCTGCCACATAGATCCAGGCAGATAATTTCAGCTAAGCTTGCTCAGCACTAGTGAGGAACCAGAAGCAATCAGCTGCGGTATTATGGCATTCTGCCTGGACTAATTAGGTTTTCTGAGAAGTAAGATCTATCTTGCACAGGCTCACCTGAAAAGGCCATTTGTAAAAGGGTTCTTTAGTATAGTGCTGTTTTTTTTAAGCTCATTCCTGTAAAAATTATGGTCCCAGTTCTGCTATCTTTCCCATGCATATACATTAGTTGCTGCACTGTTTTCAACTAAAAATACAGCTACAAGCAATTCAGAACAAGGAAAGATATACTGACCACTCCCAAACACAGTCCTTTGCTGTGGCACTTACCTCCCATGTTTTCCCCACCACAGCTTACATCTGCTGCACAGGAATACACGATTCTTAAACATCTACTTATCCGTAGCATTCATGCAGAGGCCAGCCACAAACCTGCCCCATGAAGGAAAAAAAATTTCTCTGGACATTCAAAGGTTCTTCATTACCTGTAATCTCACAGCATAGACCTCTAGAAAGAGTGAAGGTGCATTAAAAGGAAGTGGATGGCACTCTGTGAGGCCATCAGTAAGAATAAAACAACAGCAGAAAAGCCAAACAAAATGGGCAACAGCAACTAGTACTTCAAAAGCAGGATATATCAAAAAGTTTAGTGTCAGCAATGAGGGCTTAAGAAAATAACATGAAAGCAGTAAGACCATAAAAAGAGGCCTGATAAGACAAGAAGAGCAGTGTGTCATGGAAGATCTCTAACACATGAAAAAACTCACTTTCGTAATGGTTTCCAACACCACATAACAAAGCACACAAACACTAGCTTGTACATATGAATTAAATAAGATTGGTGGTATGGCTTGCTTCTCTTGCCTGGTAAATAAAGTACCAAAAGAAACCTGCTTCTTGATGACATTGTCCCAAAACCAGGGAGTAAAAACACTTACTCGAAAGATTATGGGATTCTACAGGCTTACTTTTATCAAAGAGCTACTAATTATATACAGAAGAAGACAAGCCAGATTCTGCAAACTTCACTGATATAAATAACTACTTCTGAGAAGTCTGTTGAAATCAAGAACAGCCAAATGGACTGGATGCCAAGGCAGGATGATGCATTTGAAGAGACCATATTTTGGCCAGCAATTAAACAAAGACAGAAAAGCTAGAAAAGCAGATATTTTTAGGGAGGCGTGAAAATAAGAGACGAGTTTTATAAAACTGTGACCTACCAGACTCCAGCACTGACACTAACTAACAATTATCAGAACAACTGCTCATCAGATTTCAGTGCCTTGAGGTACTGACAAACAGAGAACTACCTTAGAGGAATAATTAACCCTGCACATTAGCTGTTTT
The DNA here is from genome assembly GCA_013400115.1 of Rhinopomastus cyanomelas. Lineage (NCBI taxonomy): Eukaryota > Metazoa > Chordata > Aves > Bucerotiformes > Rhinopomastidae > Rhinopomastus > Rhinopomastus cyanomelas. The sequence continues at coordinate 178,463 of VXBP01000521.1, read as the reverse complement.
GAAGGAAGCAAATGCCTATACAGCTTGTGGCTCTGCACATCTCTAAAAGCAAGTCACCCAATGTCAAACATGAACATGACTGCTCCAGTCTGGAACTTTGCCTGGGGCTCAGCCTGCACGAGAAAGCTGCACTGCTTTGTTACAAGAAGATACTTAGAGACCTTCACAGTCGGGCAGACCTTGTCTTGAAAGCATTCAGTTCAGATTTCACTATTCCTGCAGGGAAACTGGGACAGTCACCTCTCATAGTGCTGGCCAGAGAGCAGTTATATGTTACACTTCTTTTTTTCTCCTTTGCAACCTCACTGTGCGGCCCCTCCTCTCTTCAGTTTAGTTAAACAAATGCTTGGAAAGACCTTGTCGGAGCTGCTGCTTCACACAGCAACAAACCCTACCCATGAGCTGCAGGAAGTCAGAGCCCAGAGGTAGGAGCCAAGCAGCTGCTCACTGGAAGCAGCTGAGGGTGGAATCTTGCACCCCTGCCAGACAATCCCTCCTGGCTCCTCCTGAGCTCAGGCAATACCCTCACCTCTCCTGCTTGGTTTGGAATACAGCCCCACTATTAACCTAAATATTACTATACTTGCCTTTGTACCAGGACTTCCTACCACTGCAACTATGCCAGCAAAAAGTCACAGTGCTTAACCCCAGCTGGCTACATTAAAATTTTAAGCTAAGCCTAAAAGAACCAACAACCCAAACACCCAAACCCCAGAAATAGATACTTCCAATCATTGTTTTAACAGCATAACACGGCCTTATCTAATGGTTTATGCAAACATGCTACAAACCAGAATACTCACAATACTTCCTGGAATACCTTACTTATCTAGAGTATTTGCTAACAACTTGCCACAAATGTTGACTTTGAGTGTTCTTTGTTGAAGTTCATTATCTGTCCAGTGTAACTAATTGCTTCTGGATTTGCTGCTTGACTAGACACCTCCCAGAATCAGAATCAGCCTTCAGAGTAGCTATTGACTGATTCAATGTGAATCCTTAACTTGCACACATCCATAGTTAAACATCTACAAGAGCTTCCTTCTCCCATCTGAGATAAAAGATGGTCAGAGTAACCAGGGGAAGGCAGAGAAAGTCAGAGATATTCATACCAGATTCTGCAATGACCTGGAGAAGGGCAATGGACTATCCGTCAGTAGTTTTTGTCAGCAGCTGTTGAGCTCTGTGTGGCACAGCATAGTTCCCCCAATAGTTATCTCAGGCTTCTCATCTCTCTCAAGCTCTGCACCAAAGCACTAGTTTATGCTGTTTAAACGCAAACCAAAGTATATACACTTGCACAGATGATACACAAGCAAGCCTACCCCACTGCATCCAGAAGAAGGCAAACTTGAACATAACCACAAGACTGGCACCTGACAGCCATGAAGACCTGCAGCTAAAACCCAACTGTTGCTTTATACTTTTAATTGTCTGTTTATAGCCACCCATGGCATCAGTCTGCTGTCCTCTTGTATACACAAGACTGGAAGAGCTTCAGGGCAGAGGCTATAAATTGTTGTATGTTTATACGGTGCCTACAAAAACAATACAATAGCAACAGGAAATCGAGTAATTACATCCTCATAGTAACAATGACAGAGCTGAGATGCAGTGATTCTGTTTGTGTCAAAGTTACATAAATCTATTTAGCACTCACACAGATCTACTAACCTCCCTGGCCAGTTACAGAGACTAGATCTTCAGGACAGAACCACGGGAGATAAACTGGTGCGCTAAGGGCCAGCATTCATAGTAGGTCAGTATGCAGCTGCTAGCTGGTGTAATATGATGGGAGAGTCAAGGAAGCAAATCAGTCTGACTGCTTAAAATTTCCTACTCTTAATGCTGCAGGTGAAACCCCTATAATCTACTGAGAGTAAAACTGAGTACAAGAAAGATGAATTAGATTCTCTTTTCATGAATGGGGGAACTGGTAACAGAAACCTCAGACCTGCAAGCTAAGTCAGCCTTGGCAGCTCATCACAGCCATTGCACAACACAACAGCTTTCCTCTCAATGAAGTTAAAGCCTCAGCACTTCCTTCAGCGAAGTGAAGTTGATTCAGACAGTTGATTAAAATCAACAGCACAGGGCTCCATGTAGCTGTAACTGTCTTCCAGAGACCAGAGCATAAATACAATCAGTTTTCAAATCATAAAGAGGGACAGTAGTGAGACATATTCAGGCACAGGCTCAGCTCTGACTCTTTACTCTGGGTGCATCAAGTCCATTAATAAAAGATCCTTCAGTCTAGGTTACCATAAGATTGTGACCCCATTACTTTCAGTGGGACAAGGCCAGAGAGGACAGACTCTGTAATCTACCTACTGAGATTTTTTGAGAGCACAGTCCAGATACACAGATAATTCAGAAATGAAAGGGTAAAAGCTTATTTTTCTTGTTTCTATTAGCTAACATTGTCAAAAAAGGTAGTAATATGTTGCCTGTTATGCTAGAAATTCTGTGAACACTTATGTCCACTTTTATTTAAGCAACAACTACTCTGAACTTATTTCAGTGACAGGCAAAACATGTGGGGTTGAAACAGAAGGAGGAGACAGGGCAATGAATATAATGAAAATGTTTTGCATTCTAAGCATTTCCTACATTTCTCTACACCTGAAAAGTGAAGGAACCCTTTCTACCATGTCTGTCTGTAGGGCCTATTCATTGTTCGTACAGCAACACCTACAGCCATGTCGCAGAAACACCCACTGCACCACTCGGCACTGCAAGAGATTCAGACTCACACCCAGATGCTGATCACATTTGCACTTGGCCTAAAGACTCCAGTGAAAGCCTAAAGCATCACCTACCCCATTAGATATCACACTAACACACTACAGTCCTTAGCTCTTTAATTCCATCTTGAATTTTTCCAAGTGGATGGGGAGCAAAGCATGCAGCTGAGGAGCTAAGAGCAATAGGATGGGTCTTCTTCCACTCAGAAAAGCAAAGCACATGGCAGAGCTGCAGGGGAACTGTGGGTCAAAGCTGCTTTCCCTTTGCAAGGGGAAATATCTAATGCACACCCTACCAGGAGCCTCCCTGCAATATCTGAGGTAGAAGCGAACAGCAAGCTCAGGCAGGAGCTGTGAATACAAAATTGCTGTTCTTCCTTGGAGGAAGGTGCATCAAAATCCTGCAGCCTGCCAGGGAGGCTACAGGTGAAACTGGCTCATCCCTGCAACTTGAGAGCTGGTTTAGCAGCTGTGAATTTAGCAAGCAGAGTGTCAAAATAACTACACTTACTTATAAAAGCAGGCAGGCTAAGTGACATTTCAATTACAGAACCGGGAGATTCCCCAACACTGCAGCAACCTGAGGTAACAACATACTATTCTCTGCAGCATGTACAAAATAGCTGTACTCTAGCGGCATAACAGCAGGGTTTGATTCTCCTCTCTCTAGGGCTGGGGGAAGTTTTGTACAGGCTCTGGCAGTAATAAGATCAGTACAAAACCAATGACTAACCACTAATGCTACTTGCATTCAGTTGCCTGTTCATCTCGTATAGCCACCATTATATATCTTGTGCACTATGCCATCTCTGCAACATCCTGCAGCGCGTGTTCCCTTCCTCTTACAGCCTGGTCTGAAATGAGGGTGTTGCACCAAACTGCAGCAGAACATCATTTCCACCTTGTGCTGTACGGCTGAGATTTTCAGACAATTAAATGCTGGAGCACTGAAGTTAATGGAAAGCTCACACCATGATTTAGACTCCTTCAAAAATCTCAGCAATGTATCGAAATCTCTCTTTTATTGATTCCTCTCCTTCCCGTTACAAAGATTGCTGCTGAAGAGTGTCATGTGTAACAACAAACACAACAGAACAATGTCAGATGGCGTTAATCACACTAATTTAAATCCAGATATCTTTTTAAGCTTTGATAAAATCAATTGGATTATTGGTATTTACAATGGAATACAGGGGAGCAGAATTTGACTTCTCATCTCTATCACATGGGCTGTTGCCCTGCAGCAAAATGCAGGTCCTAGTAATATGTTTGGATGCTGTTGGTGCATCTGCAGCAACTGCTCTGCATCTAGCAAATTAGGATAATGATCAAACACTGAGCAGTTAAGTTAAAGCAATTAATGCTTACATCCAAGGCATGCACTGACCCCTCTGCAGCAATGAAACATGCACAGAGCCTCTGCAGCATATTGCACAGCACAGTTGTACTGGTCAACAGAAGCCTCAGTCTCAGATGCTTTCCCTGTAATACAGCAGCAACTGTACTCTGCCTGACTCAGCATTTACAGGGACCAGTTCTGGCCTGCTCAGCAAAGGGGGCGTGAGCTTGATGGGATGGTCACCTCTCCCTAGCTGGACAATCAGAGTTTTTCTGGATGAAACTGGTACCCATGGCTGCAGGATCAGATCCACTAATAGGAAGAGAATTTGTGGAATGCGTTCTTCTATCTTTTGTGCCCGTCTGTAGTAACATTATGCACTGAGCTTTCTGAAACATCCCTTGAATAAACATAAGTCTTGTCTGTACCATGACTTTTTTTTTTTTTTACGATGGCTGTAGATTGAGAAATAATGTTTTTTCCACAAAAAATAATTTATCAAAAATTGTAATCTTTTTCACTATGACTCAGAGGGAAAAAATGTAAATCAAAGCCATACAGGAAAAAAAACGACATTCTAACAAAGACACTAAGCTCTACTCTAGATGCCTGTGGATTCCAGCTGTGCCCAAACCAGTACAAAGATGGCAGCAGCACGTGTTCAATCAGAACATACTTTAAAGCTATTCAGTGCCACAGTCCAAAGGCATACACGGTGTAAATCATAATCCCAGGGATTGACATTAAAATTGCCTTAGATGTCTCACAACTGAACATAGCTCAGCTTTTACATATTAATTTGGCTGAAAAAGCTCTGCTTTTCTAGCATTCAAACTACATGCAAGATGCAGGGAGATGATTTTTATGCAGGTAGGTGGCCTGTTTTCCCATCCCAGAACACTACTGAGTTAAAAGTTTATAAACCTTGGCTACCTTGCCACTATCACTATTAAAAACTTATGCCATATTAAAATAGCACAAAGGCAGGTCTCAAAGAAAACAGACAGGTTTGCTTCCACACTTTCACATGCATATGTGCTGTTGTCACACAGGCAGCACAGTACTATTATAGCATCCCTATTTATCCACAAAGGCTGTGGCTAAATGCTGATATGACTTGGCTACAGTGCCTCCATTGTAGCTGCTTTCTTTTCAGCCTTGCTCATAATACTTCCTAAATGAGAATGGTAATTTAGCTTGTACCTTAATAGAAATCCCTCTGTGTGAGATTTAGATACTGGTGAAGGCTGCTCTTGTTGCACAGACTCTTGGAGAAGAAAATCTTCCAGATACTAAAGTATTTATCAGAAACACAACAAATTAATATCAGCTTTTACACAACTTCAGAAAAATCATTTCACCTTCACTCAGCTTTCCTTTGCATTCCAAATTCAACTCAGGCAAGCATCAAGCAGGATGGCTGTGTGGCGCAACTCCGCCGACCAGGACCACAATATTCTCATCCCTCTCTGGAGTAACTGGGATTCTGTTCAGTGGCTCAGACCTCCACATTTTCTGGGATTTCAGTGCTTCAGAAACTGCTTGTTTTCCTCTTAGTTAAACAATCCTCACAAACATGTAGAAGTAGGGAGCTTCACAGCGGGCAAATTACAGAACAATCTGCCCTGAGGAAAAGCTTCTTCCTGGCAGGCACCAGTCAGAGGTTTATGCCTTGACATACAGGGTTCTTACAGCTCTACCATTTTATTTCACTTTATTCTTTTTAAGTCAACTGTTGAGCTTGTCAGCATTTAGAGACAATGAGGGAGTCTAAGATCATTAACTGACTGCTGAACCTGCATTCATTTACACAGGAGTTAGAGGCCCACCTTAGTTTTCCCCTTTGCAGCTCTTCAGATCCTGCTGAACTTCTAGCCCAGCACTACCTTTTGGCAATCAGCTCTGCAGCATGCAACAGAGCGTTTTCTTTAGCCATTTAAAAGCGTTGCCTTTCAAAGTTATCCGACATCTCCCTCTTCTACTGTAAAATGCAGAAAGGAAAGTTCCTTGCCACCATCATATTAGTCCTGATTCCATATGCCTCTAGAATAACTCTCCATTATTACCCACTTCTCCAACATAAAGAACCTCTTTTTTAGTGTGGAAGCTGCCTCATGTTTCTAAATAGAATCACTTCTCCTTGAACACTTGCTAGTTTCATATAAATGTTTTTGTGAACAGAGAATGACTGAGAACAGACCCAGAGCCCCAGGTGAAGACTAGAGAAAAGATGTCCAGACTTTAAAGAGGAGCAGCTCTGGCTGCTGACTGTGTAAATCAACAGTTATCATCCTTTTCCAGGTTGTAGATCCTAAAAGTTTCCCAATGGCTGTCCTAGGCTTTGTGTAGCAAATCCAAGCACACTGACAAGAAGTTCACTTTCCTTCAGTGCTCCCAGAAAAGCCTCTGGGAGCCTCCAGCCCACAGATTATAGATCACCGAATCAATTGACTCAAAAAGAGGAGAGAGTTTCTTATTCAGCTCAACAAGGAGCAAACACTGCAGTGCAGCAATGGCAGCACATGGCAGCACTCAGAACCGGCCTGACAGAACCATGGCCAACAGCAACATCAGACAACTTGCTGTTGTGCCAGGATTTGGGAAATACAAGAGGTGTCATCCTCTGATGTTAGAAACTTAACTCAGAACAAAGAGTTGAGGGGAATTCTCTCTTCCCCTGGTCCTTATTAGCATCAATATATGTCAGTTTTTATGCAAATGTCTGACATTTAAACGTAAAAACCCTGATCCATATTATAATGCTATATGCTTTTAAAAATAGTTTTTTTAAAGACCTACAATTATTACATAAAGAAGAAAGAGCATATAACTGTTATACTTAATGTCCTACATAAGTTAAAATGAATGTTGTAGCTAAGATAAGAAAAGGTTTTTCTCTTCAAGTTCTGATTTGGCAAGAAGCTTAAGCACGTAAATAATTTTAAACATATAAATTACGTTGATTGAGATATATTGGTTTGTTTTCTAAAGAAGACTCTGTGTGAGTTATTAATTTCCATTAAAATATTTTATTTCAATAAACACAAATAAAATAAAGGGCTTTTTAAAAAAATTAAAACTATATATTTATTACAACAAAACTGAATTTTTATTTTCTTTTGTCCCTTTAAAAGGGAAGGGACAGAACTGAAAGTTTCCGTTTCAGCACAAAAATCTAGTCTTCCATTTTTCCCCTTGCAATCTCTTCCCTGAGCGTGAAGTTTAACTGTGCTGAAATGCTCTAGTGAAACAAAGGCCAGACAGGGTTTCCTCAGGCAGGCATGTTAGGGCTGGTCTCTGCAGTCTGTGCTCTGACACTACAGACTGGCTCCTCATCTCAATGCAGCATCCCCAAGGCACTCGGTGGCTGCTGAACCAGCCCTGCACTGGGTCCCAGCTGCTCTTCACCTTAAATTCATTTGTGCCTGACCTAACCCTCGCTGTAGCATGGGGTTTGCTCTCTTCATTGGTGTGTGCCATGAGCTAATATCCCACGTTAGATGTCACACAGATGAATAGGAGGTGGACAAGGGGAGCATGCCAGCTCCAGCACAGCAGCCATGAATGATTTGCATTTGCCTAGAAGAAGGGGTAAATCCATAGACAAATAATCAAGTAATATCTTGACTACAAGAAAAAGGTGATGAGATGTAGTAAAGGAAATGGACAATAAGACCAGTCAGGCTCTGGTTGGCCAGATGAGTTCTTTACTGGGGCACCACAATGGGAGCACCAGGCATTTGCAGAGCCATGAGGCTGGAGAGGCTTCTGCCAGGTCACTTATCTTTCCTTCCTTGACTCATACCTGCCAGGTGGCTTGGCTTTGAACCTTTACAGAGAATTAGTCAAACCTTCCCTAAAGAAAAAGCTAGGGAAGAAATATGAAAAACATACACAAAATTAATCCAGGCCAGTGACAACTGAGGATGGGGGGGGAGGGAGAAGGATTTATTCATTTTCATGACAATAGCCACAGAGAAAAGAAATGCTCTCCTGCCTCTCCCCAGGGACTTGAATAGAATTCCCAGGGCTGCCAATCAGATGAAGAATTTAACAGCATTTATTCTGTGGGGAGGCTGTCTGGAGCCAGCATGTCAGCATCTAGATGATGCCCTGAGCCTGCACAAGCAGAGCAGCCAAAATCATGAATCTAGCTGGCTTGCCGTGCAAAGAGACATCCTGGACGCACACACAGAGGAGCGGTTTCTCTCTCATTTAAGGCAACGTAAAGGTGGAGAGTCAGGGAAGCCTGTATTATTTCACTGAAACTCAAACAGCCGGTAGGACTCCAGGTCCAGAGCAGGGATCACTGGCATTTGGACACGCAGCATTGCTGCAGAGCCCATTCACACAAACCAGGCTCTTGACTCAGACTCAGTGACTGGAAACAGACTAGTTTGAGTAGTTGCCATGTGGAACAGTGGTTTTGCACCAGTGCAGACAGGGAATGAGAGCCAGCATGTTATGAGACTGGCTCTTCTTCTGGAATGGTTTACAAAGAGTTAAATTACAGCTTATGTGACTTTTAGGCCACTGCTTGCAAAATTAATTCATGTTTCAGGCTATAGAGAACGTGAACCATTCTGAGTGCCAGGGGATGATAAGCTCTTAGGGTCAATTACTGCACAGATGTGTCCCAGTTCAGTTGACAATGATTTTTGCAATAATTCTACATCTGTATTCCAATATGTATAAGTTATTTGCAGAGAAGTCTGTAATCTACAGTGGTTTTCTCCTAAATATGCCTGAGTTAGTACATTTATTAGTACAAAGTTTTTGTGGCTGTTTCTAGAGAAACAAGCAGGACTATATGAATGTTTTTGTCACAGCAGTTCTTTCCCTTGCTGCAGTTTCATTTCTTCCACTGTTGTAAGCTCAACAAGAAAAAAATAGCAAAAAAACCCCAAACCCCAAAGCAAACAAACAAAAATCACAGTGCAAAGAACGCCGACCCCTTTTGTTCTCTCCTGGAGCATTGCTAGCAGTGATGTTTTCAGATGTTGCTTAAAGCATGGCACAGCCAACACGAGACACCATATCCTACTGAAAATCCTGGCGAGGTTCCCTGCCAGTAACAGACTGTTCCCAATTTCCTCAGAAACCGGAGAGCCAAAGGAAAGGATCTCCCACTGCAGAACTAATCTCAGACTGCAAAGCATTCCAACAGGATTTTGGAAGACAATTCACTATCAAGAACTGACAAGTAGAGCATGCAGAGTATTTCAGACGTATTGACAAGCAGAGGTATCACTAGCACTGCCCCCTGTTTCCAGTGCACTGTCACTGAACCAGAATGTACAAAGACTTCATAGTGCATCTTATACAGGAAAACTGTCAGCTACTCCCAAGGACTCCTAGTTATGAAAACAGACCTCATAACTTGCTATGTTACACATATCCCTATACTAAACTTGAATTGTTTGGATAACATCTATAAGTCAGTGCATGCCATTCACTGGAAATTCATCTGCCTTTAAGGAAAGAATGTTTCTGTATAGACATTAAGAATTTGGGGAGTACAAGGTTTCAACAAGAGCACCATGGAAAAGGTTATGCAAATGACTGTAGGAAAGGCAGGCTGTATTTTAGTGCAACATACAGACTGATCCAAAGTGAGAACTCTATATTATTGTTATCCTCCCATTTAAGGTCCTATTTTTCACTTCAGTTTCCATAGAAACCTGTTGTCCTAAATCTGCAGCACTTATAGCCTTTTAGTGTCATGGGTTCTTTCTTTACAGCTCTAATTACACCATCATCCGCAAGGGGAAATGGCTGGGATGCTTTTCCCACCACAGAAACATTCAGAAAGTGCTGCTCTGTAGACAGAGAGAATATAAAACCTAATCATAAACCTTCAGACATAGTTCTTTTTGGACAATTTCACTATGTCACAGCTGTATGTTTTATTGTTTGGGTTTTGAACATGGGCCACAGCTGAAATAAGGATGGAATTTGCAGAAGAAAAAAAAAATTAAAGATTTGGGTTAGTTTTGCTTTTCCTCTGTCTTTTCTCGTCTATGGTAAAGAATAATTAAATATGACTAAAGAAAAATACTTGTAAATTAACTGTTCTCCTGTCACATGAATACTAAATACACCAGGTTGAACCAGGCTGTCAAGGCCTGTGGTCCAGAAAGGATGCCAGAGGAATGAAGCTCATGGGCCTTTTTATTCACTTAATGCAGCTCTCAGGACCGCACACAATTTTCTTCTCAGCATATGAGGGGTTAAGGTTTCCCACCTATGCATTCCAGATAGATTCAATAAGAGTTTTGAGCATGCTAATACAAAGCACACAGAGACCTTTGTCTTCCGACATGCTGGTAAAATGCCTGTTGTGCTATGCAGATTATTATTGTTATTATTATTTCTGGCGCTGTCACTTCTAGCTATGGTGCTTCAAAGCAATGATATTAAAAACAAAAAGGCAGGCAGCCCTTTGGAATTGAGGAATTTTTTATAGCATCCCTCATTGAAACATCTGGAGGAAGTATAACCTAATGGCTAGTGAAGATGGCTAAAGAGCTAGGACTCCTATGCTCTGTTTGTAGGTCTGTCACAGCCACTAACTTGACACAGAATCGCAGAATGGTTTAGGTTGAAAGGGATCTCACAGAGCACCTAGCTCCAACTTCCCTGCCCTAAGCAGTGACACCTCTCACTACAAACATGTTGTCCAGGGCTCCATCCAACCTGGCATTGAACACTTACAAGGAGGGGGCATCCACAACCTCCCTGGGCAACCTGTTCCAGTGCCTCAGCAACCAGGTCATCTTTTTTTCCCCTTTCTAAAAATGAAGGTTGTTTTTCCCCTTTTCCAGTTGGCAGGAACTACACCAGACTGCCATGATCATTTTAGCCATATGCTGGACTTTAGGTCATAGGTTGGACTTGATGATCTTAGAGGTCTTTTCCAGCCTCAGTGATTCTGTGATTTCTCAGACATGATGGATAATGGTCTAGCAACTATATCCACCAGTTGCCTCAGAAACTTTGGGTGAATCCTGTAAGGTTCCATGGACTTGTGAACCTTCAGGTTTTTTGAGGGTCATGAATCTGATCTGCTCCTACCATGTATAGTTCTTCCTTCTCCCAGTCCCAGCCCTTAACCTCCATAACTTTGGGTGGCATGTTCAGCCTTCTCCATATCCTGGCTTATCAGGTCATCTGTTTCCTTCAGGAAAGGGCCCACATTTTCCCTGAATTTCTTTTCTTGCTGATACACCTATAAAAACTCTTCTTGTTTTCCTTAGTGTTGCTGACCAGATTTAATTCCATCTGGGCTTTGGTTTCCCTAACCCGATCCCTGTCTGCATGGACAATTCCTCTAGACTCTTCCAAGGCCATCTGTCCTCACTGTCACCTTCTGTAGATTCCTTCTTGTGTCTACACTTTTCCAGGAGTTCCTTGTTCATCCACACAGGCCTCATGGACTTTGTGCCTGACTTTCTTTTAGTAAGTATGCAGTGCTCTTGAGCTTGGAGGAGGTAATCTTTGAATGTTAACCAACTTTCCTGAGCAGCCAGTCCTTCCAGAGACTCTATCCCACTGCACTTTACCAAGAAGATCTTTGAAGAGGTCAAAGTCCACTCTGCTGAAGTCCAGGGTAGCAAAATTGTTGGGTGCCTTCCTCACTGCCCTAAGGACCATGAACTCCACCATCTCATGACCGCAGGAGCCAAGGTAGCCCTTCAGTTTCATCACCTCACCAGCCTCTCCTTGCTGATGAAGACAAGGCACCTCTTCTCGTTGCCTCCTCTACCACTTGAAGGAGAAAGTTAACATCAATACTCTCCACAAATCTTCTGAATTGTTTACGCTTTACTGTATTGTCTTTCCAACAGATGTCAGGGTGGTTGAAGTCTCCCATGAGGACCAGGGCCTGGGAACAAGATGCCACTTCTATCTGCATGCAAAGGGCCTCATCTACTTGGTCTTCCTATAGGTGGTCTATAGCATAGCCCCACTGTAACGTCCCCTTTCCCCCCTTTTATGCTGACCCATTAGCTCTCAGTCCTTTTCTTATCTGCTCTCAGGCAGAGTTCCATACACTCCAGCTGGTCTTTGACAAAGAGGGCAACACCTCTAAGTCTACTTCACCTGGAATATCAACTAAAATTATTTTTATTTTTGGGACAATTATAATCCTTAGGAGAGGATGCAAAACACAATACTGTCTTTTTGCTATATTCACAACATAGTGTGAGCACCACACCTTACAAGTCTATCATTTTGTGAGCCAAAATAGCAGGAACATAAAATTCATGTCATCCTGACCATACCCACAGTTCTCAGAGCAAATGTAATGAAAGAAGCATCAGAAATATTTATTTGGCCATAGGAATCACTCTTTTTGTTATTGCTGTGCTCTTGCCACAATTTCAATGAATAATGAAGCTTCAGAAATGCTTTCCATGATTGTCTGCATCAGCAGAAAGCCACTTGCCTGAGCCTTTACAGAAACAGAACAACTAAACTAATCCCAGCACTATAACTACTTTCAAGATTAGGGAATGTAAAACATTAGTCATTTGACCACAAAGAGCGACCATAGTTACCATGTGCAGGCAGCTGTTTAAAAGACAGCCCACGACAAACCAAAAGCTCATTCCTCACCCTTCTTAATGGCACAGAAATCCAAGGACTTTGGAATAATGTGCAGATCCAAGAAGAAAATTCCGTAGAGTAGGATGTGTTTGTCAGGTAAACAATCTTTTAATTTGGTATCCTACATCGTGACGCTCTCCAGAAGGAAGAAGCTGCCATGATTTACCAAAATTTCCTGAATACAATGTGCTCCCAAGCCAAACCACAGGTCACAGTAACCCCACGAGCTCTGGCTTTTAATCCCCAAGAGCTGTGTGTAGTCTCATACAACATCAAACTGTTACCTGTTCCAAGTGTTTGCAGATGTTTTCCAGCTGTGTCAGTGGCTGCCATTATGACTTTGTTGTTAATGACACTTGAAAGGCTGCCTTTAAAAATATTTCAGGCCCACTTGAGCTACAAGTATTGGGGTGAGGTAGAGCACAGGCTCAGCACTCACAGCCTGCTCTGCCAGTTGCAGCCATGCAAAACAAGAGCAGCTCTCACGTGCAGGAAACAAATCACCACTTGAACATCAGTTGTCTCTGCAAAGCTATTTCCTAACCATGCCTTGGGGAAAAAAAAGAGGTCACCAAAATGCTTGTTTTCAGGCAGTATCTGCTTCAACGCTGCAGCAGTCTGTGTCACAGAGTACACAGTCATATTGTACAAGGACATGGCACCAGCTGGCAATCAGTCAGCAACTCTTGAATGTTCTCAGTTTTGGGGAAAGCAGGAATGCGGCAGGAACCATTCATGCAGGAGAGATTATATACAAACCAGCCTCTAGAGATATAAGCATTAGCACACCCTACAGAGAAAGAAAGAGTGTGATGAGGGGAACCCTTTCTTTCTTGTTGCTGGGGTGACCATTAATAACAACAGTGTCTTCCTCAGGGACAGTGAGCCCATTTTTAACCCACTCTGGGTGGTGAGATTAGTTCCAGAATTAACATCACCACAGGAGCCTCCTCTCTGCTACTTTAGTCAACACCTCAGACTGATCCCATGCTCTGTCCAGGCAGAAAGGTTCAGCCTCACCGGTCTCCAGAACTGCATTCGCTGCCTGTGCCCACAAAGGTTCAGTCACCCCTTCACTCCTTTTACTAAGCCCCCATTCCTGCTCTGATACACTGTCAAGAATGCAACAGTAGATGGGTATTTGGGAGTATGCTTGACTCTTCTGTTAGAAGCATGTGTGTAAACATGAGCTCTCAAGATAAACTCAGCAGCTCCAAGATGGAGGTTTCCCTTCAGCGTTCTAATTAATTATGGCTTACCTCACTTCTCTCCATCAGAAATCCCTTTTGTCCTTTCCACTGTTGTGCTATTAACTCTATCGCACTCAGCACTGACAAGTGACAAATGAAGAGTAAGTTGCTTCACCACGCTGACTCTTCTTGGCAGGGTTTACCAGGCTGGGCCTGACTTTTTCTTGCAGGCTAAGCAAATTTCACTCCTCTGATATTCTGCTTACACGGTACTGCTTTGTGGCAAAGCACCAGAGTAAAATCTTCTCACATCCTACTATGGAGTTAGGAGTCATTGTCTCCTGGCATCTCAGTCAAAATCATCAGGAGGCAGCAGATAAAGCAGAACATGAAGAATATTTTTTTTGATAAGTGAACTACAACAATAGGGGGTTTTCTAGATACCAGAGAAAGGGGCTGAGGGGAAACAAGGGCACTACTGCTATGCCATCCTGCAATGCCATCCATCCCTTCAAGGAAAGGGTGGGTACCTAGTCTTTCCTAAAACACTGGATTTTCTGCACAGCTTTCAGCAAATACAAGTTTTCCAAAAGAACTGGTCAGCAACAGTCCACTTACACGACAAGTTGCAAAGAAGGGGGCAGAAGGGATGATTTGTGTCCAGTATAAAAAACAAATCACAAAGACATCCCATGAAGCAGATTTGGAGAAAGCAGAGTTCTGCACATCAGAATATTCCCTAAAGAAGGAGTCCAAGAGTCAAAGCAAAGAAGTAGTGATACAAATTGCCTGACTTTTCAAATACATCAAAGGACAGAAAACAAGTCCCTCTCAACCCCAGAGACCAAGACAGAAAAGATTTTGTGAAGACTTCAAATGCCATAATCATATAATTCAATAAACTACAGTTAAACACCTCAGGAGCAAACATCCATGAGCGGAAAAGGGCTCTGAAGTGCTAGGCACTTTCTGTCTCTGCTTCTCCCTGTTAGCATATCACTTTCCATTTGGTAGGGCAGGTCTGAAGAACTCTTCTTGATATCAGATTTGCACATAGGAAAATGGAATAAGGAGAAGAGTATCTCAACAAAAAAACCCCATAACACGGTGATGAGGTCCTGGGAGCTGAGCAGCACAGAATGTGTGCTGAACTGACTTGCCATGGAAGAAGCTAGATAAGATATCTATATGGGAAAGATGAAAAAGAGGAGAGGCTGGGTAAGAAAAATATCCACTCCAGACTACAGCCAAAGTAAGTTTCTGTCTGTATCCTCTCAGATTCCTCTATCCCTTGTTCTCATTTTATTCTGCATACCTTTCTTCTTCTCTTTCAGCCCCATATGATCTCCTCTCTTGTCACCTCTGAATGTCTCCCTCTTGTACTACCTGAGTGATTTGACCCAAGTTCCTGCCCCCCAGGTCCATCTCTTCCATCATGTCCTGACAAGTTTGCCAAGCAGGGAAGTGATATTTACTTTGCCATTGCACAGCAGTGGCAGTTGCACCGACTATTACAAGTCTGAGACATGACAATCATGATGCTTATGTACAGCCAGCTGCTTCTGTCATACATATCAAGAGAGAAGATTCCTTTGATCTGTAGGTATCATCCAGGATATTGTCTCTCCTTTGAGATGCTAGGTAGAACCATCTCCTTCTCCTTACAAGCTCAGAGAAGTGGACAAGAGCAAACATAGATTTGTATTCCTTGAGTGAATGACTTCACTCAAGGAACACAAATCCAGACTTACATTCTTCCTTTGACAGAAAACCCATCCCTGGCCTAACTTGAGTGATCAGGGAGAACATGTTTTGCTGATGCATGCATCCCTTAGGTATTTGCTTTTATGCCAGCTCCCAAGTACAGTCAGGGAGCAGAGAGTAGTAAATCTCTCTGAAACACAGCAGGGGATGGCAGCACCAGGAAGGGTCATTTCCTCTTGCACAGACCAGAGCCAGAAAGTACCATTCAATACATACAAAGACAAAGGAAAAGGGCCCCCTATTCCTCAGATATGTTTATATATACAGATGCTTCTGCTGAATCCGAATATTGTCCAATGAGTCTGCACATAAGTAGTAAAATCAACATTCAGAAACACATCAACATTGTGCTGGCTGTATTCTACCCTTCTGTCTTTTCTTCCTGTGCAGTCTCCTGTTGTTATCCTATCTTCTGCCCTACAAGCAATGTGCTAATCCCCATTTTCTCTGAGAGTATAGTGTTCCCATGAGATACCTCATAAAGTGCTTTCCTGAAATCTAGCTAGACAACATCTGCTGAAAACCCAAGACAGTTAGGTTTTCTTATTAAAGAAATATATTAAATTAGTTGTAGATGTGAGGACAGTATAAAACTGGTTGACTTGAGTGTTGCAACAGAGCCTTAGAACGTGACATGCTCACATCAGCAGCAGTTTCAGACACGATGCCTCAGTTTTTGTAGCAAGTACAAAGCATAAACACCTGTGCAAAGTACTGACAAGGCATGAGGAGTGATTCTGAACTCCAGAGAAAAGCACTTTTTTCTGAAAGTAATCATTATGGAGGGGAGCACAGCTCCATGCAGCCACTGTAATTCTAAAAGTGGGAATTAACTTATTGGAAAAGGTTGGGCAGCAACCAAGACGCATGAGCCCCCTGTGGAAAATAGCTAGAAAGGGTCAACTCTTTTAAACTCCCTGCTTTATGCCATATGAAATCACTTCCTGTTGATGCGAAACATGACAGTATTTGCATAGTTTATTCAAGAAAAATCCATTACCTTGACATGTCACATGCTCTACAACAGAGCAGTGTGTGAACACATTCACTCCAACTGCACAGTGACTTTCAGAAAGAGGGATACAGCAGAAACAGGAAGAAGACGGTGAAATGTAGTATATGATCTTTCACATGGTGAGTTATCAGTTGATTAATGTAGCAGAAGTCCCACAGAGTTAGTTCATGATAAATTCATGAGATATGTGCTTTTGATCACACAAGGGTCTTCTCATGTCTTTCTGTTTCCATCTCCCTCTTTATCCACCTTATGGACAGAGTATTCTACCCAGTACAGTAAACTGATGCTATAGACAGTAAGGACTACTCTGCATTGGTTGCCTCGTCTGACATGACACATTTTGGGAGGGAAGGGACAGCCTGAGAAGTCAAAGTCCGTGCAAGCCAGCCGATTGGAGGTGTGAAGCCCCTCCTAATATATTCAAGCACGCCTATGCCTGTGTGTTAGAAAGGGATGACAGAGAAGAGTTCTCAATCAGCTGGCCTGAGAGAAAGACACTCTGTACTGAACATGTGGAGCTAAAGCACCCCCAGCTTCTCAAGTTGTGCAGTGGATGAATTACTTGTTCTGCTAGACCAGGTGAGATGAAAACACTTTTGGGATAAAAGTATTAGAGAAACAGTCTACTTGTAAAGATGCATCAGTTCCTCGTTTAGGTCTCAGAAAGTCATAAATTCTACAGCCCGAACTCATCCCCAGTTTATAGCTGTATTCCATGAGCGTGGCTATGCCCAAGGTGTAACCAGAGACAGTGCAGCCAGCATGGAGCCCAACACAGGTTAACCACCAGATACCTGAGCTGCCTCCTGAAAGAGTTGTGCAGCCCACACACTGATACTACATTACATCAAATAAGCACCTTTCAGATCAGCATTAAGCAGGATGCTGAGAGAGTTGGGTTTGTTCAGCCTGAAGAGAAGAACCTCCCCTGCTCCGGGGAGACTTCATAGTGTCCTTCCAGTCCCTAAAAGGAGCCTGTAAAAACGCTGGGGAAGAATTGTTCACAAGGCCATGAAATGAAAGGATATGGGGTCATGGGTTTTATCTAGAAAAGGGAGCATTAGCCTGGACATTAGGAAAAAGTTCTTTAATCTGAGGGTGGTGGATTCCTGGAACAGGTTACCTAGAGAGGTGGTGGAGGCCCCATCCCTGGAGATGTCTAGTTAAAGAAGTCCCTGCCTGTTGTAGGGAAGTTGGACTAGATGAACTTCAGAGGTCCCTTCCACCCTAATACGTTCTATGGTTCTATTAAGCCCCAGTTCTCAGCCTCACTTCTGCTTTCGTGGAAGCCAGCAGTTATGTCTGCGAGCATTGTGTGAGAGCCCATGGAAGCAGGCAAGATAACCCTTCTCAATACTCTGTTATAGTTTGCAACTGTTCATTACCCATAAACTGTGTTCCAAAGCTAATTTTAGGGCACAAAGTCCTCCCTGTATTATGTTGGTTGTGTCACCCACATAGAAGAAAGATCCAGATGGTCTTCTACGTTAACTACAGTGGCATAACAGTGACAATTGCATGACAAAGGGACATAACCTAGTAGCTCCAACTGACAGACCTACAGACCAGAACCTGCTTCTGCATCTTGGCAAATGGTGACCTCTGGGAGATTCTGCTTTTCAGCACAGGCAGAGCACAACTGGAAAAAAACTGTCTGGGTAAGAGCTCTGCTGTGTGAACAAACTGCTGCAGTCTGGAAAACATTCCAGAGCCACAAGGCTGTATCCAACAAAAGGTAGGAAGCACTGTCTTGGAGCAACCATACTGGAGGTTTTTTGCTGAGAGGAATATGCCAACAATCAGACATTGCCTTCCATCAAACACCCAGCACACCACCATGCAATGAAGATGTCCTTTGGTGTCCAGATCTTCAGCTCTGAGGGTCAATGTGTGGTACAAGAACTCCTGTCCTTTTAAGTACCCTTCGTAGCTGCAGCACTTTTGGATACACAAAAATTAGCATAATTGCTAATTCAGGCCCTAATAATGTACAATAATGTACATCAACCCCATTAACCCCACACAACACAACCACCACCACAAACAACACAACTGATGTGGTGAAAGAGAATGGCCACTTGACAGCTCTACCACATCCCAGCATGCTGACACGACACTTGCAAGGGCTGAAGGCAACTCCCAGCGGCAGGACTTCCACCCAGCTTGGAGATGGGGCTGCCACCTGCGCTGGTGTGTTAGCTGTGTGCTCAGCTTTCTTCAGCCCTGTCTCAGGGCAATAGAGGAGTTTCTCCTCCCACGAGGTTTTGCCTGGAATGGGCTGGTACATTTAATTAAACACTATGTATGAACACCCCGATGCGCACACCCCACTTCTCTACCGCCTTCTCCCTGGAAAAGTCTCAGGTGGGATTCACTTCCCTGCTTTTGCTGCTGCTTAATTCAGTCAGGCTGGTAAATAATTCAGCAGGCACTCAGCCAACAAACAAACAGGCAGACAGCACAAATGGCCAGACAGGGAGATGGAAAAATGAGAGACAGAAAGAAAAACCAAATGGGAGAGTGACAGCCTTTCCTGGAGCTCCTTTTCTACAGGCAGGACTTCAAGCAAGAACCTGTGCCTGTTTTTCAGTTCCCCACAGTTACACTCTCATCCCCTAAAGAAGCCAGGACCCTGTCCAATACTGCCATGACCTAGTAACAACTAAATGGTTGAGGTCCCACTGAATTACTCCTCCCACCTTTCACTTCACTTTTAGGGACAGCCTCAGTGTCCTGGCTTAAGCTCTTCAGTTTGAACTCTCCATGTTGGGCTAGAGCTGGGTACATGGGAGTCTGCTTCATTGATTCAAGCCTGTTTAAACCTCTGTTTCCTAGCTGTAAGGGAGAAGATTAAAATTCTTCCCCACTGGGGTCTCAGCAGGCCCAATGCCAGGAGCCTCAGGGCAATTCTGATGAAATGCCAAGTCTTGGCACTTCCAGTGCAGGGGTCACAGACAGAGCAATTTCAATATAAAGTTTTTCACACCCCTTCTAGAAGGTAGAGGTAGAAAAGACACTTCTTCACAGTGTCTACAGACAAGAGTTACAGACAGGCAAACAGACATAGGCTATTTTGCTGACCTTTCCCACATAATGAAGCCCATCAAGTGACACTTCTGAGGAGAGCTTATTGTTTTGTCATCTGTGTGACACCAGTCACACCATTTAGGTTATCTGCATGAGCAGCCTGTGGGACTCTCACATCCACAGGGAAGGTAGCTTTGCAGAAACTGGCTGTAGATGCAGTATGGTGTTCCAACAGCACCTATCAACTCTGGCCAGAGTTGACATCACTAACTCCTGATTTAGGTGTGGGCTTAGCTGTAAGACCCAGCGCAAAGTCAAGCTATCACCCACTTTGCTACTCTGTACATAGATGCAGGAACAAACAAACAGGCACAGGCATCAGAGGAGACGAACAACCGCACTGATTCTCACATTTGTGTCTCCTTTTCTCCACACTATAACCAGGTCTCTGTCTATCAGATAGGTTGCTCCTCTTATCACATCAGCATGCAGAAAGCAAGTGGGCAGCAAGCACTAACTTGTAGAGTATAAATTTTTGGGCAAGACATTCCCTAACCACCAGCCAAACGGAGCTACAAGCATTATAGAAACCTGCTACACCAAAGGGACGTGACATTTCATTCTGTTAAACAGTCTCGTTTGGCCTCCCAGACATTCTGCAGAAGAATCAGCTTTTCAGAAGGTGTATAGGCCCATAAATAACAGCCAGTCACAGAATAAATCAGAAACCCACACCTGCGAGCTCTGATGATGCTTCAGTAAAGCACTGTCTCCTGTGAGGTGTGCAGTGCTCCCAGCCCAGAGGTCACTCTGGTGTCTGTACTGGAGACTGAAAATCCTCCATCACTGGGGAAAGTTACCTTGAATACTATAAGCCTGGCAGATCAGAGTAGAGGGGTAAGAGATACAAGAATTATTCATCCATCCATACTCCGCATGTGGCAGTGGAGGATGAAGGATTAATGGCCAGAAGGAAAACCTACAGAATGGTCTCAGAGACCATGGTGTCTCAGTTCTGGAGGAATCAGAGCTGCATAGAGCCCTGAAAGGGTCCTAAGGGCTCAGTCACATATCTGTTCCAGAGGCACTTTGCAGGTAAAGGGAAGACATGGTACCTGTACTCTACAGAGCCTTTGGAACAACTGAAGTGCACACAGGACTTCAGAGAAGAATCAGGAGCAGCATAAGATTAGAGAGCACAGTGCTGAGCACTAGGTATAGCCATATCTTATGTCTTTGGCCACACCAGAGAATGTCTGTTCAGAAGGCAGTAATTTATTTAAGAAATAAAGGCTTTCAATACCAAAAAATAGATTTACAATGACTTTTGGAAGGCATATTAGGGCTGACAGTTAACTGCCACTCTGCCAGCAGTATCACACAAGACTGACTGAGCTTCTACTTTTCCACTGTGATAATTCAGTGAACACACCTGAATACCACTCCTGCTGTTCCAGACTTGGATAGGAACAACCTGAAACAGTCAATACATCCATACTACAGTCAGCATTCTAGGCCAGGATAATCCCTTTGCTTTACCTCTGCTAACCACGCACATCAGTTACCCCCCTGGTCTGTCCTGGAGTCAGATATACACACTTATGGCAGAGAAAGTTGGGCTGAATGATCACAGCATAAAAATGAAGTATTTGTCTCCTGTTTCTCCTGCCCAGAGCCCTGCCTTGCCCACCAAACAATGCCTAATGATGTGAAGAGTCATAACAATGAAGTGTCTAAACTGTGACTAAAAATACGCAATCTCTCATTAAACGCAGCTACAGCATTGCAGCCCTGCAAGGTAACAAGGGTAGCTGCATTTCAAAAAGGCCCTCAGGGTTTTCTGCAGAGCTAGGCAGCCTAATGCTGCACACTGGTGAATCACTTCAGATGTTAATTAAAAATAGGAATAGTGATACTGCTGTTCTGTGATGGGCTGTGAAAAGAGTTTTGGTAAAACTAATCCCTTAGAATTCTCCAACTGCATCAGTGAATAAAGCAAAAGACATTGTTTCATCTGGCACCAAAAATGCTCGTTTCAGCCTGACATAAAAGCAGACTTCCACAAAAATCATATTCCAACCAAAGCAAAGCTTTGGGATGATCCAAGGTAAACACTCCACTCTTCTTTGTACAAAATCAAACAGTAAGCCACCACATTTGGAGTGGGGTTTCCTGTGATGCTTAACCTCACAATAGTAATGCAGCATTTCTGAATGCTCTTTTGAAAGAGATAACAGGCTAACTTGTTTTATCATCATGTGAAAATATCAATGTATGAATTTAGGAAACTTCCACACACTGTGAGTTGGCCAAAATAAAATCCAAATCTCCAAGCACTATAGGGAGTCACAGTGTTACCCAAAAGACCCATCTCTTCAACAACTGTAGATCCTTCATGGGACTCATGAGGGACACAAGGACAACAGGCAGTTGGGAGCAGCTTGCGTGCAACTTGCTCATTAGGTGGATGTCCTTGTTCTGTGCTGACTCCTCACTAAAAGATATTTAACCGGTTTGCATGTGAGGATTGTGGCTGAGGTGGTAATGGAAATACATGAATTTCAAAAGGAGGTGACACAGCATTGTACAAACACCTGGGATTATCTATTGCCTGAATCTATCCTTGGAGCCACTTAATTACATGACAGCTACCAAAGTTTCAGATGCAGAAATATTCTTTGCAAGATTAGAAGACATGCAGGTTAATTTATTAAGATGTTTCATGTGAACGTCCTCAGAGTCTCATTGAAAAGGACAAAAAAACCCCTAGTCATTAGAGGAGAAAGCAGTTGTTTTCAGACAAGGGAGTAGTTAAGCATTTCCTCTGTCAAAAAAGAAAACAGGTAAGTAGCAGGCAACAGCCACTGCTCAATGAACGCTGCACTTGCACAGTTGTACCTGGTAGACCCTATGCAATATGAAGAGGGCCCAGAAAGATACTTCAGAATCTGCTGGTGGGTAATCAGTCAGTTGATTGATGAGAAGGCCAAGGTAAAGCTCCCACTGCTATGGTGAGCTCTGGGAGGTGTGAAGGCAGCATGGCCAAGCCATGACTTGAATCTCTGTCAAGCATTATTACCTCCCACCCACCATGACAAAGGGTTAGAAGGGAAGTGGGTCACCACTGACCAGGTCTGGATATTGCTTTTGGGTTTATGCTTGGACCTACCTCAGGTGAGCAAAGGCAGCACATGATATCTTCTTGCAGCAGTTCTCAGGAGGGTCCTGAAAACGCCTTCTGGCTTTGGCTCACACAGGCTTCACATTCCCCAAATCTCTGCCCATGATTTTGTTTCTAATTCACACAGGCCCTCCAAGAAGAACCACAGCCTGGTTGCAAGTCAGACATTCACATGGTTTCCACCTCAAATCGTAAATCTCACCCTGTCACCTGGAACTGAGCCCATTCTGCTCAAACCTCAGCCTGCATTGTGAGGGAAACTCGATGCCGGTTCACTGAAAGGTTCTGGGTTTGTAACAAACCCTCCCAAAGAGGCAAAATGCTCTTGGTTGGAGTCTCCTTCACTGGAGACGTTTAAGACCCGCCTGGATGTGTTCCTGTGTTAATTGGTCTAGGTGATCCTGCTGTTGCAGGGGGATTGGACTAGATGATCTTTCGATGTCCCTTCCAATCCCTAATGAGGCGATGGGTCATCTGGACTTTGATGCCAGGGTTATGGTGCCATCTAGTGGTGACAGCTTGCATGGGCAGACACAGTCCCCACCCTCCGCTCCTCGAACCCCCTCAGAGCAATTGCACGTCCTCCCAAAGTACATCAACTTTTTGGAGTGCGGAACCCACCATGCAAGCAAAACCCATTCACAGCTCAAGAAGAGCTTTTTGAAAAGTATCCCGAATAAAACGAGGAGCAAGCTTTGCTTTTCCTTTTCTACACAATTAGTAGACACAATCTCCTGCAGCAAATGACAGTAACATTGAGGGGCTACAGTCAGCAGCAGGCTCGCCTGTAAACAAGTTTTAAATTCAGCATAAAGGTTGCAGGGCTGAAATGTCACTTGTCTATGCTGTTACCAGTAACACTCAAAAATCCTAGTACTAGGTGTTACAGGGAAAAGGACCCCAGTTTCAAGGTGTACTCGGAGAGCACCCTTTGCACAGACACACCAATGCTTCATTCTCGAGAAATAGCATCTCATTTTTGCATTCACAATTTACATCCTATTAGGTTCTAGTGCCTAAGAACTGAACAGCCAATCCAGCTCCCAAATTCAGAGCACATCTTTTGCAAGAAATCTAGCTCCCCACATCTCACTTCAAGCATTTTTGATTAGATTCATCCACCATATATCCATGCAATACCATATATATGCAATAACCATATGTTACATGGTTATTGCAACTTGAATTCTTGCTATACTGATGTAGCCTCCTTTGGTTTGAAGGAACCTTCAGTGAAATTTAAGCTTAGGAGTTTACCTTTCAGCTGAGAGGAAGCAGGAACATAAATATGATTTGTTTTCCAGGCTTAGCTGATGGGTAGAACTCAGTTACCGTCAGCCCTGTTCCCATAGCCTCAGGCACTGCACTGAGTCACTAGTCCCACAAGCTGATAAGAGCTACATCTCAAAGGAAACAGCTTTTCAAATTGGAAGAATGATCACAGTGTCAGCAGAGAGACGGGGAAAAAACTAATTCCAGCATTGTCCTGGAAACCAACTGTGTTTTCAAGTTCCTGAGGTCTTTCTGAGGTTTCATCATGGATTCGGCTCAGGTGTTTCCTCGGCAGGTTTGTCTTCTTACCTACAGCCTAATCCCTCCCTCTGATCTAGTCATTCTGTCTGCAGGCTAATGAGCTTGAAATGACTGTATATGTGTGTCCCTCTGAGCTCAATCTGTGACACTATCACAGCTGTAGCTGATCTTGTTTCTGCCTTTATTGCCTGCAGTTGCAGCCTGAAGGCCAGGCCTGATGCTAAAAACACTAACATTCACATGCCAGTTTATACAGTGGATAAGAGAGGGGGGAAAGAACTTTTCAGAACCGAGGTTTCTGTTTGGACCCATCCCTAGTCAATGCTTTTAAGCCTGGTAAGAGCATAGACAAGGGCTATCTTCATGGCAGAGGATTCTATCTTTGTCACAGAAGACACAGGAAAGACCATTTTCTACTTGCCTGGACTAAAAATGACCACAGATATTATTCACAATCAGTGAGGTATTTTTAGCTGCACTGAAGAGCTTTCTGTTCTTGAACCTGTTTTCTTCCTTCATCCTAGTATCTGTGTTCTGCTAGTTCTTTGAGGCTTAAAAAGACTTCACAGTGCCATCTACCCACTGTGTCCTCTGCAAAGGCAAAGCCCAAGGCAAATTCCTCAAAGGCAGGAGAACGTATTAAACTCCTGTTAAGTGTGGAAGTCTGCATTTTGTAGCAAGTACTCATAAATGTTAAAAGAACAGACAATTTAAATCAGAACCTGCATATGGACCCCAAAGCCACTTTCCAAAAACATACATGCACAGAAGCACACAGATACAGCCACCTCTGGAGCTGAATGCAGCTGCTGTTGTTCCAGCCCACTGCAGCAACACCAAGAACAGCAGCAGTGTCCACACCAAGCCTCTGGTTATTTGGTGAATGCACTGTGGGTTTTAGCACACTTGCTGTACTAGGAAACCCACATCGTTAAAAGCTTAGAGACAACAACGTGGCGTCAGCAAAATGCATTTCCTTTATGTCCCTCGAAGGTCAAAAACCTCCCCAGCAAAATGTGGAATATAAACTGCCAGGCATTGAGCAATTTTATATCTGATATTCGGGTACTCGCTAGCTCTACCATTCGCTGCTTGCCGTGACAAATATGTCACAACTAAAGGTCACAGCAAGGTTTTCCCTGCCAGAATTGTTCGCCTTACAGGAAAGCAGGTTTATTGCTCCTCAGTCGCTCGGGCCGTGTCCCAGGCACTATAGCTGGTTTCAGAGTGCCCTCTGCTGCCCAGCCCACATAGCTGCGAGGCTGCAGTTAACGAAAATGAGAGAACATTAGCGGGATGTGGTTTAAGGACAGACAGCAGTCCCACATGCAGCTAGAGCTGGCACATGAGCTCAGCATCTGCCTCTAATTACCAGAGATGTGAAGGCAAGAAGTTTGGAAAGCACTGACCAGGGCTGCCCAGGTCTGTTTTCTGGGGTAACTGTAAGCTCAGCTCACCTCCCACACATCATAGAGCTCTTGTCCAGTGCTACTCATCTGGAATCCAGGACAGATGATCTTTCAAGGTCCCTTCCAGTCACTGATGATTCTATGATTCTATGACAGGAAAGCAGCATATGCCCCCGGCACTGCTGGGATCCTTCCTTTGGAGCTGCAGGAAGCAGCTTTACCCTTTACTTCTACCCAGCTCAAAGGAAAAAACAAACCTGAACACTTCACCCTCTCTCCAAAGGGAAAAAACAAGAAGCTGACTTTTCACCCTGCTATAGCCTAAGGCATGCAGTCAGGAATCCCACTGGGAACCTGGAGGCCTCTGAAAACTGCAGAGAAACAGCTTCTATTCAGGAGGTAAGATATCAGATATTCCTGAAGCTTCTACCAACTTAAAATTCTACTAACCTTAAGACTCAGCAAAATTGTATCATCACAGCTCCAACAATCTTCACCCTACCTTCACCAACACTCTTTCTGGTTAAGCTGGGGCAGGCAGCCAAGCCTGACACTGAGGTTCCAGTGTCTGACTCTCTCAATAGGAGAGCATAACTTGTTCCTGCAATTTCTTTGGCTACTGGCACAACATCCAGAAGTAGCTTTGTTAGATCAGCAACCACACAGGCACAGCACTGTCCTGCAGCTTTGCAGTGTGTACAGGATTTTCTGTGCAATGAGGTCTGTGTTCCAAAGATGGCTATGAAGTTCTCAGCAAGGCAATGATTTACATGTGTATGATGCATGTGAAGATGCACATGCACAGTGTCCATCTGTATGCTAATGGCACGCATCTTAAAAAAGCTACCATGCAGTAGTAGAAATATAGCTCACTAAGTCTTGCACTGGTGAAGATCACTAACTACCTGTTAGCAATATGATTTTGTCACAGAGGCACCGTCCTGTCTGTGAAGTACCGCTCGTATACTTCTGCAAGGGTGGAATTTCGTGACTTGCCCATTCTTATGTCAGGATCAAAGCTACCATCCCACATGTTCCCGCCTAATCAATCCCTGCAGCTGGTTCTGGCTCCTACATTTGCTATAAATCAGAGGGTTTTTTCACCCTCCCTCAACAAAGCACAATTTATTTTGCCCGGCTTGTCACTGCAAAACTGAGACAACTTGTTTAAGAACAGACCAGGACACATTCCTAGCTCTGCATCTGTCACCAGTGAGTTTTAATTCCCAAAGGTGTGGGGCAGATGTCTTGTGTGGCCGATCCCACCCTTTCTCCCAACAATCACTTCCCTCCCTGTTTTGGCTGCCAGGCTTCCCTTAGGATGACACACCTGGATTCAGGCACCTCTCCCTGCAGGGAGTTGCCAGCCCTCATTGCATACTTGCATGATTACTGTGATGGCTTACTCTTGTCACTGTGTCATCCTCACTGTCCTGCTCCTCTCAGGCAGGCAGTGGAGCCACAGATAACATTCATAAACCTTAACACAAGCGCTCTTACAGTTTCTTATTGCTACACTGAGTGCTGAGGCTAACCATGGGCATCTTGACCTGGAGAGGGATGTGTTAGAATAAGGAGACTCACAGAAACACTGTTGTACCAGAAGTAAACACAAAGGCATTGCCTAGAACTCCAAAGCTCTGCTAACAAGGGTGCTGCAGTTGCAGTGGCTCATCAGAAATGCAGTCCTTTTGGGGAGCTTGTGCTGTATTTAATAAGCCAGCTGATGCCAGCACTGTGCGTTATCAACCTCATCTGCTTTTGCCAACTAAGTAGCTTATCTAATAAACACACTGAGTCACCTTACAGATCTTGCTTCCTCAGGATAGTAACTCCTGTGACCTCACAAGTGCAGGATCCTCGGAAAACAGGCAAGGCAAAAAACTTCAAACCAGCCCTGACACACCGTAGTTAACTGTGGCAGAACCTCCAAACATTATTTCAAGGTGCTTTCAATAAAAAGGATCTGTCAGAAAGGCTCTTTCTAGAAATAACTTGCATCGTGCTGCCTTGGAGTGTGCCGTGTGCTACCCAGCAGACTTCAGTCTTTGTTACATGGAGTAAGCAAAACCGCTGTGCCACAACAGCAAACAGCACAGGCATGACATGTTTTATAAAGACAAACAATTATTAATCATGCTTTTAAGTTGAATCTATGTTCAGGATAAAACCTTCTGCTTAATGTTCTTTTTTTGACAGCATTTGTGTGGAAAAAAGAGGAAAGAATGGACATACGTAGAGAGAAAAGGGAAAAATTAATCCAATCTAAACTGTTCCTTTGGCCAGGATACCTTCCCTAATCTCCAGCATTTTCCAAAGAGGATTCGAGCTTCTATTCTCGTGTTTCCTCTTTGCACTGGCTTCTCCACTGAGTTCCCATTCTTTGCCTATATCAACCCTGATTCTGTGCAGCATGTGCTGGGTGTCCGCAGGGGGTACCATGATCCTGCACACTGGCCAGAGCATCACACAGACCCACTGAGCTGATGGAGGTGGATTGCTGCTTCAGTCTCACACACATGAAACGAGATTAACATTTGAATAGTGCTGATCAAGTTACCAGAAGGCTGAACCCTGGGTCTATCAGCTCCAAATGAATCACTATAAATTTTACTCCTTTCTTAAGGGGTCTTTGTACTCACGGCCAACACAGAAGGCACTGCAGTGGGTAGAGACAGGGAATGCTGTCTCTCACCGTGATCCAGAATTTCTGCTAGTGGAGAAACCATAGGAGCATCTTTTCTTAGATAAAACTTTTTTTCTATTTCAAAAAGTATTTTTCCCCTCTTTTTGATGCCTCTTCCAGGGCTACAGAGGCTTTAGAACATACTGTATCATAAAGTTCATCAGCAAAAATCTTCATAATTCACGTTATGTATTGCTTCTATCTGTTCCTCCTTACATGAGTGACATCTGAAAGCTCTGCCAGCCTCCTTGCACAAAGGATGTATCCATCCCTGGTAGGAGGATGAAGGTTCAGTAAGTTTATGCCATCACCAACTGCATTAATTCAGTGTCTCCAAAGTGCTTGGAAGATTCTGGAAGAATCTTAGAATTCTCATCTGAGGAAGATACAGGACACATCTTGTTGAGAAAGAATTATCTTTAGGATACTGTCTTGAATGATTAAACACAAACTGCCTAATCCCCTTGACCTCAGTGGATGCTCAATAATAGAGGAGTCTTCTCCCACTTCTGTGCAGCAGGTAGGAAACCCTGAGAGGAGGGGAAGGAAGCACAGCCAACTTGGAATGAAAACTGCAGAAAAACTTCACACACATTGTCAGGAGGGACCACAGCGTGAAGTCATGAGAGCCTGTCATTCCTACTAACGTGGAGTTCTAACACATTTACATTTCCACAAGCTTTGCAGCAGAAGAAACAATTAAATCAAGGTCTCTCATTTGTATCTTACGGTTTTTTAAGAGTGTTCTGCAAATGAACACATTCTTGTGCTACCTCAAATTGACCTCTACATGCAATTGGCTCCAGCTGCTTTCATTCATCTGGTCAAACACCACATATGAAACTAACCATCTCAGCTATCCAGAGAGCCCAATGTCAGTAAGTAAAGTAAGTGAGGACTGTGAAGAACATTCAAACTTACTCACTTCCCAAAACCCTGGATGATTTTAACTGTGTTCTAGCAAACCCTAAGCATACTTTGCTAGAACACAGAGAAACTGCTGTGTGGCTTGATATTTGCAACTGGGAGTGACTTTCTGAATTCCAGCAGTATTAGGGATCCATTTATTATTCCTAGTATTATCATTCAGTTCCTGATAGGCATTGCTGGCCCCAGTAATTTCCAACAATACTACTACACACATTTGTTCAGAAGTTTATACCTAATAGCATTCATTTAGATTACAGCCATTCAGGAGAGCAGCCCCTGGTTCCATCTCCATTTACACTAGCTCTTAATTGATCTTCTCACCATAACACTGCCAAGTTTGGCTTGTGCATGGTGCATTTATTCTGAAGTGCAGAAAAGGAAAATACTTGCACATAAGCATTAACTTGAATTAGCAAAATCTCAGAACTCCTTACCACCCCTACTGAGAACCTAAGAGGACTTCACATCTCATTCACTTCACCTGCCCCCCATTACAGGGAAGGTGTGAGGAAGTTAGACATTAGAAAAAACTTTTGTATTGAAAAGGTTCATTAGGCACTGGAGGAGGGTGCCCAGGGAGGTAGCTACCATCACTGGACAAGTTTATATGTCACCTAGATACGGAGCTCATAAGGACATGGTTTAGGAGTAGGCTTGATAAAATTAGGTTAGCAGTTGGACTTTATGATATTGAAAGTCTTTTCCAACCTGAACAATGCTATGATTCTGTGATTCTAAGTATACCACATTTGAAGTGCCAGGTGGCTCCTTTGCCTATGGAACCTGAAAAGGTAGAAGTAGTTGTAGGCACAGAGCACAAGAATTACTCCATGTATCAGTTGCTTGTATAATAAAGCTGAATTAAATCAGTAATTAAAGTAGTCCTTGCACACTACTTTTCCCAAGCTAACCTCCATTTTTAGAACGCCAGGGCACCTCCTCATTTTGCTAAGGAAAGCAGGGACTTCGCCTGTGCCACCTCAGTTGCCTCCTTTGTCAGGGACCCCCTGAGCTAACCTGGCCTGGGCCTGGATGACCCTCTGAGCAGCTCCAGCTGCTCAGCTGGTGCAGCCAAGCAGACATGCTGAGAAATCTCTTAGGAAAGCCACAACTCACCTGGGAGACATCAGTGCTGGCATCCACACAGGAACCAACTTGGCACCACAGTCAAGCTCCTGGGTAACCAGCCTGGGGAAATGCAGCCCTTCCCTCAGCTACAACTGCTGCTTGGATACCAGCCCTCGTGTAAGCAACTGCTCCTGGGCACTGAGCATCCCTCAAGGCCAAAGAACTTCATTGTGCCAGGCTGAGGACAGCCCTGACTCTTCATCACAGCTCCTCCATCCTCAGGGCTGATTTCCCTCAGGACCAGGATCGCCTTAGGGTGCGATCCCCTCATGGACAAGCTCCTATCAGGGCAGGCTGCCCCCTGCCCAGACTCCTCTCAGTGCTGCTTGTCCTCTGGCTGAGCTCCTCTCAGGGCCAGATCTCCTCAAGGGTGATTGCTCTCAGGCCAAGCTCCTCTCAGGGCCAGATCTCCTCACGGGTGATTGCTCTCAGGCCAAGCTCCTCTCAGGCCCGGATCCCCTCAGGGGTGGTTTACCTCTGGCCAAGCTCCTCTCAGGCCCGGATCCCCTCAGGGGTAGTTTCCCTCAGGGCTGGTTGCCCTCTGGCCAAACTCCTCTTGGGGCTGGATCCTATCAGGGCTGGTTGCCCTTTGACTGAGTGCCTCTCAGGGCCGGATCACCTCAGGGCTGGTTGCCCCCTGGCCAAGCTCCTCTCAGTGCTGCTTGTCCTCTGGCCGAGCTCCTCTCAGGGCCCGGATCCCCTCAGGGGTGGTTTACCTCTGGCCGAGCTCCTCTCAGGCCCGGATCCCCTCAGGGGTAGTTTCCCTCAGGGCTGGTTGCCCTCTGGCCAAGCTCCTCTCAGTGCTGCTTGTCCTCTGGCTGAGCTCCTCTCAGGGCCAGATCTCCTTAAGGATGATTGCTCTCAGGCCAAGCTCCTCTCAGGGCCAGATCCCCTCAGGGGTGGTTTACCTCTGGCCGAGCTCCTCTCAGGCCCAGATCCCCTCAGGGGTAGTTTCCCTCAGGGCTGATTGCCCTCCGGCCAAACTCCTCTTGGGGCTGGATTCTATCAGGGCTGGTTGCCTTTTGACTGAGTGCCTCTCAGGGCCGGAATCCCTCAGGGCTGACTGCCCCCTGCCCGAGCTCCTCTCAAGGCTGGATCCCCTCAGGGCTGGTTGCCCTCTGGCCAAGCTCCTCTCAGTGCTGCTTGTCCTCTGGCTGAGCTCCTCTCAGGGCCAGATCTCCTTAAGGATGATTGCTCTCAGGCCAAGCTCCTCTCAGGGCCAGATCCCCTCAGGGGTGGTTTACCTCTGGCCGAGCTCCTCTCAGGCCCAGATCCCCTCAGGGGTAGTTTCCCTCAGGGCTGATTGCCCTCCGGCCAAACTCCTCTTGGGGCTGGATTCTATCAGGGCTGGTTGCCTTTTGACTGAGTGCCTCTCAGGGCCGGAATCCCTCAGGGCTGACTGCCCCCTGCCCGAGCTCCTCTCAAGGCTGGATCCCCTCAGGGCTGGTTGCCCTCTGGCCGAGCTCCTCTCAGGCCCAGATCCCCTCAGGGGTAGTTTCCCTCAGGGCTGATTGCCCTCCGGCCAAACTCCTCTTGGGGCTGGATTCTATCAGGGCTGGTTGCCTTTTGACTGAGTGCCTCTCAGGGCCGGATCCCCTCAGGGCTGTTTGCCCCTGGCTCAAGCTCCTCCCAAGGCCGGATCCCCTCAAGGGTGTTTGCCCTCAGGCCAAGCTCCTCCCAAGGCCGGATCCCCTCAAGGGTGTTTGCCCTCAGGCCAAGCTCCTCTCAGGGCCGGATCCCCTCAGGGCTCAGTGGTGGTTGCCCTCTGGCCAAACTCCTCTCAGGGGTGTTTGCCCATGGCCGAGCTCCTTTCAGGGCTGGATCCCCTCAGGACTGAGCCCCATCACCTCATCAGCCACAGGTGTGCAGGGCCCAGCCAGGCAGCCCCTCCCAGGGCAGGGGAGGCAAAACCCCCTGCATGGGCCTGGCTGAATTTTCAAGAGAACCTTCTGGAATAACAAGTTGAAACTGGCTGCTCATGGCTTGGATGGGCACACTCTTCACTGAATAAGAGACTGGTAGGATGGCAGGGCACAGAGTGGTCAAGAAAAGAGCAAAATCCACCTGGTGTCTGGACAAATGCTCTTCTCCAGTACTGAGCAGAGGTGAGTAGTTTGGAAAACTGTCTGTCTGAAAAGGATCTGAGGGTGCTGGTCAACAGCCAGCTTAGTATGAGCCAGCACGAGCTGAGATGGCCAAGGCAGCCAATGGCATCCTGGCTTGTCTTAGCAATAGTGTGAGCAGGAGCAGGGAGCCCTGTACAGGACTAGCATAAGGTCAGCTTTGAGTTCCTCGCTACAAGGAGGACATTATGATGCTGAAGCACATCCAGAGAAAGGAAACAAAGCTAGTGAGGAGTCCAGAGCTTAAGACCTAAGAGAAGCAGCTGACGGAACCGGGGTTACTCAGCCTAGACAAAAGATGCAAAAGGAGGTTGTAGTGAGGCAGGGGCTGGTCTATTCTCTCAAGCAGCAAGTGATTAAACTAGAGGAAACGGCCCCAGGTTGCTCCAGGGGAGGTTCAGATTGGATATGAAGAAGAATTTCTTCACCAAGAGAGTTATCAAACACAGGCTGCCTAGGGAAGTGGTGGTGTCACCAACTCTGGGAATATTTAAAAGACATGTAGATGCGATGCTGAGGAACCTCATTTAGTGGTGACCTTACAGTGCTGGATCAGTGGTTGGACATAATGATGTTAAAGGTCTGTTCCAACCAAAACAATTCTGTGAGTCTTTAAAAGATAAAGAGCACCCTGAGGACTTGTGTTCCAGCACAGCACAGGGCTCCTTTACCTGGGTTCTTGTTTCAGTATGACAGTTTTGCACAAAATAATTATATTGTGGCTAAAATAGTTCCATTTAAGATGGAGAAGAAGATGAAGAAATCTTTAAGGTATCAAAGTCATCACACCATAATGAACAGTACAGAGATATGCAGAATGATGCAGTATATAAAACTCAGCACAAAAGATTTGCAACAGACACAA
Organism: Rhinopomastus cyanomelas; assembly: GCA_013400115.1. Lineage (NCBI taxonomy): Eukaryota > Metazoa > Chordata > Aves > Bucerotiformes > Rhinopomastidae > Rhinopomastus > Rhinopomastus cyanomelas. The sequence goes on along the minus strand of VXBP01000521.1, from coordinate 144,916 downwards.
AGTCTATGGTCTTTCATTACATTTTATAGATTAAATATATCTTCAGTAGAGCCTCTTTTAAAACACACAAAAGGAAAAAATACATTTTTCATGTACATATGAAATACTGACCACGAAGCAGGGACATGTACAGTGCAAAGTACGAATACAGCTACACAGACTTCACCACCTTGGATGATTATCAGGATTTTTCCACAGTAAAATTAGAACAAGTTAGCATTTCTGCTTCCAACGAGAAATCCGTATCATTCCTCTCCACGGCATTTTTTGGGATTGTGCAGGAGAATTTGTTTTACTTTTTAACAGGATAAAATCCTTGCATTGCATGAGAAATTACCAAACTCCACAAGCTTTACTTCTTTCACACATTCATAATCGTAGTACAACTTTTATTGTGATTGCAGCCCAACTCCAAATCCAGGGAAAACCAGAAAGCTCTCTAACTTGGTGAAGAGAGAGGAATGGATCAGACCGATTGTTGCAACATCCAGTGAACATGTACCCACGTGTACACACACACACACACACAGGAGATGGAAGATAGTGAGGTGGGACTGAGCATCTCCTATTTATTACAAGGTTGGAGTGAGGGCATGGGGTTGCACATTTGACTTTGGCAGTGAATCTCTAGGGTCTCTCAGTATGGGATGTCGTTCTGGTAGTACTGGATCATGTCGTATGTCCTACTCCTAAAGAAGAAAAGCAAGGCCAGAGGTAAGTAAAAGTTTAAAAAAACACAGCACCCATTGTTACAGAAACAAACATCAAGGTCCCACAGAAACAAACCGTGGATGAAGGAAATTAGCTGCTAATCAAAACTAGCTTTACACACTTTGAAGTCATTGTGAAGGCCCAGTTACTGTTATGAACAGCACAAAACATCCTGCTCTTGTTTACACTGGGTTAAAAACACATTTCCATGCTTCTCAGTGCAGCAACAGCATGTAGCCTGAATCCTGTGCTTGCCTAAGTCAGAAGCACCTCACATTGCTTTGGCAGTTTGGTTTAGGAGAGGAAAATGAATAACGAACAAAGCAAGATCATCAGGGCTTCACAAAGACAGGATTATGTGGAAATAAAAGTAATCTTAATTCAGGAGGACTCTAATAGTGCAGGGGAAGTAACAGTGTTAACAGCAGCATCTCTGATGAGTGACTGCAGAAACAAGCCTTGTTACAGATAACTCAGTTATCCGTGGGCAGAGCCTATTCAGGTCACAGACTAACCATGACACAGGTAGAGAAGCTCAAGCTTGTCAGAACTAAGCTGGCTCTAGGCGTACGCAGAGCAGTGTCACTGCCACTGCCTCCCTAACCCCCACTATTAAACAACAATTCTGAGCAGATGCACCCGCAGGCACTAAAAAATCCAATTCAGCTCTAGCCGGGTTATATCTGAACCAGTGAGCCTTACTGGTCTCAAGCTGACCCCATTTGGAACTATTTAACAGTCCATTTTGCAGTCTCCAATATATCCCACAAAGTCTCCATTACGTGGGATAATAAACCATGCACTTACGATGTTTAAATACTAAATGCACTGCATTTAAAGTATTAAATGTAGTAACATGACATCTTGTGTGTAAATTCCTTTCAAAAGTTTTGCAGAATCATAGAATCATAGACTCATTAGGGATTGGAAGGGACCCTAATGATCATCTAGTCCAATCCCCCTGGATACCAAACTATTTACGTACTCAAAGAGAAAAGGCTACAGCTCATTTCTACCTGGTGATTAAACTTATTTTTAAATGGCTAATTTTGAGACAGAACTGATTATTCCATTCATTAGACTGAACAGTAGATGAAAAAGAGTAAAAGAGAGAAGATGCAGCATGTTTGGAACCAAAGCTGCCATCCTGCATTGTTTAAATATCAACAACTCAAAATGTTTGGTCTCCAACTCATAAAGTCCACTTTTTAGCTCTGCTCAAAGCTTAACGATCTTCCTTTTGCCACAGGGAAAAGACACGTATAGGTGCCAAACCTGTTGCTGAGGAAACAGTTCTGGATGATCTTGATGATGAAAGTTGCAGCCTCCCGTTCAGTCATATTGGGGCTGAACCTGTGCCTGTGTGCACAAAGAGTGACATTAGTGAGGTTTCCTCTGAGCTTGGCACGATTGTGCCTTTGCACAAGCTCAGCCAGGTGTTGATGTCACATGCTGCAAGTATCTTGTGAGACTACCTCATACAAACAATCTAAGTTTTAATAAGCACTTGTCACCTGAGACAAAGGCTGAACTTTTACTCAATCTAGAGGTACCTCTAGGAAGAGCTGATCCTGCTTTCCAGGTAGTTGCTGCTTTTTAAATGTCTTGGTGCCTAGTAGTGCCCTTGGGCTCCAGCCCACCATAGTTTATGAATCCCAGCTTATCTTTAGGAAACTTTAGGAAGTTACATGCAGGAAATGCTGAGTTAACTCTGCTCTTTCTGGAGGCATAAGCCTGACGGTCTGTGTTTGCCCAAACTGTTGACTTTTACAACACAGTCCCATTCAGTGCTGCATTATCTGCAGAACAAAGATGAAGATGCCACTCTGAAGAGTCCAACACCATTCCAGAGGACATGAGACTCTGCAACATATGACCTCTCAACTAAAGGAACTCCTTTCTTTACAGTCCTACAAAAGATAATCCATGTACTTGCACAGTCATTTAACAGCCCGAACTTAATTCTATGGAAAGGCCTACTTAGAGATATTGTACTTAGAGATATTCTATTAAAAAAATCAATCACCATTTTTACAAGACTAAGACATTGAGTAGCACAACCCCTGTACTCACTACACAAGCTGTGACAGAACACAGAAGTTCTGTGAAGAACTTAAGAACGCTTTCCAGTTCACACATACACTTACTTCAACAGCTTGATTGTCTGTCCTCGGAAACAGGGCAGCCCTGTATCCAACATTAAGGTAACCAATGAGACAACAGCATCCATGTAAGGCCTAGAGAAAACAAGGACATGAAGGTTACAGTGCTCAAACTTCTGCAGCCTTAGTAGATAAAGCAAGAAAGCTGAAGAATTCCACAATCTGGATCACACCTTTTTCCATAATTAAATCAACACATACAATCCTCTTACACCTGCTGGTGGAGCTGCACCATTGCTTGCAATCTGTCATTTGAACTGAATTTCACTCATTTATGCTGTCCTGCCAGCAACTCAGAGTGCTGCATAATGAACAGTCTCAAGGATTATACAAGGCAGTGCTTCAATAAACAACATTTCTTTGGCATCAGAGACGTGAATCAGTGCATCAAAACAGTACAGAAGGCTGAAACCAGCAATACCACCGCAAAAGATTTTCTTTTAATTTCTTATTGCTCCATGAAGGCCCTTGTCATATCAGCCCCACTTCCCTTCTCCTTTCTGTTCTCCCACTTGGGACATTACTATTACTCTAGTTCAGTGACATTTTTGACCTGACAGAAAACTGTCTTCAGACTGCTCCTGCTCAACAAACCAAATTGATCTTGACTTCATGACAATCCCTTCTGGGCTGTCAGAAACTGTAGCTGAAGAAACTGTGATTCTGTACAATAACATCAATAATACAATCATAGAATCATTCAGGCTGGAAAAGACCCTTTGGATCATCAAGTCCAACAATCAAACCTACTCTACAAGTTCACCCCTAAACCATGTCCCCCAACACTACATCTAAGCATCTTTTAAACTCATCCAGGGATGGTGACTCAACCACCACCCCGGACAGCCCATTCCAGTGCCTGTCCACTCCTTCAGTGAAAAATTTTCTCCTGATGTCCAATACAAACCTACTCTGCTGGAGCTTGAAATCATTCCCTGTGCTCCTGTAACTAATCACCCGTGAAAAAGAGACCAGCACCAACATCTCTACAATGTCCTTTCAGATAACTGTAGAGAGCGATACTTTATATTGATGAGAGAAGGAGCTTTTATCTAGACTCTGCCGTGCTGTCTTCCTCCTACCTACATGCAACGCCCTCTTCATATAGATGTATCTGTGCTTCTGCATGTTAAGACAACCATTTTTGCTTGTCACAGTGTTAGATGAAGCTGCTAACCTTTATAGTTGCTAATGACAATTATGGCTGAAGAGCTGAGCTACCAAATCCCCTTCAGTTTTTACCACAGAAAACAGTAGCACTTCTTCCACATTTCCTACCTAATCAAACCCTAGCTGTCCTATTTGGGAAAGCAAGAAATACTTTGATTCTCCTGTAGTTTCTTACTGAAAAGCTTTAAAAGTAAACTAAATAACGTGAAGAAATGCATGTAACATCACATTTATAAATTGAATATAATACATAGAACTTTCAAATGCAACGTAAGAACAGGAAAAACACCCACACAGTTAGGCTGTAAAACTGCAGGATTATTAAAATGTTTCAAAGTTTGCAAGATACACCAGCACAGTCTGACAGGCTCAGACCCCTTAAGAGACAAATATTTATTATTTATCATTTCAACTGGTTTTAGGCATGTGAGCACTTCCACTTTTGAGCCGTTAAGAACAGCTTACCTGACTGCCAGATAGCCTCTGACACACATCTCCATAAACCATTTGAATGGAGTCGCCTCCATTTTTCCTCCCATAATCATCACCATCTCATCAGTCAGCTTAATGTCAGGCTCCCAGCCCAGATTTCCACCAGGTGAGCTTTCAAACATGAATCCAAAATCTGTGCACAAAAGATAAGCTGCCTCAAACTTTGCTGGTTAATTGTGTGCTGTCAACGCTTGCAGAAGAAAAGAGGTGGATTCCTTGTATGAACACCTACTTTTTTCTACCAACATTTCAACTCCACCTGTAAAAAAGCTTTGTTGGAGTGTAAGAACACCAACAAAAGAATCATCACCATGACATTAGACTAGACTTAAGAATGATGACATCAAATGAAAAAAAAAAGAGTCCTTGCTGGAACATTGGTGCAGTTCCAGAGAGGTAAAGCTAAAGCAGAGGTTACAGCCTCACATAATTATATAGATTTACTTGTCAAATTTCATTCATTCTCAGAGTGAGGAAAGGAACCCCAAAGATACATTTCTACAAAGGATGTAAGTATGCATGCATGCACAACCCGTGCACTTTCCTGAAGCTGGTAAACCTTTGCAAAGCTAAATTTACACAGCAGCAGCCAGCACAAATGCACGTACAGAACTGAACAGGCATGAACACCTCCCGTGCCTATCTACAAACTGCAATCAGCGTGCAGGACTGTCTGCTATGAGCAATTCTTTACAGCAGAAGGGAAAGGTAACTACTGAAGTTTGAATGTGGATATGACTGACCAATATGAATGATGTGTCCCTTTTTGTCCAGCATGATGTTGCCATTATGCCTGTCTTTAATCTGGAGCAGAAACAGGAGAAGACTATACGCAGCCATACTGCGGATGAAATTATAGCGAGCCTGTACAAACAAGAAGTTAGAGCAGATCAGAAGAACACAGAGAATTTAATAACTCTCCATCCCAGAAGCAGATACTGGTGAATTAATAGGTTTTATTTCTCTTTTTTCCCATTCATGATTAGTTTGACACAATGTTCAATGATATTCTCCATACATCTACAGCTGCAATAACTTCTTTAGCTCACTCACTCATAGCTGAAAATGGATCATCAGCATCAGGAAGCAGATACAGCATTATGGTAGTCATTAACCCATTATGTGTCATTACTTCTTTCAGCCTAAATGTTTCTCTGTTGAAATTTTCTGTGCTTGCCAACTGATATTTTACCTTCTGGAATGCAAGGGTAGACTCATCTCCATACTGCCTCGTAAAATAGTCATACATGCCAGAGTCTGTCTGTCTGCCCAGCTGGTCACGGGATGTGCAGTCAGGAATGCACTCAATAACACCGCACTGAAGGGAAAGAAGAGAAAGAGGTCTGTAAAGCATGTTCCCAACATATATTTCGTTCATGGCTTTTGGCAGTCATACAGGTCCTCTGGGAAATGTGGGAAAGCCTACAGATTACTGAACACAGTATTTCTAGTTTGTTCATTACAAAAAAGTATGCGTAGTTTAAGATTTCCATGCTGCACGTAAGAAAAGCTCTGTGACTTTCCACTGACTTACATAATGTGGTCCCAAAAATCAAACAACATGAATAACCATAGGCAGCAAAACAACAGAGCCAAAAGCTTTAGAAAAGCAGGAAGCAGGAGAGGAAAGACTCTTTTGTCACTGGTACTCCAAATATTTGGCCCAAGTGATGTGGGCAGTACTTCTCTCCAGTATGGAATTTTTATGTACTATTTTCTACAGCAGCCCCGTTAATTGCCCACTTACCCCAGGAGCTGTGGCCACCACTCTGTATGGAAACACAAAAAGGTCCAGGCCTACCAACTGGAATATGTTCTTGAAGAGATCAATGATTTGTAAAGCTAACATGTCCTGTTACACAAGAAAAAAATTACACAGGCATTACAAGGGGTTACAGATCATAAGTTAGATTACTAAAAATACTCTGAAGAACTCTGAAGTGAACACTGAGTTACCCCAGCAGCTCTGCAGATGTGTACCTGCACATGCACTGTAGCTCTGGGGGAGATTAAAAAGGTGAAAGATACATGCTGTTTCAGAGAGTAGCAAGCAATACTGAAGGTTTAACTACAAAGAATAATTTTTTCCATCACTCTGAGATAAGAGGGCTACTGAGAAGGCTACTACAGCTACAATTCCCTCTTAATCAAAACCAACCAAGCTTCAATTGATTGGTACAAGAGAGCACACCATAAATTACTGACATGTTGCCAATAGTTCCATCAAAAATAAACCCTGAAAAATAATTTTAAGTCATGGTAAACTGTATTGAAGAAAAGGCCTTTGTTTCTACATCAGAATTTCTGTAGTGGTACAGCACAGCTCTTTTCCCTCAATCCATAACTAGTGGAGAGCCTCAGAATTCCAAACAAAACCATTTCTATAATAAATTTTTTTGTCATTGTTGTCACCTACAAATCTGTCTTGTGAAACTGCAACGCCCGATTGCTTTGTACCTGTCTGCAGTCATCGCCCACTTTAAAGATAGCTGCCTGCCAACATATTTTCTTACTGTCCACTCCTTCTTCTGCACTTTCATCTATGGAATCAGAACGACAACGCAGACCTGCGAGAAAAGTACAAAGCAAAACCCAGACACGGGCCTCAGTTAGTAACCTCCTACCACAACAAGCCCTCTGCATTCCAACCCACATCTCACTGCAGGTGCACGACACACATTTCTGCCTTGTAAGGTGAATGATACAAGACAGTTCCCTTTGTCTACTGAACATATCAAAACAGCAATCAGGATTTACCTGATAAATGCCTGAGCTGCATTAAGTGAGTCAGCTAGGGCAAACCACTGAATGTATTATGCAAAAAGCCTGCCAAAACCTGGAGCCTGCCACAGTCTAAAAACCAAGAAAAATGTAATAAAGTCATATATCAGTCTAAAGAAACTTAAAATTTCTTCACGATAACTATGTGGCTTCCTGGGACTTAATGTAATTGAAAAAAAGTCAAGAGGTTTAAGATTTCATAAGCTTCTCTTCCTTTGATGCAGTTTAATTTCTAAGCTGAACCATTACAGCTAAAGTTCGACATGGCAATAATTTTACTGCTGCTGTTCAAGTCACTAAAAGCTGGCAATTTTGAAGTAATTTCTGATTCTTAATTAGTAATGACAATGATTAAGATGCAGTTACTAACCTTCTTTTTCAAGCTCACTAACTCCACATCGTTTCACTTTAAATTTGGCCAGGTAGGGCGCTTTTGCCGCACTAAATTGGAATAAAAACAAAGACGGCGATGAGTGCAACTTGGCCAAACAAAAATTTCTAGTAAAATACCTAAACATCATGAATTAGCCTAATAGGAAAATACAACAAGAGCATGGTACCTCTGCATAGGAGTTCCTGACTTGTAATCAATGTCCAGAACAATAGCTTCAGGATTGCTGGGCAAGTAACAGCCTGCAAAATGGAGCAGATAGCTGAGAACAAATCCACTGGCTAGTGTGACAATCAAGGTGGAGAACAGCTGATGTGTTTGTAACATCAGTACATAGTTTTAAATTAAATAAAATGTTAAAAATGAAGTGGAGGTTACAGACCATTCCTCACAAAGGAAGAGTTTTTGACAGAAACTAGCAGAAAGTAGTTTTGAACTAATAATGCAAAATCCCTACCACAAAAATAAATTTACAGACAGGACTTGTCTCACAATAATCCCTAAGTGGCAGCATGTCCCAGTGTACTAGAGAGGGCCCTCAGCAACCAACTTATGAGAGTTGATTTCTGGTAGACAGAGATCAGGAAAAGCCTTCAAACTCCATTTTAAAAAGAATATTCAGATTGGAGAATAACATATGTTCGAGACTTGTAAGGACCTTCAGACAACGATGTTTCAAGGCAATGTCTCACGGAGGAAAAATTATTATCATTGAGATAACTTCTCAAAAGTGCCTCATCTTTTTAACAAAGAAGGCAGTCCTGAGAAAATTAGCTTCTTTCTCTTCCTTCTTCAGATATACGCTTCTACTTTTATCCATGATCACACAATCACAGAACATTAGGGATTGGAAGGGACCTTGAAAGATCATCTCGTCCAATCCCCCTGCCACAGCAGAATCACCTAAAACAAGTCACATAGGAACATGTCCAGGCAGGTATTAAACGTCTCCAGAGAAGGAGACTCCACAACCTCCCTGGACAGCTCATTCCAAGGCTCTGTCATCCTCACTGTGAAGAAGTTCCTTCTTGTATTTATGTAGAACCTCCTATGTTCCAGCTTACATAGAATCATAGAATCATTACAGATCGGAAGGGACCTCGAAAGATCATCTAGTCCAATCCGCCTGCAACAGCAGGATCACCTAAACCAAGTCACACAGGAACCTGTCCAGTCGGGTCTTGAACATCTCCAGAGAAGGAGACTCCACAACCCCCCTGGGCAGCCTGTTCCAGTGCTCCGTCACTGGTCCTATCATGATGTGTGTTATTTAACTTGCTCTTGGGCAAGTTTTGATGCACCATATAGCAATTATTTGGCAAGTAAAAATATTTTGGGTTGTTTCAAGAGAAGAACAATCCCACTGTATCAGAACAGTCACCAGCATCAAAACTGAGAACTGCCACTTGCAGAGACTTCATTATTTGCTGGCAGAAAATACAACACTTACGTTGAAAGCAAAAAACCCACCATATAATACAATTAAATAAATTCTTACCAGGCTGCACTTTCACCTCTGACAGAGCACTCAGACAAGCTTTTTTTCTTTCATCTCCTTTAGGGAATGGCCTAGAAAGATGAGTATTTTCTTTACATGCATGATCTGTACTAGTCTATGTACTAGCCTCACTTTTGTTTTAAATTTATTCAAACTTCACTAAAAATGTTTCCTGCTGTAACAAAGATCTCCTACTGCACCACTTCTAGAGAACTTACCAGCTCAAATACCTAACCAGAATATTTTCTCCCTTAATGAAGATTATAGTGTTTGCTTTGTAGACTTAACATCGATTTAACAAAGAGGTTACTGACAAGCCTAAGCAGCGTAAGAGATGTGAATGAAATATATGAAGGCTAATCCCTATACAGAAATTTGAGCAAAATTACACCTTTGTAAGCACTGACATAGATTTATCAATAGTTTTCCATTGTGGAACTCATTCTAGAGTAAGAACTTTGTAACTGGAAAGGTTAAGCCAGCGAACTACTTATACAATTACATGACTTATTGGTTCACATACTTGGTATGACTGTGGGTGTCAATGGGGTAACCGGTGACATGGTTAACCATTAGTACGTGCAATTGCTCAGTTTGCACACACAAATGTTGTTAACAGCAACTGAGGCCAGTCACATAGCCACATGCTCACCTGGCACAGCAAAGCGTAACTGAAAGGTATTACCAGTGCTCTTGTTTTAAGCAGTACAGCAGATTATTGAAACAGCACCAAAATACTTAGAGAAATCATCACGGATAACACATTCATCCATTTATGCCATTTACAAAGCAAACAGCATCTCATCTATGTTGTCTTTGCACTGGAGATGCAATAAATTCAGATTAATTTTAAGGCTGGCACACAAAATGCAATGATTGCAAAGCACAATCATTATCTTTTCCTTAGTTATTCCTTCACACTAAAAAACAGTGGATTGTTCTCGTTCCAAACAGCGAGACCTTTAGATCCTAACCCACACTTTTAACTCATCCTACAAACATCTTAACATGAACACAAAAGGCACCTAATATTTGATGTAAATATAGTTTATCTTGATGCCCCTTACAGCTTCATCTTAAAGGATGTATGTTCCAGGTCATACATTTTACATGACTTCCAAATACTTTTATACAACAGAGGCTGTTTTAAAAACACGCAATGAAACCTCCTGTGCAGACTTAGCTTGTGTGCTGACCTGCTGCCATCCACTGGCAATCTTTTGAAAATTTAAATTGCAAATCTTAGTGCAGTCTTTACAGTCAACAGTGGGAATCTCTCTAGGAGCAAGACTTTCAATTTCAAGAGATCAACAATCCAATATTTATGAAAGCTTTCTCCATAAACACAATTTAGGAATGAGGAAAAAGACATGCAAAAAGAAGTGTCTTGGTATTACACTGCACAATGACATCTCTCTGAGAACACAAAAAGACAGCTTCCCGGAGTTTTAGCAGGAGGTATAAACCATGTACCCATGCTTCAGACTTTTTGCCTTTGTGGTGGGTTTTTTTTACTTCTTCCGTTTTCTTCGTGACAACTATGCTATTGGGATTTCAGCTAGGACAAGAGCATCAATTGCTTTTCCAATTCCATTTCTGTGTCAGTGCATTATTCTCTGGAACTTCATTCCACTATTGCCAACCACTCTGTTATTTTATAGAATTGGATTAAAAACCAAAGTTCAAGTTTAGAATTGTCTGCTTCCAGAGTAAAAAAGCCATAGCTGTTTTTGACAGATGATGACTAACTCAAAGCATGAGCCGTGAGGTCAGGGCAGATATCTATGACCCTAGAAATCAAATTAAAATGAGCTTTTGGATCACACTACAACTCTTAAGTTACATTTCAGAACAAAATCATTTTCTTACAGACTAAGCAAGTAATTCTTTTTTGCTGAAAACACTATCCCAATGCTCATAAAAGTGATTTAGCTTCTCACTCAAGACACTGGCAATTATGAGAACACTGAACTCCAAAAAAGCAAAATTCTGAAGTGCAGCACTTACTTAATAATGGCCGAAACATTGGTGATTTTATTGAAGAAATCAAATTCCCGCTGGTAGAACTCCTTGGCTGGGCCAGATAATGAGCCAGTTATCTCCTCTACTAGCTGCTCCAGAAGCTCCCCAATGTCAGCTGCATACGAAAAAGGAAGTGCTTGTGTCAGAAGTTTATTTCAGAATGGTAAATGATATGGGTGGTGGAAACAGCCACCCTCAGACAGCGCTCAAAAAACAGATCTGGGGCAAACAAAGCACACCTCTTTTGATACATTCTGCCAGGTCTAAGAGCCCTACCTCTGGAAATAAAAGAGAAGTTTCTAGCTAAAAGGATTCCTCCTGCAAGACAGAAGCTGAAAGAAGATTTCATCTGAACTGAGAGAGAAAAAAAAAATCAAACTAGATTATATTTTAAGAAGTACTCACGATCTTTCTGGTGTCCTTCTTCATCCACGTAGATATTAGTTTTCATATTCCAGATGAATTGGTGAGCCAAGAGCTGGGATTTAGCAGCTGCCCACAGGATGTATTCTCTAACGTAACCCATCTGCAACCACATCCAGTCCAGTAAAGATCAAAGATCATTTGTAATGGATGGCAAGAAGACCTCTGCGCTCTCATTCACATTGCTACAAAGATCTCTGAAGAATTACAGAGTATTTTAACAACTAGTGCATTGACCTAAACTGTTTTTAGCTTTATTACTGACCTATTTGATTATTCTAACTAAACTTCTTCCCATTCCAGTGACATTTTCTGTCTGTTCTATTTGGATGTCAAATATCTGAGCTTAGGGCATGTCCACGTGTGTGTGCAACGCACAGTGCAACACAGACGCTGGTCTTGCTTGGCATCACTAAATCCTCCTGTAGTATCAGAAACCAAGACAGTGTCACATGGAGTGCACGTTTCGGTGGCAAGAACTGTAGATGTTGGCACAGACCCATAGAAATTCTTGAAAGTAAGAATAAAATTACAAAAGAAGCTGAAAAGCGCAGGGGAATCCTGCACATTCCAGAAGCTGCATTCCCATTCTCCATTTGCAGCTACTTCTGCAGTCTGCACATTTCCATATTTGATATTAATGGACTAGAAGCCTGATGTTCATGCTCTGCATTGCAGAGGATACGTATCTATGCACAGTCCTCAAAGAATAGGTGAATACATCACTTAAACTACTGGCTAGGATGTCTTCCTCTGAAAATAACGCACTGACCAGAGTTATAGATGTTCTGTGCAGATGATAAATCTCATATTAAAGAAGTCTGAACTTGGTCATCAAGCTCTACTTCTACTTTCTACAAGCTGAAGGTAAAATGTGATTTCATATACATGATGGAGCATAAGGCATCCCCTAGATGTTTTTCTGGTTAGGTTCACAGCAAAGTGGTTAAATATGGTGATTTAATTTCATTAATACTTTTCCTGTGCAGACCTACAAAAGCTTTATTCAGAGTCCTTATCTGGGGTTTTCCATAACATCCTGCTGACAGATGAGCTCACAGGCTCTGGTTTCTCAAGTTTACCTGATACACCTCTGAACACAGAAGAGATGTCCAAAGCAAGCCAGCCTCTAGAAACCATAATTCTATGTATTAGAAACATAGAACAATAAGTAGTGCTAGTTTAACTTAAATTTTATCTGCTGCTTCAGAAAAACCTCTTCCGTTCATTTGTATCAGTTTCACTTCCTCACCTTGTCGTACCGAAGCGCCTGCACAATCTGTGGAATGTAGAATAAAATGGCATCCTGAAAAAGAATAGACAGCAGGATTTTTACTGTTACTGCCCTGGTAGATGGAAGATGGCTCATGTGTGCAGAGTTCTCTTCAGTTAGGAGCTGAATGAAACACCACAGACCACAGTCTCTTTCAAATTGTACACATACCAACCTCTCAAATCAAAGTTAGTCCCTTCAAAAATATAATGAATAATCATGTATTTTACAGTCCTAATACAAGTCTGACAAGTGTTAAAAATCCAGCCTTATGCTGCTTTAGAAGAAACACTTTTGTACTGGGAGATGATTTAAAAGGAACCATTTGAGAAGAGCAGCCTCAAAAATTCAGCTTAGTGTGATTTACAACAAAAAAGTTACAAGTATGCAAACCAGTATGATGTGGCACAATCCCAAGACATTCACATTCTGCAACATGGCACGCCCATTTAACACACGTCTCTCTCATGGTATTAAAACAAAGGCCTGGTATTAAAACTAAGGCCATAACTGGAGTTGAAGTGTTAAGGCTCTCCTGGAACTCATCTTACCGGAGGGAAAGATCGCAGGACCTTAACACCATACTGAGCTGTTAAAGGATGAGGTGGGTACATGCTTGAGAAATAGGAAAGTCCAGTTGGTGGATCTGTTGGCGCCCAGCACAGAACGTGGCTTAGCTCAGGTGCATCAGCGTCAATGGTATGCCAGGTAACCAGGTACTGAAAAAGCAGGTTTTACATGTTAGGAGTTTATAGCACCCCAAAATGTCTGGCTAGTACACATTAGACAATAATATTATAACCTAGCTTCCCATAGCAAGGGAAGCAAAACATGCTACATTTTCTTTACCAAACCACAGCTACTTTAGGTAAAGTCATTTTTTCCCCACGAAATTTTAACCTCATTAATCACCAAATGAGTTAGCAAAGTCGACTTATTAACTATTAGCAACATACAGGAGTTCTAATATAGGGAAAAAAAAGAAAGGATGGATGAGCCCTTTTGTAAGAGTTACAGAAAGTTCATTTTTCCTGTCTTCTATTTAACAGGTGATGTAAAAAACATAGCTGTAACACAGCTGACCCTCATAGGACTAGAGTGCTCCATGCACATCAGCATGAAGATTCTCCTCCATTTTAAGAGGCTTGGCCTCTCAAGACACAGAATGCGTTAAGCTTGAAATCATTTCAGTAGGAGCACTCACCAGTGGTCTTTTCACATATTAGGCAAAAGGAACAGAAATGGTGAGTGTAGTACCAACAGTGAGTTTTGAGACACTTTGTGTATGCTGAAAATGCCCAGGAGCAAGTTGTACCATTAGCTAACTAGCCACCTACTCTTAGTACCGGGATTCTTGCCTCAGCACCCTATTTCCACAGCTGTTCTGTCATTCTCCCCTACAATGCTATGGTTAGTGCTAGAACATACTCTGTGTAGTAAAAACTGTGTTTTTCACTACAGCTGAATGAAAGGGCCATCCTGGGGCCCTGTAACAGTATAAACATTCACAAGTACCTTTATTGCTTCAGGAACATCACTGACAGCTCCTGGGTCCAACCGAACCAGACGAGTCACTTCTGTTCCAATAGCTTCAGTGTTCTTAAACCTAAACATAACCAGGGACACAATGACATTATAAGAAAATTCTGACAGCCTCTTATTTATGCTAAAATGAGGACAGCAAAAGGCAGAAAAGCATATGCTAAATAAACAAACAGCCCGACTCTGACAGAGGGTTCAGGAATAGCTTGCGCTTCTGTACAAACCACTAGTACTTCAGCCCACTATTGGATTCTTGGCTGAAATTTACTTGTCTGGAATTCTACAGAAACCAGAGTGCAAAACTCTACTTGGCAAAAACTATCACTGCTGTAAGGGGGAAAGAATTTCCTTTCTCTTCCAGGGACAACTATGCTAATTGTCCTACAATACTTGTCGAAGTGCAAGTCAATATACAGTTAGAACACTCTGCTGTAAGCTAACTTTCAGCACCATTTATATGCCGTTTCAGCTACTGGATTAAATACTACTAAAAGCCAAACGTGATTTCTTTGGAAGTAAACACTGTCTAAACTTTATCAAAGAAAGTGTGTGAGGAAAGGAAGCTGCACCCCACTAGAGCCAAGTGAGTGCACTAAGTAATCTAGTTCTTTTCAAACAAGGTCTCAACCAGTTGTGACAGTATGTACAGGGGGCTGTAAACAAGCGCCACTGGCACGTAAGAGTGTAAATACTGGCTCAACTCCTAAAGCAACACGTTCCTTCTTTTAGAATATCTTACCTGGTGGGCAGCTGTACAGCAAGGTGAGGAGAAATGCTCCAAGCCAGATTCACATTATCCTTCCACTGCTTTTCACTGAGACTGATATACTTAGACCTCCAGTTTGCTACACTGCTCTCTCCAGTTTGATCCAGCTCTAGCTCAGGGGAAGACAGTGGATTGTACCATGTGATTAAGCGTTCAATTTCAGTAGCCTGAAAAGAAAGAAATTATGTGTTTTCTGGGTGAATAAAAACCCCTCTGCCTTTCATACTTTCATTTATGTGTCCTGCAACAGCAACCAGGTCTTTGAGATTCATGCAGTTTTTCCATTCTTCTGATGGCTCACCAGCAATGACAGTAGTAACGTTCTTCGCTTCATGTAGTACTTGTGTAGCTGCGTACCTCTGTTAGTCTTCTTCGACATTCCTTGAGAAAAGGATAACAAAATTGGTTTCAGGGCCTTCTGTCATTACGTTGAATGGTTCTTTCAAAGTGCCCACACCTGGCAACACTGACATGTAAGAACTGAACAACTGCATGACATTTATAAATTTATATCTGAGTGACATCGCAAAGTCAGCCCAGCAGCTACTCATTGTACAGCTGCTCTCTGAACACACGGAGTACAACAGGCTACAGGGGTATCAGTTTAGCCAGGCCTGCAATCCCTTTAGAACAGGACAGCCTACTACAAGGAAAATTGACACACTTTACAAGTGTACAAAACCACAGCCTGTTTGCACAGAACAAAGAGGTTTACTTACAGGATTTCAACACACCTTGACCTCCAGTCTTACTGCTTCTGCCAGTCTTACTACTTCTGCACTACAGATCTGAACACTATCAAAAAGCCCCAGGTAGTTTCAAGACTTTGCCACTTGCTACCAGTAAGAGATTTTCCTGCCCCCTCTCCAAAGTCTGGCACCGGTAATTAAATACCCTGCCAGAAAAACAAGAGCCCAGTACTATAGATAAATATTGACTTGAAGCAGTATCTGCATATAAAATAGGCTGTTGAAGCTGGCTGCAATGAGCTGGCTACTCTCAAAAAGATACCTGATTTTTTAGATATGGTTGACATGCCACTGGACAAAGGGTATGTATTTATCCAGCCTTGAGTAGCCTGTTGCCGAGATCCAACGTTGATATCCAGGTTGCTCCTGGTGTCTTGATTATCTAACAAGAGAGCACATACCTGATGCAGAATCCAATCAAAGAAACAACAGCCATTTGAGATGGCACATAAAAGAACTCACCTGGTGGCACAAGCTGGCTGGCGGTCAGGTACTTCTTGTCAGAGAACATTGCTGTCCAAAATTTGATCAATATGCTGATATCTTCACGAAGCCTCTTCTCCCCTTGTGTAGGAAACTTTGAGGGACAACTTAAAGAAACCACACAAATAATGTGAAGTTGAATGTATTAGAAAACAACAAATCTCATCAAGTAATACATCTTACTCTGACTAGAATCTACAACAGCGGGACTGCATATCACCACACTTTATTCTTGCTACTTTATTCTGTCTGACCAAAGAGTACAAACATCATCTGATAACAAAATTAAGCAGCAGTCTGTCAGCATCATGGATTCCCCTGAAATGCAATGCTATGACTGACCTAACCTCCTCACATTCAGACATTCGTATCAATTGTGCTCACATCCAATGTTGAAAGGATTGGATTCGGTGAGGGTCTATGTCCAAAGCAGTCAAACCGTATTTCAGCCACTCACGCTGTAACAGCAACGCTTTAAATCTTACAAATCTATGTTTAGTTTTGAGAATTGAATAAATTCCCAATAAATATCACTGAATTGCTTGGGTTGGAAAAGGCCTTCAAAATCATCAAGTCCACCCATTAACCTAACTGTACCAATCCCACTGCTAAATCATGTTCCTAAGCTCCATTCATACACAGCTCTGAAACACGCCCAGCGATTTAACCCCTTCCCTGGGCAGCCTGTTCCAAGGCCTGATGACCTTTTCCATTAAGAAATTTTTTTTAATGTCCACCCTAAACTTTCCCTGGTGCAACTTGAGACCATTTCCTCTTGTCCTATCATTACTGCTAAGAGATCAACACTCACCTCTCTACAACCTCCTTTCAGGTGTTTGTAGACAGCACTAAGGTGTCCCCTCAGCTTTGGTTAGCCCCTTCAGGCTAACCAGCCCCAGCTCCCTCTGCTGCTCCTCACAAGGTTTGTTCTCCAGATCCTTCACCAACCTTGTTGCCCTTCCTTAGACCCACTCCCGCACTTCAACATCTTTCTTGAGGTGCCCAAAACTGAAACAGTACTCACTCACAGCACCCTGTGGCCTCATCAGTGCCAAGCAGAAGGAGGCAATCACTTCCCTACTCCTGGTTGCCACACTACTCCTCATATAAGCCAGGATGCCATTGGCCTTCTTGGCCACCTGAACACAATGCTGGCTCCTATTTAGCCCAAGATCAATCAGTCATTACCTCCAGTCCTCTGTCAAGCAGCTTTCCAATCAATCTCCCTCAAGCCTGTAACACTGCAATGTGTTGTTGTGACCCAAGTCACTTGGCCTTGTTGAAGCTATACAATCAGCCTCAACCCACTGACCCAGCCTTGGCCAGAGCTCTCTGTGGAGTCTCTCTACTCTCAAGCAGACCACATCCGTCCAATTTGGAGTCATTTGCAAACTTACTGCACTCAATCCACAAATCCAAATCATCAATAGGAATGGTCCTAGTACTAAGCCCTGGGAAACACCACTTAAGACCAACCAACAACTGGATTTAATTCTATTCACCACCACTCTTCAAGTCTGAAAGAACAAAAATATTCCTGAAGGTGCTGCTTCATAAAAACTGGAGCCTCTTTGAGATGGCTTATGAATGCCACAAAAGCACAAGGAAAGGTTTCTGCTAGAAAGGGTGAAAAGGAGGAAGCTAAATCACTAGAAGAGAAAGACAACTGCTGCTTGGAAGTATCATAGAAGGTTCAAGAAATCACACATACACTTTCAGAGAGTAGTTGCAAACTAAGAAGTACCTGAAATAATCAAAGGCAGTTGAATAAATCTTTTCTCTCAGAACATTTCGAATAGTTGCATTTGGAACCACATCAGCATGCAGCAAAGACAAGCCCAGAGTCAGTAACCTAATAAACAAAATAGAGAATGAAGATTTTGGCATTCCCAAAACGGTGACCGATGCAACACCAATATAGATCACAGCTAGAGCTGTAAGTCTATTCAACTCCATTCAACTCGTTGTTTCAGAGCTCTTGGCAAACTGTTTTCATTACCTTCAGTTCGTTCTTAGAGCTGTGACTACTGAACCATCGAAAATTTAAGGCTTGAAGTCAGAGAAAGTGAAAACAATTGATGGCATAATATTATCCTCAACCAATACATTGACTGGATCTTTGGTAAGGGTGATTCCTTATAGGAAATTAGACCATGATGTTACAGAATCACAGAATTATTGAGGCTGGAAAAGACCACTAAGATCATCAAGTCCAGCCTACAACCTAACATCACCACAACCTAGACCATGGCACTAAGTATCACGCCCAGTCTTTTCTTAAACACCTCCAGGGATGATGACTCTACCACCTCCCTGGGCAGTCCATTCCCATGCCTGATCACCCTTTCTGTGAGGAAGTGGTTCCTACAGCATTAAAGATCTTCTGAAGCACCACATATTACTTTCAAGCTATAGTTGGCTACTTTTATTTTCAAATCAGTTCTTAAACTCTACATCATTCCAGGCTTTTAAAGGAATTGTCACCACTTTAATCCATGGAGAAGTTATCTATCTAGCGTTTTGAGTTTCCTCTGTAATCTTATTTTCTTCCACCAAGGAGAAAAAACCCCAACCTACTCACTTAAATCGAGGTCCAATTGCTGCCACATGGCGATTCAAACTGCCTTTCGCTCCTCCAATGTTCAGTGAGAGAGACCGCTGGAGCAGACTGGAGAAGATCTCTATTTGGTCAGAACTGCAGTATTTGGCTATTTCAAACCTCTGCACCAAAAACTGAGAAAAGAGACAGATAGGCTGTGCTGCCTTTGACCTTTTTTCACAGAATCACAGAATGTTAGGGCTTGGAAGGGACCTCTGAAAACTGTGTCTAACCCTCCTGCCAGAGCAGGAACAAAACTAGGGCAATGTATCCAGACAGGTTTTGAAAGTCTCCCAAGGAGACTCCACAACCTCTTGGGGAAGCCTGTTCTAGTGCTCTGTAACGCTTACAGTATCAAAGTTCTTCCTCATGTTGACGTAGACTGTCCTATGCTCAAGCCTGAATCCAGTGCCCCTCACCCTATCAGAGTGAAAAAGAGGTTGTCCCTGCACTCTTGACACCCAGCCCTCATGCATTTATAGACAATCTCCTGTCAGTCTTCTCTCCCCAGACCAAAAAGTCTCCGGTATCTCAGCCTTTCCTCCTAAGGCTAAGTCTTAACCATCCTCATAGCCCTGTGTTAAACTCTCTCAAGTAGAACTCTGTCCCTCTTGAACTGGGCACCCCAGAATTGAACACAATACTCTAGGTGAGGTCTCCCTAGGGTAGAGCAGAGGGGAAAGAGAACCTCCCTTGATCTGCTGGACACACTCTTCTTAATGCACCCATGTTTCAAACACCTTTCTCTAGCTCATTAATTCAGGAGACACACTGTTTTTAGACTATCAGGACTATCATCACACCAACACTCCCTTCCTGATTCATGAGAACAAATAGCACAGAGTGGCTTAATCACAGCATCACCCTCCCACGTGGGATGTTCAGAAGAAAAACAAACCTCTATCCAAATGTAATGTGGAGTCACCTCCGGAGGACAAGGTCTTGGCTGGCTCTCCTCTGAGGCTGCTAATGGATCTGCTTCTTTCTGCTCAGCAGAAAACAGGCCAACTTTCTGCTCCACTGTCATTTGCCAGGCTCCTGCCATTTCTCGCATGAACTACAAAAAGGAAGACAAGAGTGTTTCTCAATTCAAAAGCATCCGCTTATAAAGAAAGCACAGTCTTTCAAACCTAAAAAAATCAATTACAATTCACTGCAATGTTAATGGAGAGACAGAACTATACATTCCACCTCTGTTTCACATCCTAAATTATGAAGGAAAGACAGACTCTCCCAGAAGTTCAGCTACTAACAGAAGGACCACAGGCAACAGAAGAGAAGTGCTGTATTTTATCAGAGACCGAACTCTTCGGTCATACAGTGCCATCCATCCTCCCACTCTGCTAATGGTTACCACCTACAACACCAGCACAGCAGAGACAAGTGTATGGTTGGTTCTCACGTACTGCTTGGCCTGTGAGCGCACACAGCTGATGAAGCGCACAACGTAAAGATGGCACGTAATTCTCTTTTGCTGAACTTGCTCTAGAGAGCAGAGCAGCATCCTCTGGCAGAACAGAGGACCAGCAACCATGGCTACTTATCTGCTCTCCTCAACAAGATACAAACAAATACCTCAGAAGTCTAAGAGGAAAAATGGAACTGATGCTAAAGAGGTTAAACACTGAAATATGCATGCAAACTGACATAAGTAAATTTAGACTGATGATTATCTCCATCAAATGAAACAAATAGTGCTCACTAACTGCAGCAATTACCACAGGCAGCTTCCTCAGCTCTGTGTGGGCTGCCACTACACCATGCTGAGTTGCTTTATTACTGTTAGATTCATCACAAAATACAGCTGATCTAGCTTGTTACAGAATGAGGACACCTGCGAGCCTATTTAGGTTGGATTCTAAAAAATTTCCATTGCTCTATCACTCCTGCTGCTTAGAAAGATCCGTTTCCCACAGTCCACTTCATAAGGTCTTAGACTGTGAACAACACATGGACAGAGATTCCCTGGCCCTCCACAGTGATTAACAACACATTCAACATCTTTACTTGACAAGATCGACAATAGTTGTGCATCTCTCATAATTTTCCATCTTAAACCCTTGCAGGGGAAGAGAAAGATTCATTAATTAACTTCTTACTGGCACTTCTATTCCATTCTTGGCAGCAAGCAGCCATTCCCAGCAAGCGATTGCTGTTTCCATGCCATGTTCATTGAACATCCGCAGAGGTCCCCAACACAGATGATGGAGGAGCTGGGGATCACAGTCTGAAAACAAACATTCACTCAGATTTCTCCAACAGAGTAAACAAATGTTTTTCACATCACATGAAACTGGTGTGCACAGCAGGCAATAATCAACTCCTAGTAAATAGCTTCTGGTTTAACAAGGCTTTTCCTCAGTGTAAGCCTCATTTCAGAAACTAACTAACAAAAACCTTCCTCAAACCAGTTTTGCTTCAAGTTGATGCAGACTAGATCTGTGAACAGGTAGCTTTTGTAGTTTATTCCTCTTGACATTCACAGCCAGAAAGCAAAACTCCATTTGTTTTTCACTACCTTTGCTGCTTATTAGCAGTGCAGTCAACTTAAACATGGCCTGGGTGTAGAACTCGCCATGGCCTGATTCAAGAGCATCATTCAGCTCTTTGACCATCAGTTTATTCAGGTCAGATGTTCGTCCTGTCGCATTTGAGAACTGAATCATTCCAGAGACCTGTAAAATATAATGGGTTTTTCAAAAGATAATAACATTTTTAGGAATCTAGTTTGATATTGGTTATGTGCTGAAGGGCAGAGACATCTTTCATTACTACTTTGCTAAATGTTTAGTTTTATTTGCAATCTAACAGCTTTTTGTAAGACTAGACAAACAGTGAAAAGATCTGTTTAATAACCAAGGAAAACTATACCCTTTATCCTGAAGGAATTTACTTTAGAATTTAGCTTATAACAACACAGGACCATTCGATAGTTTAGGCTGGAATGGACATCATCCCTGAAAAGCTATGCCAGCACTCATGGCCCTTCTACACTGATGAGAAACCCCGTACTTACCTCTCCTGCATAGCGGTTGCGTAAGTTAAGAGAAGCCATGAAGTTGGAGTAGTCCTTCTTTACACAAGTCGGTCTTTCAGTCAGCTGGGTTGCCTGTGATCAGACCAATCACAGCTGTTTATACTGTTCTCATCCAACCACTTGTCTTTACTTACACAGTCACATGTATTCAGTTCAATTTTCTTTACTCTAGATCTACGTATATATCGAAAAAAATAGAAGGCTTACATATATACAGGCTTTTACATATATATATATATATATATACACACACACACACACAAATGAAGGTAAATATGGGGTTTTTTCCTGAGTCAAGTCCAAGTGCTACGACAAAGTGATTTACAAAATCTGTGGCTATGCTGATTGTTATAAAATTACCATGATAGCTATACAGCTGCAAGAACAAACACAGAAAGAAAAACTGTGCCAAATACTCACTCCCAGAGTGGTGTTCTGTCTGTTGTAGCCTGCAAAGTGCAGAATGCTTTCTGTAGCCATAGCCAGTCCTGTGTGCTGGGACAAACCTGATACCCAGTTCTGATGTTTGTTTAAGTACTCCTGAGAATAAAATACAACCCAAACACGTATTAGCAATGTTTCTCCATATTAAACAACAAAAAAAACAACCAAAACAACCCCTAAAAAACCAAAACATGCTCCCAAGAAACAAGCTGTACATCCTAATCACAAATTTCATCCAGCTGATATTCCGTCCAGCTAATGCACTAGCATTAAACAAACTTTGCTAGGCAGATGATTCCATTATACTGAATTCTGGCTTAAGTAAACCCAGGCTGATCAACTACTTATAAACTTGTTATTTTCAAGCCACACGGGTTTGGACTACATCAAAATTAAAATTGAAAGTTCTAATTATTCTCTGCCAAAGCTATAAAGGAAATCTTAGAGCAACAGAAATATTTTAAATGATGCTTGGGTCACTTGAAAAAAAACAATCAAAACCACTGCATAATTTAATTCTTACTTTGAAGACCTACAGTGATCAAACTCTTTCACAGAAGTAGGTTCAGTACCTGTAGATGAGACTTTGTAACGGAGGGAGCCCATTTCATTGCTTCTTGCAGAATCATCCCACAGCGTGCAGCAAAATCCTTGACTATACTCTAGAAGTAGAAAACACCAACATAAACAGTAAAACACAGGGCATTTAACAGGAGGCACTCGTTTCAGTAACAAGTCCAACACTTACTACAGTGGTGTAATAAGTAACAGCGAGTAAAACAGCTTGCAACTACACAATTCAGTGTTGGTAAGCAGAGAACTGTCGCACTTCAAATCAAGTCAAATAACACAACTCAGAAAACCGTAATTCCAAGTGTTAGGAAAACCTTTCCTAGGGAAGTATCTTTTAAAATGGGACCATTCAGAGTAGTGCACTAATTTATAACCTCAGCATAAAAGGAATTCAGTGATTATTCTGAAAATCAGGGATTATCTGATAAATATTAAGAAGTGCCTACCTCTCTGGCTTCATGTGTGTCAGGGACGGTTATCCTATACGGAGCATCAGGAATGTCATAGTATGGTTGATCCTTGTGAATGTCCTAAACAAAATCCATTAGCAATTCTCAGTAAAATAAAATTTAACTTAACTTCAACAGTACAGATAGCACACTGCTACAGGCAGCACTCTCCTCAAACAAAACATCTGATTTACCAAACCTTTTTTGATAATCCTTGCTCTCAAAGTCAATCTGAACACCTCTAATAAGTGTTCTTTAGTCCAGTTTGATTTTCAGTATAAATAGTTTTTAAAATCCTCAACACACAGTGCAGAATTAGCACTCTATGAAGCATCTTAAAAACGCAAATCTGTAATAAACCCAAGAACTGCAAATACACATACCCAGACTGGAGGAAAATAAAGACAACCACAGGGCATCAAAAGAGCATAAATCAAAGAAATCCACCAAATTTTTATATCAAATGTGACAGCTGCAACCCGTAACAGATAACCCTGCGTTTTACTCTTGGTGCTAAACTTGACTTTTTGAATCACATTTGACCACCACCCTTCTGGCACTAGTTTTACTACCTATGAAATGGGAGTGCAAACGCACTCCTTACTTCACAGAAATTAAAACTTTATCCATCTTAGTGATGAAAGCAAAACCAGGTTACAACTCAACTAAGTAGCAAATAAATGGAAAACAAAGGGAAATAACTAAGTTCCATGAAATCAAAATTGAAGCATAACACCTTGTTTCCCTAACAGCATTTTGAAAAAAGGAACTTACTGCACTGAGGGACAGCGACAGTGTCTGCAGAATATCTAGCATTGTCTTCAGGACAGTTCCACTCCACAGCAAGTGAGGAAATCTAGAGCAAGGCAGAATTCAGAAACACATTAACTATGGGAAGTCAAGGAAATTACTGCATCAATAAATGACGCTGCTCAGAGAGCTAGCTATAAATACACATCAGCAGGTAAGCTCATCCTCAACAGCAGTCACAAAGCTTGCCATGGCTCACAACATGCTGAGCCTGGCTCAGTACAATCTAAAGCTAAGAGCAAGCTAAGCTGAGGTATGCTGAGATTGCATTTCTTTCAGAAGCCCTCTGCTTTGCTCCATCCATGGGAATACTAAGCAGACACAGACCTTTTCAGCAGGGGTTTCAGAGCTCAGGTTAAAGACACTGTGAATGTAACTTTTCAGGGATGTGTTTCACCAAGTACCAGCCAAGAAAGTCACTTGACTGTCACCAATGGTGTAACAATCACTAAACGGTCACTGTGAAACAGGGACAATGAGATCTGTACTCACTTGTCTACCAGACCAGATAAGTATTTGTCTGCAACTCTCCTGATCCTCTTGTGAATGTGGTTAAAATTCACCAGCAAGAACTGAGCGTGTCTCTCCAGCTCTTCTTCATTCTCCTTAGTTTTAGGCTAAAAAGCAGGACAAAGAGAAGTATGAGGCTCTTAAGGAAAAAGACAAGCATACCTTCATGCAGTAAAATGGGAACATGTATATAAAAATTGAGTATTTTAATTGGCATGTAACCTACTTTGTCAGCCATCATTGTCAAGAAAGCTTCAAACACCTTATCAGCAACAGCTATCACACACTGCATCATGCCTGAGGAATTAAGAGAAGTGAGTCTGATTATCAGAACAACATATGCTTTCAAAACAAGGTTGAACAGTTAAAGAGCATGTACATTTACTCAGCCAACACTGAACCAAGCTGTTTCAAAACAAAACCAGCATTCCTGGCAAGAATAAAGCAAACAGCAACACAGTGAACATAATTTTGCTAGATAGTTGCTTGATTTATTTCAGCTTTGCATGCCTGGAGATAACTTCCTAGTATCTCAAGCTGCAAGCTCACTCAGACAGGCAAGCTTACCAGATTTGTCTTTTTGAATTGCTTTATCCTCAAAATAGCAAAACATGACTTGGAAGCGATCTTGGTCGGTTGAACGCAATACCCTAGGAAGAGAAGTGTTTTGTGAGTTGGGCTGGTTTGCATTTTTGTTTCAGGTTGGGGGTTTGTTTTCAACACAAATCTATGTACGTCGACAACACAGCACAAACAGACAAGTTAGTTGTTCACTTCATGATACTTTTCTTTACTAAGTGGGATATTCTTGTTTCTACACTCAGCTAACCGTGCTCAGATCATACACTGCTTGTCACAAAGATGACAACTTTCACACCTCTTTAGTAGGAAACTTCATGATGATCCACTTATGCAATCACCACAAGCCTATAATCATTGTATCATTTTGGGCAACTCCTATAGGCTTTGCATATCATGGAAATATCACTTATTAAAAAATTATAAGCTTCTATTAGTTCTTATACATCAGAGATCCCTTTTTTTTTATTATTCCATTCTTTTTATCTACCCTAAGGGCACTTTTGCCCAGAGAATTCTCATTCTTTGAATCTTCAAAGATCAGATTCTCTGAGTCTCATTTATCTTAGCGTCTAGCAATTCTTGACCCGAACAAACACAATTTTAAATGGCTTTTTGGTTGTTTTTTTCAAATTCATAAGTGAAAACAGTACACATGCATACCTCATATACTCTAGGCGATACACAGACAGGAGATAGGTAGACATGGCAAAGTCCAATTTATTGATCAACGCTGACACTTCTGGAGGAGGATCCAAGAGATTTATTATGGTACTCCGCAATTCATTTAATTCAGCCTAGAGATGAATACACCAAGTTATCTGAGGTGGAAGTTCTACTATTATTTTGTGTTCCGAAACATTCACTTTGAGCTATTATTTATTTCATTTTTTAACTATAGCAAACAATATGCCAGGATGCCTCTATCTGCAGACTCAGACCAAGCTGCTCTGGTTCAGCAAGTCATGATCTTTCAAATACAGAATTAAACAGAATTACACTCTGGAATCAAGCTCTCTGCTCTAGTAACTGCTAGTTTCCATGCAGTTACACCAACAAGGAAATACAATTCCTACATCAAATGCAGTTAACTTCAATCAACATCAGTCTTGCTCAGCTTCTTAGACTTCCTAGGTCTGTTGTGCCATTCTTTGATGTCACAGACCTATAAATATCTAGGCAAGATTTCTGTACTATTAGGGAACCAGAGTAAGACACTTCATAAGCTTCAACTCCTCAACAAATAGTCCTCAAGTAAAACCTATTCTGCAAACACTAGGGAGGAGAAATACACCAGTACCAAGCCAGAGAAATAAAAGGGAAAAAACTCACAACTTTCTTTGAAAGATTGAACACTTTACCTTCCAAAGTTCTGTCACTTATTCCTCTTTTAAAGTGCAAATTTTGTCTGTCTGAAGCCTTTCCATACTTTTTCATCCATTTTGTACCAATCTCCATGAAGACTTGTTTTCTACACCTTACCAAAATATTGCAGCTACCACTCTGGATGTGTATATTAGCATTCCATACAACTAAACCCAAGTCATTTATGAACACTATTGTCATAAGAGTAGTGTAAAAAAGCTATTTTTCACTAGTAAGAGCCAGGTTGAATGGTTGTTGTGTGGTTTCAACAAATCCTGGTTACTATACTATTTAACGCTGATGGACATTAGGAAGGAGAACATAAGAAATCAGCTCTTACAGAAGTCACAGTATCATTCTTCATGGCAGAATTGTACTGAAGAACAGAACGAAGTGGTTCTTTGCTGGGAAATGTGAGTAATGGAGACTTGGTGGCAATTTCACATACACCTTCATACCATTCCTCTGGCCAGAGACCTGGAGGCACATGTATAAAGAGGAAAGTGGAACAGGAGTGAAAAAACCAAAAACCCTAAGATTCACAAAGTCAACCAACATGATCAAGATTTATACTGCTGCTTAGGGCAAATTTTTCAACACACTTCAACACAAACACTCAAGTGATCCTTGTTCCAAACCTAATACTCACGTTTAGTTTAGTTGCAAGTGATGCTTCTCAATGAGCAAAACGTTTCTATCTGATTACAACTGAACCTTGTGAGTTCCATTTTATCTTCCATTTCAGGAACTTAGCTGCCAAAAGTAGCTACTTCACTAAGGCTAATTGCTTTGCAGCTTAGACAAAGAAAAGCTAAGGACAAGTTGGACTGTGCTCAATGTCACAGCAAAAGAGCAAAGTTATAAAGAAATCCAACCAGAAAGCTGTCACATAAACTGTTTGCTTTGTAACATCTCTATGTCTCAATTTTTTCTCCAGCTTACTGTGAACAGTTTGCAGTTGCATACTTAGATATCACGAGTTTAAATGTGAGCAGCATGTCAGAATTTACAGTACCTGATCCTTCCACAGCAAATCCCATCAGCACTGAATACAACCAGAAGTCACGGAACAGCTTTTGCAGCCGGGGCTTGGCCTCCTTGATGGGTGGTAAGCGTCTAGTGAGCTATCAAACAATTAAAAGTGAACATCAGAAAATGATGGGAGTTACAACAACTTAATTCCACACTAAGGAATGAACTCATGCACCTTCTAGACTATGGTTTGCAGAGGTAATGTTTTTTTTCACCTATAAAAACTACTATTACTTTACTATTGTTATATTGAAGAAAAGGAGATCTTGCAAGAATATCTGAAATGCTAACACTTGAGATGTCTGGAGTAAGAATTTCCTTTGTTTTATACAGGAATACCACCATGCTGATAGAGTAACCTCTGAAGAGAGCACGTAATACTGGTGTATGATCAACTGCAGAGCGGAAAAGACAACCTGGTCCTTTAAACTGCGTTGAAGACAATGCCATGCAGCTTTGCTTCAGTGCAAAGGAACTCCAAGCCAAATAAATATTAGTCAAACATAACTTCTGGTTGCTATTGTTTATTGGCTTTGTGAAAATACATTGAGGCACCAATTGGGAATCTCTCATTGTTTGCACCCACGCACACAATGACTTCAGTTCTGGAGAATTTACTATCTAAACAAGCAAGTAAAAGAACATTATTTTCAAGACATTTATTAAAATTCTCTGATACGTTTTCCACAAACAGCTGCTACCACTGGACAAGCACAGTTTACACTCCCAGACAACTTGGTATGTGATTTTAGAGAGAGATATATATATAAAACAAAGCTCATCACATGCATCCCAGAAAGCGTTAGAAGCACAGGCGGTGTTCAAAAGTGAAAGGAATGGTCTATTAAATGGCAAGCTTTATATTTTATTATTACTGTAAACTTCATTAAGAAAATGTTTTATGCTAATCTGGCTTGAAGAAGTTTTCTGTAACTGTACAATGATTCCCTTGAGGTTAGCAGTATTTCAATAAAACCAGTTGTAAGGCCAACCTTGGATATCTTTGTAAGTTGTAAAGCAGACTGTTAATTTTAAAAGGAACAAAATTTCTCATATTAAAATTAATCTGAGTCTAAACTAGCACTATGATTAAAAGTTGCTTGTCCAATGCAAATGCTGGCACCAATATAATACAGACAGAAGCCTGACTATCATGACTGCAGCAGCCTCAACCATATTCACAGTAAGATGCCTCCTCCATTTCAAAATAGCAGTGATAAACTTGACTGTTAATGACCAGTAAAAGATGTATGTCTGTGCCTAGCTTTGAATCGTTACATACACCAATTTTTGCTCAAAGATCTTTCTCAAAAGTGAGCAAGTACCTGCAAAGCTATAAAAGCAGTTCAACAAACAACATACAATCCAGCAGAGATCACTAGGCAAGGGAGGGATTTTGGCTGACGAAGTCAGTTTAGCTGTGTTTGGTTTAGAGAATGTTTACTTTGGGAGACACACAGAAAACCCAGCGTCAAAGTTCAGATTTAAACCCTGCCATTCCCCTTACTAAAGCTATTCAACACATCCTTTCCGTACAGAGGCTTAAAGGTAAGCTTAATTTACATCTTCTGTTCCTTCAAGCAGATCTGATCGCAGATGTATATTATATATTGCAGGGGTTGGCAGGGGAGGATGATGTGGCTGTTTTGCCTGTGTAAGTGCCGCTAAGCAATAACTGAACGTTGGGGAAGACAAGAATGTAAAGTTGGGAACTAGAGACAGCAAATTCTTCTATGCCAAAAGCTGAAAACATTTATCACTGGTTACTGGACAGAGTATCTCAGCACAAAGGGCCTGGCTTCTCGGGGCAGGGGAAAACAAAGACTTATTAATTTATAAAAAAACAATAAGAAAAAGACTGATTTGAGTTGTTCAGTTAGTGTAAAAGCCATCTACAAAGCAGCTTTGACGGGTCCTTTCTTGTTGCAAAAGAATTCATAATCTTCTTAAGTACTTTAGGATTTCAGGATAATTATTTCAGGGGAAGAGTTTTGAAAATTGAACTGTTAGTACTGTTCCTTCAGTCCTACATTGCATGTATTTTCCTTTAAGTGCTGCTACAACACATTGAGTATATTTTCCTTTAAGCACTGCTTTTACACAAACCTGTACAGTTTTGCATATCTATACAGTTTACTTCTACAGAACAGCTCTTTGGACTAATTTAGAAAACATTCTCCTCAACATTACAGTAAGATTTTTGTTTTAAGAGTGCAGTTACTGCTCCATTATGCCAATAATGACTCCCATGGCAGGAGGTAAAGCAATGCCTTGGCAGGCTGGAAGCACAAGCAAAACCAAACCAGTAAAACTGATTTATCCATCTAATTAAGTTCTGATTCCTTTAAAAAAAGGATGTTAAATAACGTAACTAAAGACATTCTGCTGCGACAGAATTCAGCATGGACCTAAAATTAGAGAACAGAGAACTAAAATTAAATTACTCTATGCTCTCTCAACTGCACTTTGTCTTCCAGGTTTTAAGCTGTCAGCATGACATTCCTATTTCATTTGCTTGCTCTTGCTCTCATAATAACCTCCACCAAATGTGGAATTAAGGACTTCATTGAGCATTTTGAAAACCTTAAAGACGCACAGGCACATGAAAACGGGACCTATGATATGCCAAACCTACCACCGGAGTTCCATAGAGAAAACACCATCACCAATGAACTGATTCCTGAAGAGGAGGAGGAAGAGGACTATCTAGATCTTGAAAAGATACTGAGTGAAGATGACTACAGTGATATTATTGATGCTGGCCCATACATGGCTTCTGAAATTCAGCAAGGAAATATTCTTGAACTATTCCAAGGCAAAACCAGAATCCAGCGCCTCAATATTCTCAATGCAAACTTTGGCTTCAACCTTTACCGCAGTGTGGCAGACAAGGCAAACTCTTCAGATAATATCCTCATGGCTCCTGTTGGCATTTCCACTGCAATGGCTATGATTTCTCTGGGTCTGAAGGGTCAAACTGAGCAGGAAGTATTATCTGTTCTTGGTTTTCAAGACTTCATTAACGCCAGCACCAAATACGAGCTCATGACTGTCCATAACCTCTTCCGCAAGCTCACCCATCGGCTATTCAGGCGCAATTTTGGTTTTACACTGAGGGCTGTCAATGATCTTTATATTCAGAAGGACTTCTCTGTTCTGAACGATTTCAGAAACAATATGAAAACATACTATTTTGCTGATACCCAATCGGCTGATTTTTCAGATCCCAACTTCATAACTAAAACCAATGAACGCATCTTGAAGCTCACCAAAGGATTAATAAAGGAAGCTCTTGTGAATGTTAACCCTACAACACTGATGATGATTCTTAACTGTCTTTACTTCAAAGGTAAGAATCTGTTACTTCAATGGATTTTATTGATTGCGATTCACTGCATATTCCATTAGAAATCCAGGCTGAACTTAACTGTCGTCTGCAGTTCAAAACAGCCTGTCAACTCCCTCACTAAGAACTTCTGCTACTAACCTATTTTGGCACGTAGCACTGACGCTCCAGTCATGTCCTGAAGTTAGAGGGTGTTGTACAAACACAGCAAATGCTTACTACATCCAAAACCTAACAGTCTAATAGTGAGATTAAAAAAACCACCATATGAATGTACCACAGCCTCAGAAAGTCTAGGAATTAATTCATGTGCAAGTCATTAGCCCCATTCAGTTCTGCTTCAAGTTATTTGCTTCAACAGTAGAGTTGCAATCAACAGTACAGGTTGATTTCAGTTAAAACACTTAACATTCCTGAAGTACTCAGAATTCATAGGAGTGACTATACAGAACTTCAACAAGTGTGTATTTTTTAATAGGATCAGAACATGATTCTTGTCAAGGAGCCTACATAGGGCACTGAAGAGAACAAATAAAACCAACCACATTCATCACTTGGATCAGCATGAACTGTCTGCTGATACAGCATGGTGAACAGACAGGATTGAAATACAGATAGTACAAAATATTCCTCTTATAAATGCTTTTAAGTTCTTATTTTCTATTTTTTTCCATTTAAAACAAGAGTCTGTGATGAGATTTTCACCATCAGGTAGATACCTCAGGTTGAAAGTTCACTAATTTTTCAAACTTTTAAATTGGGAGTGAGTAAGAGGAGGGAGGTGCCAGTGGAAAAGGAACTTATTAAAAAAGGAAATCCGTTAACTGTTTAAGATAAAATCAGATGAAGGTGACTTAAAGCACAGGTCAGGCCAGACAGATGAGCACAGAAAGATTACAATGTCTGGAAGTACATACTCCTCTCCATAACCTCTAAAGGAGTTTTCCAGTTATGTCGCTGCTTCCAATAAATAAATGCTCAAGAGCTGTCTCTTGATCATAGGAACTTGGAGGACACTCATAAGGTGTCACTCCTTTGAATAATGACACTGTCTCTTTAAAAGCCTTGAAGCAATCATTAGAATACACATCTGTTTAAATGCTAAAGCACTATTCAAAAGGGACCTATCTGTATCCTTAATTACACCTCTGATGATGACATCATATCAAATACACAGCTTTACTTCCCAAGAGACCATCCTAAGAAAAGGATTAAGTGAAGTGAAACAGGAGTTTCTTTTTTCACAGTTTGGTCACATTTAAAATAACTGTTTTACTCTGAAATTATTAATCACTTGTGCTAACTCAAAGTAACAAAAACACTACCAAAAATTAAATAGTTTTAGTACCAGAATGCTTAAGTCATCAAGACACAAAAAGCCAACAGTTGTTTTCAACTTTTGGCTTTTACTTTCTCCCACCATGAAGTCCTGTTAATTCAAATTGCCTTGGTGCTGTCTGCTGAAGGCTGCAGTTTCTAACTTGCAAACCCTAAAAGATCAACCCTGTATTGTTGTCTCCCCCTATCTTCCAGCGACAGTTTCTTTTAAAATGGAACTGTATTTTGCTTAAAGTTCTGCTCCTGATTTCCTAGTTTTCCCCCCCCCCAAATTAAATTTCTGTCCACATACTTCTATTTACAATATTTACACTGTCTACAGCATTGCAGAACAGCTCTGTAAGCCCTCAGAGCTAAGAAACCTCTGAGTATTCTCAGGTACATCAAGATGTTCAGTACAAGTGATGCTGAGTATTGGCAAACTTGCCAAACACCATGAAGTTGTAAGCTCCATCAATAAACTATTCACTATGGCAAGAAGCAAGCTTTACCTTGTGGTAGTGTCCAGCTGAGATCTTCTCTCCATTTTGCAGAGATCTGAACAACCAGTTATGAGCTTCCTGTCAAGTAAGGGCTGGTTGGTTTAGCCATGGTTATCACAGCAATTTTCAGTAACTGACAAATTTTGACAGATCCCTAAAACTGCTTCTATGAGGTTCTAGTCCTGAATGCAAGAGATGTCAGTCAGTGGAGGAAACTCCTGCCTCCATGAACGATCTAAAGACTCTGTGGTGGGAATACGCAAAAGAGGAAGCCATAGAAATCCAAGTGCCACTAGTTTCAGCTGACTCCAGAAAAGCAAACATTTCCTGCTGGAGAACATTACCCGATCCCAAGACAAACACATCTGCATAAAAAAATTCAAGAGAAATGTTTCCCAGCTCCTGTCTTTTACTGGGAAGAGCTGATAAATGTCTCCTGTTGTTCAGGTGACAACAGTGCTGCTACCGTTTCACTGTCCCACGGTAGCTTCATGTCTTCAGCTAACTGGAGTCCTAGGGCTGTGAATTCTGCTCCCCGAACAGCTACACTTTCCTGAGAAGTGAGACAATTAGTGTGGGAATAACCCGATCCATTTTATATCCCATTTCCCTTCAGAATATTAACCAGAGCCTGATCACTTCCCAAAGGGCTCAGTGTTTTAACAGGGAAAACCAGTAACTGTATTTCCACTATAAAATTCTAGCTCTCTCTGCCCATTAAAGACAAAATTACTGTTTCTTGCAGGGCCTTTGGTTCTAGCAGAGACCAGTAGGAACACAGCTTTAAAAAAGCACCTTTCTTTATACAGTCAATAAATATTTGGGCTCCTCAAAGAATCTTGACAGAGAAAGATTCAAACCTTGATGCCAAAAGATTTCTGGGCAGCAAAACGCATTGAATTGAATTCTTAAGGCATAAACATGCCAGATGACAGGCTGGTATAGGTATGAATTGAAATCACATCACACTGCGTTGTATAATCAAGCAGACGACACCCAACTTCTTTAGGATGTCTTAACACAGAAAGTTAACTGGCTTGAAAGGACTAAATCAGAGCAATGCTTTCAGCACAGGATCTTTTATGCACAATGAAATCGGTATTATTTACCTTGGCAATTCTGATGCCTGAAGCACTGGACACCTCAAACACCACCACTGCATCAGTTGTTTTGTTAGATGTGAACCCTGACGAGTATTTTGCATTCCAGGTTCCTTGTGTAAAAAAGTATTATCCCCCAAGCCCTTTCAACCCTCCTGTCTGCATTCACCTGCTTCTGTAATTCACAACATTCAGATAAGACAAAGGTTAAGTTAGAAAGAAAACTGGGAATTTTAAAGTCACATTACACCTAGTTTTCTTATTCAGACTTAACTCAAATCAACAACCTCCTACAGCAGTTCTCAATTCACACTAATTAAAACGTGAAGGAAACTGTTATTCTGGTACATTCTATTAAACAAGGATCTTTGTATTTTTTTTAATCTGCCTTCTGCGCTGTATTAACAGGAACCTGGGAGAATAAGTTTCCAGTGGAAATGACAACAAAGAGAAGTTTTCGACTAAATGAGAAGCAAACAGTAAAGGTTCCTATGATGCAGACTAAAGGGAACTTCCTAGCTGCTGCAGACCCCGAGCTAGACTGCGGTGTGATCCAGCTCCCGTTCGTGGGGAACATCAGCATGCTGATTGTACTCCCACACAAACTCTCTGGCATGAAAGCCCTAGAAAAGCAGATAACACCTCAAGTGGTGGAGAAATGGCAGAAAAGCATGACAAACAGGTATCTGCTGAAAAGTACAACTGGTTAAAACCTTAATGTATTTTCTTGATGAGATTGGCAAGGGTAAGTAAAGAACACGTAAGCTAGCATACCATATTTTGATCAAAAACATTAAATCTAAACAAACCCCAGCAAAAGACAGATTTATTGCAATCAAAATCTGGGCCAGCGATCTCTCTCAACTTAAATGCCATCAGGGAAGCAAGGATGACTGAGGTGAAAATTCTATAGGAGTTCCAAAATTGTTTCTATTAAGCACTTACTGTTACAGATTTAAAGAAAATGTTCTTACTGGTAAAGTTTTCAAAGAGGAGGGAAAACAGGAGTGTAGTAATAACATGTTATTTGGGCAGATTAATCTCTATCATGCAGAAAGCAGCCCATGTTCACTCTGCATTTCAACATTGCTGCTGTGTCAGAGCACACATTCAGTAATGAACAATGGCCATCACAATTACAGGAGAAAAAATTATATAGCCTCTCTTGTGCAAGATGACAGACTAGGTGGAATCTGTCTTCAGACTCAACAGAAAGATGAAAAGAGCTCATCTGATGTGCTATTCACGATGCCAACCCATTCCTATTATATACAATCACTGACAGGTCCCCAGTTTAGTACTCCAGAAAATCTGACAGTTCGACATTTATTACACAGACTGAATGGCTCAAAGCCACTACTCTTCCACACATAAACATTAAATTAGTAAGTTTTTAGAGGAGAATTAATTTTTCTTAAAAACCGAGCTTAAAAGTAGTGATGCCCAAGCTTTGTATGTAGAAGTAGAGCAAACATTCCTGCACACCTGAGCCTTGCTTGCTGAAGACGGCAAAAACCCAAATCACAACAGATACTTAAAACAAAGGCGTCATGAAGCTGTTTATCACCTCAATGATTATTCATTTCTGTTTCCATTTTTACCAGAACAAGAGAAGTGGTTCTACCTAAATTTAAGCTGGAGAAGAGCTACAACTTGATTGAGTATCTGAGATCCATGGGTATAGAAGAACTGTTCAGTGAAACAGGCGACTACTCTGGTATATCGGATGAGAAAGTCACCATTGACAGGGTATTTAGTCCTCTTTTCAATTCCTTTCTGATGAAACTGTATCACCTGAAAACATTGCAACACAGTAAAGGTGTTTCACAGTCAGGCTAAATATTTTTCTCATTTTCTGAAGGACATAGGAGGGATGTGGGTTTCTCTGCATGTCCTTGCCTATTCATAGAATGAGAAACATGCTTAATCAGATGTCAAAGGCACTAAAAGCATTGTGGTCAGTCATGAACAGCCTTATTCACAAATCAAAACCAAAGGACTGCTGCTGCACAGGAGTTACCTAGAGTGGGACACAGAGAGTGGGAAGCTGTGAGCATTTCTAACTTACCAGATCCTCAACTTCTTTATGTATGTTTTCTTCTTTTGTTTGTTTAAACAGTTCAATCATCAAGGCACAATAACAGTGAATGAGGAAGGCACAGAGGCAGGAGCAATAACCAGTGTTGGGTTCATGCCTCTTTCTACTCAGATTCGTTTTATTGTTGACCGCCCCTTTCTGTTTCTGATCTACGAACACCGTACCAGTTGCCTTCTCTTCATGGGCAGAGTTGCCAACCCAGCCAAGTCTTAAAAGCAGAGAAGACCTCCAACACGCTGTTATACAGGGGCTGTATAATTACACTTTACTATATCAGTATCATAAAGGAAATTTTATTGTCATATTAGCTAATATGAAAGCCACTGGTATTAAAAGAAAATGTATTATCTACAGGTAGTTTCCCATGAATGGACTCTGCAGATAATCTGACTGCAATTTAAAATCGTTAGTGTCACGTATCGATGCAAGTGTATTAAATAAATCACAAAATAACTTACACTTTGTGTTCTACTGTGTAACCAATAAAATATTTAGACTATCTGGATTCATCAAGTTCTAAGTATGTGCTAGGCTGCCCATTTATGATAAGTAGGAATAAGGAAATGGTGAATTCCTGATCAGGCTTAGAAATCCAAGTCACTCCTGGGTATTTTACAGAAAATAACTCGCAAATGAGCAGGTATCTATATTCTTTCTTCAACCACTTCACTTTCAGCAGACTTAAGACAACATGAACTTTATGGACCAGCCCATCAAATAAAGGGAGATAAATCACAGAATCATAGAACATTAGGGATTGGAAGATGAAAGATCATCTAGCCCAATGCCCCCGCCTAGACTGGGATCACCTAGATCAAGTCACAGAGGAACATACCCAGGCAGGTTTTAAACGTCTCCAGAGGAGACTCCACAGACTTTCTTCTTCCTCTTGAGTTTACCCGGCAGCTCCCAATTTCAACCATTTCTTTTTTGTTTCTTGGAGAAATTAAATGCTGAAAGTTTGACAACTTTTCCCCAATCTAACTTGTATGGTTTCAATACAGTTCTCTCATCTTCATCAGTATAAACGGAATCGGTTAGACCAACCAGGTAAACCATAAAGACGGTCAGAAAACCCTCCATGGTGAAAGTAGGCCCAATGTCCCCTAATTCTTTCAACAAAAAAAGTGTCATATATAGCAATCACAACAGTTGTAAAGTATTCAGACACACTCATACTTGACTCAGCTGGCAAAACCTTTAAAGTCAAACCACAACCGTAAACTTTCTAATCATTCCGGTAACAACATGAACACTGTACGTTGGAAAAAATGAAAATTCACTTGCTCTTGCTCTGTAGCATTTCACTACCTATCCAGTACAGGGAACAGACTTGCATGTTATGTTCAAGTTATTAAAGATAACAAACACACCCACTCTGCATACCCATCTTTATATAACACCTTAAAAAACTTACTATCATTTGCTCAAATGCAGTCACATTTCAATTAGGTTAGAAAAACGAAGCAAATTATACAAAAATATTTTAAAAATTAGGAAATCTCTTAAAAAGGTGTTTTCCAATATTAAGTTTAACTTGTTGACTGCATTTTGTTTTTATAAACTGTTTATAATTTTGCATCTACTACAATTATTAAGCCCCTTGCCAAAGCTATTTAACATGACAGCCAGAGAAATATCAGTATTAGAAGCTGGACTACGAGGAGCTGGTATTGATTAGAAAGCTCAGATGTTTCTCTGTTCCTGTCACACCGTGTATTTACTTCTAAGCCAGCCACATGTGGGAGAATGTTCAGGTTCACAACAGAAACTAACCTTCACGTACACATTTTATTGTCTCTAGTCAAAAAGAAAAGTGTATTCAAAAGACTAAGTATTCATACCCCAGATTTTATGAGTTTATCAGTGATTAAAGGAGCTGGACCATCTGAAATATGGATTTCTTTGGTAACAGGAATTACTCTAGAGGAAGAACTTAGGCAGAAAAGAAAGCTACTGCTCTAAACTCATGATCTTCATACATTGTGCAAGAAAGTCAAATATTTGCTTCAACAACCATAATGTAACCATTAACTCTTGCTTCAGTTTCTGGAACTGACTCTACTTAAAGGTCACATTGATTAAAAAAAATGCAGTTAACACCAGCTATTCGGAACCAATGTATCATCAATAACAGAACAGAAAAATAGTCCTGTAACTTTTACATTAAGTCTCTAACAAGCACTTTGTCTCTTCTCTACATACACGGAATGATCTTGCTTTCACTCAAACCTGGCATTTCACTCAAATTCTTCAGCTGGCACTACCAACAGCTGAAGAATACTACCCACTAGAACCTAAGTCTCGGCACAGGACTAGCTAGTTCACACAAAAACTGGGTGTCTTTTGAGTAACAGCAATCCCAGACATTTGTGAAGACGTTTCTGTAAAGCTAGAAGCTGGTGCCTGTGACTGCTACCAAGTTCAGTAAGAGTTTACATTGGAAACTGATGGAAAAGACAGGGGAGGGGTAAAGGAACAATTCTTTTATCTTTAACCAATGCTAATTTTAGTCTCTTCTCTTTGAGGCACTTCAGTAAAGACACATGTGAGGACAGAATATTAAATAATTTTATCCTGCTTCTTACAGGATGTGCAGTATGAGCAAGTTACAAGTAGGCATACCTGATGCACAGGATACATTCTCCCCTTCTGTCCTATTATCTGTGCAAATAAAGCTCCACAGAAGCATTCAGCTTCAGGAGGGAAGTGATATGATTGGTTTCTGTTCTCCACTGAGAGAATTTGTCCGTGGATCTTTTAGGCACTTTTTGTAGGAGCTACAGCACTTAGGCAGCTAGTCCTACTGACCTGGAAACCCAGCTTAGACACACCATACTTTCTGTTGCAGAGCCAGAATGGCAGTACACCAATTTTTAGCTAAATTAGTAGTTATACTCTGATTTAAAAAAAAAAAACAAACCCACATTTTTTCACCCCAGACTAAAACCAGCCGTACACCAAATAAATGGGGCCTGGAATGGATATCTGTGTCCTTGCTCATTTCCTAAAATGCTTTCAGCACGGTGGCCAATTTTAGTTTCAGAAGACGCAGGACATTTCCTCCCTTTCTTCTATTTTTTTTTTTTTTGGCCTTTTAAGAGCCAGAATTCATTTGCTGCCAAACAGATTTATTTTAAGCTTTATCTCTTTAGCTGTTGTTTCTCATTTTTTTCTCCTCAGGCCACATGTGTGCTGTTTATTACACTGTGCACCAAGCACTCTTCAAAGGAATATCCCCTGTGGTACTATTTAGCTTATGAATCCTTGATTTCATGACCAGCAACAATCTCTCAACCACAAAAGATTATTTAAGAGCTAGATCATTGTTCAACAAAGGTACCATCCCCACATTAAAGCAAGAATATCATTTGGCACTACTATTGTATTTCTCTTGGATGCTGACTTGAGTGCTAGCTGTTAAAACATTCAAACGTGAAATAACGCCAGTATTTCATACATGGGAGAAGAATTGTTCTTCCAACCACAGGATACTCACCACAGCAATAACAGGAATAAGGACACCCAGATTCCCTGCACTGCTGGAGGCCTGGAAAGGAAGAAGGAAGTTATCAAAACATCTACAAAAGCACTTCTAATAAACCTGCTATGAGAAGTATTTCAAGCATCAGAACTTCCCAACATCTGTGCAAACACACACTGCCAATCACTGTATCTTGCAAGCAGACATGCATGAAGTGAGCAAGAGAACATCTCGGCAATCAAACAGACCAGAGATTCCCAGAGCCTTTCAACAAAGCTTTTCAGATGGCTCAAATAAAGGGTGCTTTTTCTTTTCAGCAGAGGGTCTTCCATATTTGGAGGACAAATACAACATCTTGAGCTAAAGGTGGGGGAGATATGTTCGTTGATACCATATCTACTCTGACACTCAACAACTGCTCGCATGAAATGGGTGGCCATAGACACATTGGAAATGTCTACAAAAAGTCTGATTTTAATACCAAAATAAAGGTAAAAACACAAAGCATTGTCCCTCACTGTCTCTGAAAAAGCAGCAATGGCACAGACAATATATTCAGAGACATCACGAGTCTTTCCCTGTCTCACATACCCCTCCAGCTTAGATTTGGGAGGGAGAGAACTCTCTAAACTTCCTCTTTGAAAAAAGGAGAGCAGATAGAGACTGCTGGTCCCACAGGGAGGAAGCAAAGCAGAGTGCAGGTCAGAATGCGTGGAACAAACATACAGGAAGCAATTTGGGAATAAAAGATTATAAAATGGGGTGGGGAGAGAGCATGGGCCCACTGAATAGTCTTCAGATGAAACAACAATGAAACAACCACCCAACTAAAACACATCTTGATTATCTTTCCTGTAATGTCCATGATAAAGAAAAACAAACGACAGACTCAAATATTTTTGAAGGGAACCTCTCCAGTCACTCTGGCACTGGAGTTTTGTTTTCACTATTGTTTTTACCAGCGATAGGACAGTCCACTGCATGTGACCAAATGCTGCAGGCAGAGTACAGATGAAAACTGAGATAGCCAGAACACAAGATAGGATGCCAGCAGACAGCAATTATGTCATTAAAATGGATTATCAGCCTCTTATAATAATACATGGCTCTAAAGATTAATAACATACAATGACTTCCATCCCTGGGCATATGCAGGGACATTAATGTTTGCTATCAGCAACAGGAAGAAAAAAAAGAAGTAATGTTTCCTCTCACAGAAACCACTTTTGCATAGTTGGAAGATTTGGAATAACGAAGCCACTAAAGCATTTTAATAGTTAGCAAGCAAATTTAGGTCCATGAAAAGGTAGGCTGAGAAGCAGAGGACATTGGTGTCAGATAGTCTGGCTATCAAAGTAAAAAACTTGCTTTTCTTTGGGAGCACAGCACATGCCATGTTTCATCCACTTTCACTCTTCCTGAAAATGAAGTAACCTAGACTTCAAGATACCTTTCATCACTTTTAGAGAATCACAGAACATTAGGGATTGGAAGGGACCTCAAAAGATCATCTAGTCCAATCCTTCTGCCAGAGCAGGACCACCTAGATCAAGTCACACAAGAACATATCCAGGTGGGTTTTAAATATCTCCAGAGAAGGAGACTCTGCAACCTCCCTGGGCAGCCTCTTTACTGTACAATGAATAAAGATTAACATAGTAAAAATTGCTATCAGCATGTTCATACGAAAGAAACGCTGCCTCCTCTCTTAACTTTCCCCTATGAGCATACACGAATTATTAAAACACGCACGTGCTTTTCCTGTTTTTAAAATCACTACCACAGAACCACAAAACATTAGGGATTGGACGGGACCTCAAAAGATCTTTTAGTCCAAACATGAGTTTTTAAAAGTTGTCCTGAGGAAGTGCTCAAAATGCCAAGAATCATAGAATCATTACGGATTGGAAGGGACCTCGAAAG
Source organism: Rhinopomastus cyanomelas (assembly GCA_013400115.1). Taxonomy (NCBI): domain Eukaryota; kingdom Metazoa; phylum Chordata; class Aves; order Bucerotiformes; family Rhinopomastidae; genus Rhinopomastus; species Rhinopomastus cyanomelas. Next base: position 103,284 of record VXBP01000521.1, on the reverse strand, counting down.
ATCATCTAGTCCAATCGGCCTGCAACAGCAGGAATCCGTCTGCAACAGCAGGGCTTCAGGAGGTTCCAGCATTCACACACTAGGGAGGAACATAACTGGAGGAGTGGTCTGACTCCTGATGAGCAAGAAGCAACCAACCACATTTTGCTTTTCAAATGATAATATAAATCCCAAGCACAAATGTGAATGTTCACAGCTTGTTTATGAATGCATTGTAGAGCAAAAGGGAGAAGAAGGTATTGTGGGAAAGGCTGAGATTTTTATTTGATGCTTAACTCATCAAGTATTCTGGACACTTTATTTCATGGGAAGAAAAGCTGGTATGAAGCAAGGTCAAAAAGCCTGCATAAGAGAAAAAAACCAGAATTTTGAGTGAATGAAGTAACTGCATATTTCACTCTCCTGCAAAGTAGGCAAGACCACTCTTTCTTAGGCAAGCTTCCTGAATAAACTTGTTCTCTAAATAAAGCACTCCTAAAAAGCTGGAAATAATTCTACTAAATGTTTAATTTTCATCTCACTGCACTGTTCCTGTTGTAAATTTAGATGGGCCTGCAGCAAAGTGGATCTTGTGGGGAAAAAAAATCAAGATGCACCCACTCACAAAAGCAATTCAGGATCATAGAATAATAGAATCATAGAATCACTACGGATTGGAAGGGACCTCGAAAGATCATCTAGTCCAATCCCCCTGACACAGCAGGATCACCTAGACCAAGTCACACAGGAACACATCCAGGCAGGTTTTGAATCTCTCCAGCGAGGGAGACTCCACAACCCCCCTGGGCAGCCTGTTCCAGTGCTCTGTTACCCTCACCCCGAAGAAGTTCCTTCTCAGGTTGATGTGGAACCTTCTATGTTCCGGCTTACAACCATTGCCCCTCGTCCTATCACTACATGACACTGAGAATAGCCCAGCTCCATCCTCCCAACACACCCCCCTCACATATTAATAGACATTAATATGGTCACCCCTCAGTCTCCTCTTCTCCAAGCTAAAGAGACCCAGCTCCCTCAGCCTCTCCTCATAATGGAGGTGCTCCACATCCTTTATCATCTTCATTGCCCTACGCAGAACCCTCTCCAGAAGCTCCACATCCACATATTGAGGAATCAAAATGACAAAGTGGCTGCCTCAAGCTAGAACCACAGAATCCAAAACATTAGGGATTGGAAGAGATCTCGAAAGGGGATGGCTTAAATGACTTCCTGAGGTCCCTTTCATGAGTGTGTTCTTGTAACTCTGTGGCACCACCAAAATTAGAAGTGGAAATCTGTCACATCTAAAGACACTTCAAGAACTAGTATGAGGAGTTCAGTCATCAACATTTTGTACTTCTATTTGCAGCACTGCCTCTAACAGCTGAACACCCCACACAGTTTACTCAGTCTCACACAAACCTAGACTCAGCAGCTGCTTGATCTCAGATATTATCACAGATTCATTAGGTGTTTGAAAGGCATTATAGACCTGTACTCATACTTCATGATCAGAACACATTTTCAGGTTCAAGAAAGCTTGATTTGTGTGTGTGAGGACACGGATTTTGGTTCAAAAGACACACAGACAACTGTGTCTAATAGTGCCATGTGTACAAGTGCATGGCTGCAGACAATTCAAAACCAGTGAATATCTGACCTTCAGAGCTGGTCCCTTTTCACTTGCTCTCTCACTAGCTCTCTTTCCTTCCAGCCCAAGCTGAACAAACAGTTCCAGCAGGTTCATCAGTAGTTCATCCACAAGGTGTTCGCCTTGAATGTTGGCAGCGATGTTAGCCAGGGCATTGATGACTGCTAAGGAACAGTGCCTGAAAAGAAACACCAGTTATTAGCGAGCACTTCCTCAGAGTTTTGTATTTTCAGCACTTTCCCGATAATGCTGACAGTAACACTCACAATAAGGCTAATGCTGTTTTTCCACTCAGGGTTTTTTTTAGCAAGCTTATTTTTGGTTTTGTAAACAGTGCCAACATCACCAACCATTGAAGCAATCAGTACTGAAGTGAAAAACTAAGTGTGGGCTTTGCCTCTGGAGGACTTTCATTTTTGATGCTGCCACAGCCAAAACGAAAACACTTTCCTGTATATGGCTACAGACAAGAAGTGGCAAAGGGCTTGTGGGACTGGGAAAGACCTCGAGCAGAATCAGAACTAGTATCAGTCAGTGCTGCACTGGGTCAGACAGTACGTGAAAACATTTTGACAGCAATAGTCTTCTTGGTTAGTCATTACATCAATAGGTAGCAACCCTATTCCAACTACCACTGAAGTCAGTGATAATCTTTTACTCTAACAGGAACTAAAATGCATAATTAAATAGTAAAAGTTAATTTGATAACAGTTTGCATTAAATCCCTAACAACTGAGGCCTCCAAAAAAACACAAAGAAAAATCTCAGCAGAAGTTGCTTAGCTTTTCTAGCCCTAGAGATGAAATATTCAACAATATCAACTATCATTGACAAAAAAAAAAGAAATCAGTACTGATGGTGAAAAACATTTTTAGGAATCTCTACATTACCAGTGCTGCTATTTTTAAACATTCTAACATCAAAGAACAAATAACAGCACTATTTATAACCTCTTTCTAAACTTACACAGGGAAAAAGTGAAAATCCCTGATGTACCATGAAGGCTACTCGATATATTACCCCTGCAGTTAAGGGTTCAATCTAAGTGTTACCTGTAGCCATGATCCTTATAATCTTTTGTGGCAGAGTAAACAACTGAGCTTGCTTTAACACTGATTTGCTGAAATAGATTCCACACCTCCTGGTAAATATATTGCTGAAAGAGAACACAAAACCAAAAACCACGCATCAAAAACCTAATCATCAAGTAGAGGTCATTGAGTACAATATCACTGTAGAACAACCCTGTAAAACACAACAATGAGAAAAGAAGACTGAGGGGTGACCTCATTGATGTTAATAAATATGTGAAAGGTGGGTGTTGGGAGGATGGTGCCAGGCTGTGCTCAGTGGCACCCAATGATGTGATAAGGGGCAATGGGTGTCAGCTGGAACATAGGAGGTTCCACATAAACATCAGAAGGAACTTCTTCACAGTGAGGGTGACAGAGCACTGGAAGGGGCTGCCCAGAGGGGTTATGGAGTCTCCTTCTCTGTAGACATTTAAAACCTGCCTGGACATGTTCCTGTGTGACTTGTTCTAGGTGGTCCTGCTCTGGCAGGGGGATGGGACTAGATGATCTTTTGAGGTCCCTTCCAAACCCTAATGTTTTGTGATTCTGGGATATTAGGAAGTTCAACAGAGATGTATCAAATTATACCAGAGAGATTAAATTTTTTAACTTCACCTTCCTGAGAGAAAACTTATTTTTCCTGTTTCTAAGTACCAAATTAATTGAATCATAGAATCATTAGGGATTGGAAGGGACCTCAAAAGATCATCTAGTCCAATCCCCCTGCCAGAGCAGGCTTACCTGACTGGAGAAGCCACTGAGAATTGCTCACTGAGGAGCACAAATTACACTGAGAAAAGGTAAATTGGTTAATCCTTGTATGACTGAAGGTGGCAATCAATAATCTTAAACATATGGACCTACAATGCTTTGAAAGATACTTACTGCTATGAAAGAATATGACACACACCTATCTGGGAAATGAGCCAAATTTATAAACATCACTTTTGAAAACGTTGAGTTCAGTGGTGGTTCAGTTTGTGGTGTGGTGGTTTTTCTTTTGCAGAGCTAGTTTGCTTTACACTGACAGCATCTTCCAGACTATTAACTAACTTTTGTTTTCTGATATCAGAGACATGAAGAAATCACAAGCCCATACATGCAGTGAACAAAGGACAATAAACCTTAAAAACTTCTGCAAATGCAGTGCCTGAAATGTTTTTAATGAAAGGAAAGAGATCCTGAACTGGCACTTTCTCGGCCCTTACATTTCCAGTGATGACCAAGCAGCCCAGCTGATCAATGATGAGCACATCAAGATGAGAAGGTGGCTGGCAAAATTTCTGCTGTAAGATCTGTAGGATGGGTTCCATCATTTTTGGGGTGTCCCTCAGTGCCACTGCAATGTGCCCCAGAGCACGAATTGTGTGGTCAGGAATCAAATGAGCCTCCCTGTTACAAAAAGAAACAAAAAAAACCAAGACCATGCATGTAATTGTTCAACAGCTGAAGACCTCCAAGCATGGCGACAGTTCACGTAAGAAAGAGTTCCTGTACCAAACTTACGCATCACCAACAGCTGGAACACTCCATAAACCTATCTACCTCCAATACAAACACTGGAGATATATTTGCGCAAGTTGGTTTGCAAAATACAGAACCAAAAAACCCCGCAAACACATTATCCAAGAAACCAACACTCATCCATGAACCAACTGTTCTAGAAACAACAGTGGTACAATTGGAAAAAGTGATCTGCAAAACACTAAGACACAACAGACCAGCAACGGTAAGACCTCCCCTTGGAAGTTTCTTGATTGGCAAATCTTAAAAATTAAGCAAGTCATATGCCACAAGTGACAAGCTGAGTTAAGCCATAAAAGAACAGCTGAATCCTGATGGATACAGAAAAAGTATTGCTCAATCTAAAACCAAACATTGGCTAATTCTCAAAGATTTACTGAATATAAAAATCAATCCCAGAATGGAAACAATGGCTCAGCTCTGGGAAGATCTTGAACTCGCATACAATCTCTGTAATTTCAGAGACAATTATACAATAATGCTGTCGATGTTTAGATCTTAGAACAACCTTCAAGTTCATAGAGTGAAGAAAACCTGGCTTGATGATTCACAACTTACTTATCACTCTCTTGAGAGATGTACAGACGATTAGACAAACTGGCAAGAAAGGCCTCAACAATCACTGAATCTATTGTCAAACCTGCTTTCAAGCACCTGGAACAACATAGAACAGAAAATTTGTTAGAACGGCCAGAATAAAAAAAGCATTAGACATTTCATGTTCTACTACTGTAAAGACACTCCAGATAGAGAGGGAGAGGTTTATGCTAAAGAATAAGAACGATGGCCTAGGAACATTGCAGATGTATTTTAAACAATGGTGTTTCTAGCACTGGTTCCTCCAGCAGCAATAAGACTCAATTCAGAATCCACTGCTTTAGAAACTTCAGTCATTTGTCACTGGTCACCAACTATTTGTCTTCCCTCCAGCTCTCTGTAGCCGTCTGGAAGGGAAGAGTAATTACTACACTGCCCACACGTAAATGCGTAACAATAACTCTCTTACAGGAGACTCACTGAACACCATAACCTAAGCAGAAAGCAGAAACCCCACTAGGTATCAAAACGGTGATTAACACGAATTACACAGTTGGGAAAACAATGACACCAAACTACTATTGTACAACTAGGACACAAACAGATGTCTGAAGAAAAATTAAGTCACAATTTAAAAACCAAGGCAAAAAGCCTTTACAACAGCAGAGAGCAGCACTCTCTAAATGGTCACCTTTCTGCTAGGGAAACAGAACGTCAGCTCCAACCTGGTGCAAGACTCTCTTACCTGCAGATGTTTTCTATGGCAATGTCACGCAACTGCTCATACATGGATGGCTGACTCTTCTTGCCAGGCATGACGTTTAGAGTGGACTCGGAATGCTCATTGGTGACACTAATCTTGATGTCGTTGCCGCCTACTGAGAACACAAGATTACAGACATCAACACCATTCAAAACAGCTTTTTATCCCTAAGATGAGAGCGCACAGGCAGAGCGGTATGTGCTGAGTGTCAAACAGCCTCCTTCACAGCTCAGAGGAGTGCATGTGTTGTCACTAGCTCTGCATTCACCTATTGCTAAATAATTATTCCTAAATTTAGTCACTCCTGCCTCATTTTAGCTGTTCTGCTCTTGCACTAGCAAGTGTTTTAAAACATTCTTTTTGGAAATCATAACTCGGTATCTCAAAAACAGAAATTAAAAAAAGCTACCTGCCAAGTGCCAACAACAAGGTCACAGGGCTGGAGCACAAGACATGAACAAAAACTCTAAGGGACACAACCTTGTTCAGCCTAAGGCAGAGGCAGCTTCAGACACACCTAACAGTGGCCTTCCAAAGTGCAAAGTAGGCTACTGTGGGAGAATGAGACAGCTACAACTTGAAAAAATGTAATTTCCAACTGGAGATATGCTGGGGGGTTTTTTCCTACAAAGAGGATACGTATGCATTGTCTCAGGTTGTAGAATCTCTGCTCCTAGAGGTTTCTGTGGACAAAACCCTAAAGACACTGCTCTGAATTGAGTGCAGGAGGTTGAAACACTTAATACAGCCCTCAGTACTGCAGTATCACGCTAGAGTTATTGCTGATCTCATTCAGGACAAAAGTGCTTGAGATAAGACAACCTTGGTTTCAGCAGGACAGTTAGAGCAATAAGGCTATTAGCCTAAGGGACGCTGCTTGCCCTCAGACACGCTTCTACCACAATTCAATCTGCATTGCTCAAAAAAAGTTAAAAAAAAGAAAATCACAAACCAATCTCCATTCCCCCTGCCCGAGCTGTACCACCACCTATCACCCAAAAGCATCAATCAGCCAGACAACCTGGAAAGCAGTCACTAGCACATCCTCCGGCACACACCATTGTTGGCTTTACCTGTGTGATACTGGCTGTGGTATTTGTAAAGTTTCACAAGCACTGGGGAAGGTATCACAAGAAAGTCTCTCAAGGATGGATTGACAGAATGAACCACAACAGGGAACCTCTCACATAACCGACCTAAACCCTAGAACACAAAAAGAAGAAAACCAAACCAACCAAACAACACAGCTTTACAATAACAGCACGTTTTTTCTCTCAACTGTAACTTACAACTTCAGCTCAATTAAAAAAAAACAAAACATAAACCCCAAACCAAAACAAATCACACAGGCCTGAGAGATTCCATCTTTAGCAGAAGATTTAGACATTTGAAGCTTCTAATTCTTCTAGGTTATTCTAGAGAGCTGCACGGCAGCCCAGCCTTGCTGCTTTCTTCCTGGGTCATTTCACAGAGGTTACAGGAAATTAATTCCACCCTCAGAAAAAAAGTTACTAGACAAGTTCAGAATTAGAGAATCTTGGTTATTTACTTCATGGTGGGAAACACCATGCTTGTAAGCATATCAGTAAAGTGCTCAAGAAATCAATTAGAACGATCAAGCCTTAGTCTTAAAACACAGTAATCGGCCACACTCAGTAGTTTAACTTGTTTTCACAGAATCACTCTGGCTGGAAAAGACCCCTGGGATCATCAAGTCCAACCATATATCCTACCTTACAAGTTCACCCCTAAATCATACCCCTCAACACCTCATCCAAATGATCCTTAAATACATCCAGGGATGGCGACTCAACCACCTCCCTGGGAAGCTGATTCCAGTGCTTGAGCACCCTTTCTGTGAAAAAATTCTTCCTAGTATCTAGTCTAAGCCTGCCCTGTTGTAACTTGAACCCATTCCCTCTTGTTCTATCACTGTGAGAAGAGACCAGCGCCGACCTCTCCACAATGTCCTTTCAGGTAGTTGTAGAGAGTGAATCATAGAATCATAGAATCATTATGGATTGGAAGGGACCTCGAAAGATCATCTAGTCCAATCCGCCTGCTGCAGCAGGATCACCTAAACCAAGTGACACAGGAACCTATCCAGTCGGGTCTTGAATATCTCCAGTGACGGAGACTCCACAACCCCCCTGGGCAGCCTGTTCCAGTGCTCCGTCACCCTCATGGGAGTGATGAAGTATCTTCTCAGCCTCCTCTTCTTCAAAGTAAAGAGCACCAGCACTCTCAGTCTCTCATAAGGTTTACTCTCCAGCCCCTTCACCAGCTTAGTTGCCCTCCTCTGCACCCACTCCAGCACCTCCACATCTCTCTCGTATTGAGGTGCCCAAAACTGGACACAGTACTCAAGATGTGGCCTCACCAGTGCCAAATACAGGAGGACAATAACCTCCCTACTCCTGCTGGCCACACTATTTCTAATACAAGCCAGGATGCTATTGGCCTTCTTGGCCACACTGCTGGCTCATATTCATCTTCCTGCCAATTAGAACCCCCAAGTCTCTCTCTGCCAGACAGCTCTTCAGCCACACATCCCCAAGCCAGTAGCACTGCATTGGGTTGTTGTGGCTCAAGTGCAGGACCTGGCACTTGGCCTTACTGAAGCTCCTGCCATTAACATTGGCCCACTGCTCCAATCTCTCCAAATCTCTCTGAAGAGCCTCTCTACCCTCTGGCAGATGAGCACTCCCACCTAACTTGGTGTCATCTGCAAACTTACTATTGATAGACTACATCCTTATCGAGATCATCAATAAGGATGTTAAACACAGATGGTCCCAACATTGAGCCCTGAGGCCACCACGGGTGACAGGCCACCAGCTGGATTTAACTCTGTTAACCACTACTCTTTGGACCCAGCTGTTCAACCACTGCTTTATCCAGCAGACTGTGTGCTCGTCGAGCCATGAGCAGCTAGCTTATCAAGGAGAATTCCATGGGGAAGCAGTGTCAAAGGCTTTTCAAAAGTCCAGGTAAGTAATATCCACAGCCTTTCCCTCGTCCAATAGTCGGGTCATCCTGTCAGGCAGGACCTGCCTTTAATAAACCCATGTTGACTGGACCTGATCCCTGGTCATCTTCTATGTTAAGTGCAATGATGTGTTCCATGACCTTCCTTAGTATTAAGGTGAGATTGACACATGTATAGCTTCCCAGATCCTCCTTTCTGCCCTTCTTGTAGATGGGTGTTACATTTGCCACCTTCCAGTCCATTGGGACCTCCCCAGCTAGCCAGGATTTTGAGTAAATAATGGAAAGTGGCTTGGTGAGCACATCTGCCAACTCTTTCAGCACGCTTGGGTGCAACCCATCCAGCCCCACAGACTTGTTTATGTCTAAGCAGCGTAGCAGGTCGCTGACCACTTCCTTTCCAACTGTGATGGCCTCATTCTGCTCTCCGTCTGAGTCTGCCAGCTCATGAGGCCTGTTGCCCAGGGAACTCCTAGTTCCACTGCTACAGACTGAGGCAAAGTAGGCACTGAGCACGTCAGCCTTTTCTGCATCATCCACTACTAGGTTACCCTCTGGATCCAAAATAAGATGGAGATTTTCCCTGGTCCCCCTTTTGCTATTAAAGTATTTACAGAAACTTTTTAAACGATCCTTAACTGTAGCCAAGTTGAGCTCTAGCTGTTCTTTGGCCCTCCTGATTTTCTTTCTGCAGAGTTTGGTCTAGGTGATCCTGCTGTGGCAGGGGGATTGGACTTCCAATCCCTAATGATTCTATGATTCTACAACTACATCCTTAAAGTCTTCATGAGAGGCCTGCCCCCTCTTCCAGAGGTCATAGACTCTTTTTTTGTTCTTGAGGTGCAGCCAAAGTTGTGTAATGGACTAAGCAGCTAAATGTTTCAGAAATTACATACTAGTTAAAAGAACTCAACTGCTCAGAGGGGTTGTGGAGTCTCCTCCTCTGAAGTCGCTTCAAACCTGCCAGGATATGTTCCTGTGCAACTTGATCTAGGTGTTTCTGCTGTGGTGGGGGGATTGGACTAGATGATCTTTCGAGGTCCCTTCCAATCCCTAATGGATTTCTTAAGTGATTCATGTAGTTGTGCTATGAATTTTTAAAGCACTACCCCACTGCAGTTCTAGTTTCCACACCAGACCTCTAAACTCTAATCACAGAACACACTGATGGGAAGTAATACAACCTAGGTAAGTGTTCTCCTAGCAACCTGTAAAGCTTCCCCAAACTCTCACTCACTGATAAAATCATGTCAAATACTGTAAGGACAGACCTGCAAACAGCAAATCAGCAGTGGCAAGTGAGCAATAATGACTTTGCTTGAAGTTTTTGACTGCAGCTTCTCCGACAACTTGATGCAGAGGTTTTCTGCACCTTAAGCAAAAAATCCAACAGAAAATATTATTATCAGATTCAGTTTTACCTCACACAGAACCCAAAGTTTCTAAAACAACACACAAAATTAATCAGTTTCACAACCCTCATATGACAATTCCTTAAAGATATTTAGTGCCTTTGCAAAAAAAAAGTTTGGAAACTTAGTATTCAACTGGGCTCTTTAGTACAGGTGCTATGACTGAAAGAATTCTAGTATTTCAGGTGTATTTTGAATGCACTTCACAGTTAACAGAAATTAAGTACTGTACAGTCCAAAGGAAAAAAACCTTTGTCTATTCAGAGGTGCAAGAATTATGCAACAAGTGAAGAAAATTGAGAAAGAGCTTCCCAATCCTATTAATAATCAAGAACAAACATTTTCTTAAACAGAATGACTGAGAAACATGTAACACACGAGAACAACAATTAAAAAGCATGAAAGAAACTGGAAAATAAGCACCTGCATGTACCATAGCAACTACATCTGCTCTTGCAGATGAGCCAATAGGATGCTTCTGTTGCCATGTCTCTGAAGAGACACCTAACTACCTAGCTACATCACTTCACAACTGTTTGAGGGAACATTGAGTCTTGCATTATAATTACTAGTAAAGAGCATTCCACTGAAATTTGTATTTCTGTGAGCATCAGAAATTACACAGCTCTAGCACAACCTGCCCAGAGACATTCTACAGTCTACTGTGGAGACATTCAATACCTACCTGGACGTAACCCTGTGCAACCTGCTCTAGGTGATCCTTCTCTAGCAGGGGAATTGGACTAAATGCTATCCAGAGTTCCCTTCCAACTTCTGCCATTCTGTTCATGATCATCTGCTTCTGCAGCACTTTATTTTTCTTTTAAGTTGTAGAACTACAAAGACATTTCAAAGGCTGAAGAACAATTTTTACCTTGTTCATCTTTCACAGCCCAAACCATGAGATCCACACAGGCAGCATTAGCCTGACAACGCAGTTTCAAAGGGCTCAGCTCATTGTGCAGTCGATCCACATCATGAAGGATTTTCTGAAGCTCAGACTGACTGCTGTTGAATTGCTCCAGTACAAAATCATGGATTTCCTTCACAAATGAGTTGGGAAGGTCTGAAGAAATAAAAGGCAAGAGCATTACATGAGAAGGAGAGAAGTCACTGTATCAGAGTGACAGCACATATAAACGTCCTTGCTACATTATAAGTTAAGTGATTTCACAAAATTTATCCGCTATCTAAGAGATGTGAAAGAGATATTTCCCATCAAAGCCCACAGTAAATGGACAGTTGAAATGCCATCTATTACCCCTTCTAAGAGATGCTCGAAATACTGGTTCTATTTCCATAGTGGAAACACTTCAAAGTTTGAATGTTATAGGATGCATGGACTTCCTAGGAATTGAAAACCCCAATGTTCAAGCACTCAGTACAATGCAGACCATGCTTTGAATCCTATGCACAAGGAAGGATACATTAAAAAAACCCATACAGATACTGTACCTTTCATATAGTACAACGTGTCTCTCAGCATTTTAAACTGAGCAAGATAAAGAGGGTCACTGAATGCTTTATAGTAGAGATCTGTATTAGCACCACTCTGAAAGAAAAATGATTTACAATTACGTATTTTCCATTACATGAATAAATAAATCATCTTATTCCAGACACAGAATTCTTTTCATTCACAATGTAAACAAGCATTTAAAACAGGTACTAGAAGAAACCTCATAGCCTTCCCGTTACCTTTATCAAGAGTACAAAGCAGAGCTATTCAGCACATTAAATAAGATTCAGTGACTGTTTCCATTTGAAGAGCACATATATCCTCTAACCGTGGTGTTAGAACAACAAGAAGTTGCAAACCTATTTTACTGGAACAGCAAAAAAAGAGTCACAGAATATTAGGGATTGGAAGGGACGTCAAATGATCATCTAGTCCAATCCCCCTGCCATAGCAGGATGACCTAGATCAAGTCGCACAGAAACATATCCACTGAAGCTGCCTCCAGTTACACTACATCTCAAGGAGGGCAGTACTGGAAGGCTGGATTGACCAAAGTCATTTCCCCACACAACTGAACACACTGTGACACAGCTTTACACACCGCCAGAGATGAGAACTTGGTAAAACATGGTGGAGGTGTTGCAGAACCGCACCCAGGGAAGAGGAGAACAAGGACCCACAGTCCTACAGAAAGGAGTGGGACACCTCTGACAGCAGAGCTCCACAAACACTGTTAACCTGCAGGAATTATTCCTGAAAGAGGAGCAGTCACTTCCAAGCCAGAAAAAGACAACCACCAACACATTTTATCCACATAAATGACAACGTTAGTGTAAGATGCAGTAAAGAACTCAGTCTACTGTAAACCAGTTTTGTTCAACCAATGCTGTAATTTCATCGGATAACACAGTTAAAATGAGAAAATGGTTCATTTTTGAAGAGAACACCTATTTCTTTTTGTATTCACCAAAACTATTTCTCCTTCAGCCCTGCCCCCTAGACCAAGGCTAGACAGGAACCACTGAAAGAACAGGTCGAACAGGACATTAGTACTGTTTTGCGGAAGTTACACACAGGAAAAAACTTGCTTTTCCAAGTGTTAATATAAATGTAAAAATTAAAAAACTTGAGAACGTACCTCTGTAACTTCAGTTACTACTGCATCTAAGGTCTTTAGCAGAGAATCATCAACAATCTGTTTTACCTACAGATGAAAGAAACAGTAATTTAAAAGGAGATGTTTCCTGTCAGCGACTCCAGATAGAAAGAAAATGCAATTTTGTCCAGGAACAGACAACACAAGTCAAGTGACTGCAAAGTGCCAGATGAAATTAAGGCTACAAGAATTTCTGGCTGCAACAAGGTCTCTGTGTGCTGCTGCAAAATAGCTGGTGCATGAAGCAGACAGGGTCAGTGTTTTCTGTCATTTCTGTGAATTCCCAGCAACTAAACCCTTCTAGAGAAGGGTCTCTCACAGTAAAAATCAATCGCGCATTTCAGCAGCTAGCAATACCTAAGTTACCTCACAAGTGGTCCGTAAGTGTTAATCAGGAAGAATTCCTTTTCTGATAAATTACACTGATTTTCCAAACTCTTCCAAACGGCTCATACGAGAAGAACACTATTTTAAGGCATACTATTGAAACTATACACTAAACCCCATAAAAATAACATTACACAAGGCCCGAGAGACAAATCTGCAATTCTAAAAGCTTGAACTGCATCACTTTCTTGCATGAGTATCCAGAGTGTGATCTCACTGCAGCTTTCACAAGGATCCATCACATACCATGTTCAACAGCTGGCGGAGCATTTCCAGTGGGATGTTAAATTCTTTATTGTTAACACCATTGAAGAGAGGAGAAACTGAAAAGCTCGAGCTGATTGTAGAGAAGTAATAATCAGGGTCTAGTGCACTTCCATCAGGAAGATAAGAACCTGATCAGAAAAAAAAACCCAAGAAACCAGGAATAAAAGTTCTGAGAGAGAGGGAGAGGATATATAAACTTTGGCTAATGATAATATTTAGATACTACTACAGAGTTCTTTCCAACACAGGTACAGTCATTAACTTGCACAAGCTATCAATGTACTCCAGCACATCTACTGGTAAATCAAGACAGAAAACTATGACAAAAAATTACATTTGCTCATCAGAAGATGACAATCACAATGAAAGAATTAATTTCAACAACTTCTGTTGTTGTTGTCAGAAACACTGCTGACACTGAAACTCTTCCCGTACTACTGATGTACACCTACCTGAAAACACCTGTAAATGCCATTTTGCTTAGAAGAACAGAGACACAAGGAACAAATTAAGTCAAAATTATCTTGCAAACTTTTCTCCTATATTGTATCAGGTGAACATGTGGCACAGCTTTCATCTTAGAGGAGGCACTGCCTCACTACTGCAGTTTGACAGTAAAGCTGTCCACTATCCACCTGTATTTCTAATTCAGATTATTCTTTTTCTACCACTATAGACCCTAACATGCAGCTTTTTTTTTGTTGGTTGGGTTTTGTTACTCAAAACATTAAGGCCATAGAACTGAAGAAACAGAGGTTAGTTCAAGAGAGCAAACAAAAAACAAGTCTCTTCCTATTTGGCAATTTAAGAACAACAATTTCATTACCCTGCAGTCCCAGGATATGATTAAAGAAGACAGGCACCTCTATGAGCAGTAACATGAAGGAAAAATAAAAGTAATGCGGCAGAAATTAATTTAAGCCAGAGGTCCAGTGAAGACAATGTCCCATAAACAGAGAATGCCTAAACCTAAGAACCTCAGTGGACCAGACAATACCAGAGATACCAAATCACTTCAGATACAGAACTAGTTCTCCATTTGAATCATTAGTTTAATTTCAAACCCTGCTTTGGCATAGAACTTGCAGCTAGAGCTCTACCAAACCCAGGTAGTTAAAGAGTTTGTATGTTAATTTTGTAACATTCCATCAGCCAGCAGTCAAATTCAGTGTCTCCTTTATAATTTCTCACTTCAGCAAATAACTAGGTCTTACGCAACGACCCACAATGGAACAGTTGTTTCATACAACGTGCCACAAAGGTCTCAAAATTCCAGACCCTAGTCCAACAATTTAGTTATCTAGTGAAGCACAATATTAACACTTGTTCTTCAAAGTTGTTCAACCTAATCTCCTCAAATATTTTTGTCCTGGTTGAATTAAGCCCTTCAGTACTAGGCACAGCCTACCAGCCAGGCAATCATGTCACTCTTAGAAGGCTGGCACAACAACTGAGCCTGGAAACCACTGCTGTTAATAACTTCCCACTGTATTTATACTACAGAAATTGGCACACACCTCCTAGGATTATAAAAAAAGAATCACTTTAAGAATTCCAGAGAACAGAAAAAAAGAGTCAAGAGGATTTTGGTTTTCAATTTCCTATGAACAGTAAGAAAACTCAAAAATCACATACTATTCCTTTGCAAAATAATTTACCTTCAAAGTAATGAATTGCAGATCCTCCGGGAGAGCTGGGAGGTGGAACTCCACGTTCAGGACTAACCTGGAAACATCACAAAAAAACTAATTTAAAAACTACTTATCAAAATCTTCCTAAGAATGGTTCATAGACTATCATTTTAAGCACAGCTTAAAGCAAAACAGGAGTTACATATTTATGGGCCAAACAGCTCAATTACAACCAAAAATGGAAGTTACAAGAAGCTAATTCAGTGTTTTTCACAAAAGGGAAAAGATCAGGATGATGACTCTTGTGCTGTAACTATGCCAATAATAATGTGCAGCTTCAGAACTGGCATCTGGATCCATTCTTCCCCTAAGACAACCACCACCCACAGCTCCTGGTGAAATTAGTGAGAGCTTATGTATCCTCAGCACTTCTGAAAACTTCAGCCATGACCTGCCAGCTTCCCAGATTCTCAGATACACAGTACAATGCTTTTCCACGAGAGTAACACAAGGAGTAGGGTCTGCCGACTGTTCCATGTGAAGACTCATTAGTCAAATAACTCATTAGAGTCATTAGAACTGTCACTGATTGTTCTGTAGCTCAAACTAGAAAAAATATTTTGAAACAGAAGCTGCAGAACAAGAAGAAAGATCTCGGTATCTGGTCCATCAGTGAGTTATAAAACTGTCAACATATCCAGGCTTAATGCTGTCCTAATTCCAACACCACCACAACAGCATCCCAGTGCTGTCTCTAACACAGACCGAGTCATACGAACCTGTGAGATGCTAGACACACTGCTAGCCTTTCTCTTCAGTGTTCCTTCTTGACAAACAGTCAGTAGAGAACTGGGAAGAATTGATCTGAAATCATTAAAGGATCGACGGCGAATTCCTTCAAGCTCTTCTGGAACTCTCAAAGAATGAGGGGGAATTTTTGGAAATAGCTTTGAAAGGAGAGCTTCCTCTGAATTGCTGTAGCGACCAAAGGCTCGAGAAATTCCTATCAGGCAGGGTACTGCATACTTGCATAAGTATTCTGGAAAAGAAAAATACATATAGCAGTATATTCTCAGTAACTCAGAATTTCCTCTTCAAGGTTTTGCTACTGCTTCAATAATTTGTTTCAGCCTAAAGAGCTTTACAAAGACTCATTTCTGCAAGTAGAGGAAAAACCATGTAGGTACCAACAAAGTAATGCACTGCTTCTGCATTTATCAGTCAACAACAAACAGAACTAAATATGTGCTAAGGGAAGTAGAAAGAAAAAGCAATTAACTTTTCCTGATAATTAGAAAATACAAGAGAACTCTACAGGACAGAAGTTACAAATACGGTAACAACTTTTAACAGTACCTTTGTCGTGCATTTGTGGGGTCTGGCACATTCCCAACAGGAACTGCATTACCTGGAGAATTGCATCCAAAATCTACAGTAATCAAGAGAGACAAACAAAGATATCTTTTGGTAAAGAGACAGAATTGCCTTATGTCAGATTGCTACAGCAAAAGAAACTTGCAAATATTAACATTATCCCCTCTGTAAGTGAGATTTCTTAATGCTGTGAGACTGCATCAAGTCATAGAATCATAGAATCATTCAGGTTGGAAAAGACCCTTGGGATCATCAAGTCCAACCATTAACTCTTACTATACAAAGTTCACCTCTAAATTATATCACAGAATCACAGAACATTAGGGATTGGAAGGAACCTCAAAAGATCATCCAGTCCAAACCCCCCCACCGCAGCAGGATTCCCTAAATCCAGTCACACAGGAACATATCCAGTCAGGTTTTAAACATCTCCAGAGAAGGAGACTCCACAACCCTCCTGGTCAGCCTGTTCCCCAATATCACAGCAGCTCCACCTTCCTGTGAGGCCTCTCCACACCCAACGTCAAGTCAACAGACAGCAAACCACCAGCACAAAGAAAGGAGAAAGGAGGAGGAGGAATAAAAACACACATAAAGCAGCCAGCGATGCTTTCACAGCTTCTTTTGTCAAGTCTGCAGTTGGATGGTACGTACTCGCAGAATGAAACTGCACAAGTCATAATCTCCGTTTAGAAACCTGAATTCTAAAACTCTGGCCTCAGCAGATGAGCACACAGAAGTAACAGCAGACTTATTGTTATCATCTTCTAGATACTTGACAATTAGTTAAAACAAGCAAAGCAAGGCAACAGCACACATTTTAAAGCAATAATCTCTTTGCAAGAGTGGAAGCAGCTACAGCGTTCTCTTCCCTAGACTCCTGTCAGTATTGCACCACTGAGAACCAGGTACTACATTAGCATGAATAAAATAAACTCTACCTGCTCTCTGAGAGTTGCATCCCTGTAAGCAACATCTGATAGCAACGTTACTAAGCAGAAGCTGAAGTTTTCTGCAACCGGAAGCAATCCTGCAACGTAAAGGACAGAAAATAAGGCTCTTGAGCGCTGAGAATCAACATAAATAGAGCAAATACCAATAATGCAAGACACAAGTGATTCCCCTGTCACACAGCCCTGAGACAGAAAAACACAAGACTGCATACAAAATCTCTGAATACACTCTAACCATCATAACTTCCACACGAAAAATTCAAAGAACACATTTAATACATTAAAAACTTGTCCAAGTTTTCAAGTAATTGAAAAAAATACATAATTTGTAACAGTCACTGTGAAAAAGCACTCCTATGCTAATTTTAAGTCATATTAAGAGAGCAAGAAATGGTCAGAGCATCAAAGCTGAAAGCAGAGCACACAAGCTTCAAGTGCCCCTCTCCTGCTCTAACTACTACACAACCCTCTACAATTTAGTAACAAAATACACTGAGTATACAGTTATGTGGGAAGTGCAATTTATAACAAAGCAGAGAAGCAAGAAAGCTAAGAGCTACTTGATTTCCCCTCTGTTTCTAAAGAAAATCAATATTAGAGGCTGTTGAGTCAGAAGCTAAGAACCTAGCAGGCCCTACCACCTCCCTTTGTAACAAGCACCTGAATAACCATCAGCACCTCTTATTTCCTGGCATTCCATGAGAATGATCAAAAAACTCAAACATCACCTCTGCCTTTCCGTGCATTGCTTTCTTCTATCCACTGGACTTTGGGAAGACCCTTCAGAAGTCGGAGGAGGTAAGGAACCACATTATCTTTGTGCTAAAGAAGAAAACACTATTTAAAATGGTGGGAAAAAAGCTGAACACTATAATCTCAAGATATTTTAGAGATATGGAAAGACTCCGTTAACCAACACAGAACTTGCTTCTAACAATTTCTCCACAGGCTTCTTGAGTATTACAAAAGGTATTTCAACACAGGCAGATGAAATTAAAAGAATTCCATTCCACGAACACAATCTTTTCTTTCTAGGTGACAGTTCATTCTCTGTAAAAGTTGTAGAGAAAGGTTCCAGAACAGTTAGTGACCTTAAACAGTTTATTAGTTTATTTAGTTTTATTAGTTAGCAAGGTCACAAAATAATTTAGGCAGCTAGAAATTCAATGCCAACCCCAATTCAGTGCATGTGATCCACCCCACAGCCTTATGCAAGACACTTAACACACTTGTGTGACGCTTCAACCTCCTGATCTGCAAATCAAAAGACAGCACCCTCCTTTCACAGGGTTGGATTAATTAATACTAACTGCTGGCTTTGAAAACAGCACAAAAACATGAATACAGCTGCCCTACTTAAACTTTATACTACAAAAAATGCAAAAAGTACAACGCTAATAAAATGCATGCAAGCTACATCACTGCAAAAGGATACTAAAGAGGAGGAGATGCAGGTCTAATGCAAACCCTAATGGCACTAAATGACTAAGAGAGACTTAAATTACTTGGACCTAGGATGCAGCATAACCTCCCTTTCCTCTGCAGGAAATCATACCACACCCAGAGCTGGAAGTGAGGAGAACAAGTTTGTCACATACAGGCTAACAGATACAAAAAGGGATGTTCATACACAGTGCAGCCTATGTGCACTCTGTCTATTTTTCCTGGCCAGTGCCAGGTGTAAAAAGGCCTTTTCCAAACCTGAAGTGTGGAAGTATGTTAGAACACACCTGTCAGTCAGCAGCATGTGTGGAAGATCACTAAAAAGAGGACTGAAAAACGCTACAGCAGTAATGTCCTTGTACAGTCCTAGTTTGCTTGTGTCTCCTGACTATACCAGTATTCCTGGTATTTGTATTTACTTGTATAAATACCAACTTTTCATTCACTAAACAAGTCAACTTGGAATTAATACAAAAATCTTTTGAATTAAATATAGTTGGCCTAAGCAGGAACAATACCTGAAGGTCAGATTCTATTAGAAAGATTCCCAGAGCAATAACAGCATCTCTGCGGCGTTCATCCAACTGGAAAGTCCCATGGAAATCCACTGGACACATACAGAGCAGTTTTTGTACCTGACAAACAGTGAAGGGAAACAACAGCAGAACACGAGCCAAAGTGTCAAAGCAGTCTGAGGCAACAATAGTGCACGTGCTAAGACTTTCAAAAACAGAAACACACAATCTCTCTAATTGGAAAAGACCTTTAAGACTATCAAGTACAACCTTTGAACCAGCACTTTGTCAGGTCACCACTTAACCATGTCCCTCAGCACCACATCTGTGTGTCCTTTAAATCCCTCCAAGACTCCACCAGTGACTTTGGCAGCTGTTACACAATGTTAGAGATTGGAAGGGACCTCGAAAGATCATCTAAGTCTAACCCCTCCTGCTGGAGCAGGGTAAGCCTCCAGCACCTGGTGTACCCAGACTGTCTCAAGATGTGCTACCCTACATGGGGCTCAAACCCACAACCATGGGATTCAGAGTCCTGTGTTCTACCAAAGGAGCTTGGAGTCCAGTCATTGTTGTAACATCCAGTGGCCTTTTCAGTGGTAAATTCTTCCTGAACTTCCCCTGGTGCAGCCTGCAGCTATTTCCTCTGGTCTTATGATTTGTAATTTGGGAGAAGAGACCAACTTCCTGCTTGGTCCAACCTTCTTTCATGTAGCTGTAGAAAGCGATAAGGTCTTCCCTCAGTCTCCTCCAGGCTGAAACCCCCCAGTTCCCTCAGCTGCTCCTCACAGGACTTGTGCTCCAGACCCTTCACGAGGCTTGCTGCCCTTCTTTGGACACCAGCAGACCTCAGACAAGCAGCATCAATAGCTCCCAGCATCTTTTTTACAGTGCAGAGCTATCCTTCATATCCATGCCCTAGAACATGCTCAGCGACAGGCCTGGGCAGCGTAAATATGAACTGTGACTATTTCCCCAGCAGTGAAACAGCTACCAGGCTGTGGTTTTCATCAGTTAGTCAGAGCTCTTGTGTTTGAAGCTGACAGTAGTCCTTGCACCTTCTGGGAAACAGATGGCTGTATCACCCTGTTTTAGTCATCAATATTAACGAGAGCATCTAAGGGCTAAGAAATGGTGATGAATGACAGAAACTAGAAAAAGACAGAAAAATCTCAAGTAGAGGTCAAACATTTTTACCACAGCATGGGTCACATTAGAAGTTTTCTTCAACACTAGATTGAGACGTTTATTTTGTCCTGGTTTCAGCTGGGATAGTTCATTTTCTTCCCAGTAGCTGTTACAGTGCTGTGTTTTGGATTTAGTATAACATTGATAACACACTGATGGCTTTAGCTGTT
Source organism: Rhinopomastus cyanomelas (assembly GCA_013400115.1). Taxonomy (NCBI): domain Eukaryota; kingdom Metazoa; phylum Chordata; class Aves; order Bucerotiformes; family Rhinopomastidae; genus Rhinopomastus; species Rhinopomastus cyanomelas. The sequence goes on along the minus strand of VXBP01000521.1, from coordinate 82,814 downwards.
TCTAAGCAGTGTTTATACTAAGGCAAGGATTTTTCAGCTTTTCATGCCCTGCCAGTGAGAAGGCTGGAGACGCACGAGGTAGGAGGTAACACAACCAGGACAGCCAACCCAAACTGACCAAAGGAATATTCCATACCACATGATGTCATTTCCAGTATATAAACCGAAAGGAACTGGCCTAGTGGGCTAAATCATTGCTTGAGGACTGGATGAGCATCCAGTCAGTGGGATCGTGAGCAACTGCACTTGTCTTTCTTGGGTTTCAATTCACTTTTAGTTATCTTCTTTGTGATTACAATTATTTTCATTTATTTACTTTTATTTAAATTATTAAACAGTTCTTACCTCATCTCATGAGTTTTACTTGTTTTCTACTCCCCTCCCCATCCGACCCAGTGCAGGGAAAGGGGTAAGTGAGCAGCTGCACGGCGCTCAGTTGCTGACTGGGGTTAAACCACAACGGTTTTCACATCTCAAGAGATTTTCTGAAACTTTCCAGAGCATGACATTTACAGATCTCATTCCCACATCCCTGGTACAACAAATCCCTCCTTCCACTACATCCCCAGGCATTTTGGATGTGCAAGGTTCCGCTACATCCCTGGGCATTTTGGATGTACAAGGAACATGCAGAAGACATAGAACAAATTTAATAAATTCCTCTCAACAAAAAAAGGGTGGATGGAGCTGTGGCTACAACTGACCCAATGTCTTCTTCATACCATAAACTGTTACTGAGCTGAGTGTGACTTCTGCTCAAATCCTTTTGATACAGCAGACTAAATATCTAGAAAGATTATTTCCTCATTACTTACCTATTACTTCACCTCATATGCAGCAAACACACACCTAAAGAACACGTCAAATCTCCCAAATACTTGGTTTTCTTATGGGACTGCTATGAAATGGAAAATGCGACAAACACACTATCTTTTCATCAATTTCCTTCATGTTAACAAATGTTGCCTAAAAAGGACTGTCCTAACAAATACCTATGTTTGAAAGACCTGCGTTCAAGTGTCAACTTACTTCCTAGTTGGATAACTCTTCAAAGACCCTGCCCTGAAATTTCTAAGCCAAGAAGCTTTCTCCTGAGGAATAGAGGAATTTAATGGATGCTCAGTGGAATTGAAGACTCTGATCTGTCAATTGCCAAGCCTCTTAATTACAAGCTCTGTATCACAATACAAGTAATCCTCTTGCTCAACACAGAATTCAGCAGAGGAGATTTGAAAATAATATTGGAAAATCATTATTGATCCACATCTCCCACAGCAGATTTGCATTTGCAACAACATGAGTAACTTGAGCCATAAGAGAACTGTTAATGTCATTTAAGTCCTACTGTCTCTCAAATCAAAAAGAAGACAAAAAACCACAAGAAAAAGTAAATAATTCTATGGTAATAGTGAACCATCAACAAGGCTTAAAAAAATTACCTCACAGTTGCTTGGTAGATTTCCAGAAAAACTAAGAAGGCCACGACAGCTAGTCAAAAACAAACACCACTACATTTTTCATCAGCAGAGAGCTGCCCTTTTCAGCAATTTAATCATCTTTCATTACTGCATGAAGCAATTTTGAAGTTCAATCACACTGACAGGGAACCGGCCCCATGTTTAAAAAGTTTGAGGACCCCTGCTCTACATCATGCAGCTGCTGCAAAGAGCAATGTTGCTTGCAATGATGCAGAATCACAGAATCTCTGTGGTTGGAGGAGACACTTAAGATCATCAAGTCCAACCTTTTAAACAGCACTGTCAGGCCACCATTTAACAATGTCCCTCAGCATCATATCTATGTGTCCTTTAAATCCCTCCAGGAATGGTGACTTCACCACTGCCCTGGGCAGCCTGCTTTAACATCCAAAGACTCTTTCAGTGAAGAAATTCTTCCTGATAGCCAGCATAAAACTTCCCTGGTGCAGCCTGACCATATTTCTTATGGTCTTATGACTTGTAACTTGGGAGAAGAAACCAACTCCCTGCTTACTCTGACCTTCTTTCAGGTAGTTGTAGAGAGTGATAAGATCTCCTCTCAGTCTCTTTTCCTCCAGGCTGAAACCCGTTCCCTCAGCTGCTCCTCATAGGACTTGTGCTCTAAACCCTTCATGAAGCTGAACACAATGTTCAAGGTGTAGCCTCACCAGTGCCAAGTACAGGGGGTGATCACCAACCTGCTCCTGATGGCCTACTTGTTTCTAATACAAGCCAGGATGCTGTTGGCCTTCTTGGCCACCTGAACACACTGCTGACTCCCAACTGTCAATGAACATTCCCAGAGCCTTTTCCTACAGACAGCCTTCCAAGCCAACATCCCCAAGCCTGCAGCCTTCCAAGGGGTTGTTATGACCCAAATGTAGGAACCTGCACTTGGCTTTGCTGAGTCTCATACAGTTAACATTCACCCATCGCTCTGGCCTGCCCCGATCCCTCTGCAGAGCCTCAAGCAGACAGACACTCCTGTTGAACTGATGTCTTCAAGCTCGCTTCGGGGCTGTGGGACACTCGCGTGGCCCCACCCCCCGGCCCAGTACTGCCCCACCGGGAAAGGCAGCAGCTCCCAGACACTGTGGGTGCGCCAGCTCTGGCCTTACACGCGTGTTACAGCTTCGCACGCAGGATCGGGCCCGGACCCTCAGCTCCTACAAGCCCACAACCCCCTCCCCGGCTCCCCCCCCCACGGTGCCAGCGGTGCGGAGAGACCCTCCCCCGTCAATATGCACCGCCCCCAGACACAAGCGGCTCCCACGCGTAACAACCAAGCAGTCCCATCCGCCTCCGCAATCGTCTACACAGCCCCGCAGACCCGCGGGCCGCCTCTCACCTTCTCCAGTGGCGCTGGGTTCTGCCCCGCCAGCGACCGCGCCAGTGACAGCACCGTGTTGAAGTAGAAGCCCCGCGCAGTGCACGCGCTGCTTGCGCGCCCTGCGCCCGCAGGAGGAGCCGCCGCCGCCGCCGCCCCCATCGCGCTGGCAGTTGCTGCTGTTGCTGCCGTCGCAGCCGCAGCCGCAGCCGCTGCGACCGCTGCGGCCGCCATGTTGCGGGGCGGGGGGAGGGGGGGAGAGGCCGCCCGCCTGCCAGCCCCAGCCCGTCTCGCGAGATCCCCGCGGGATCACGGAGCACCAATCACATCACGAACATGGCAGCGCCCACCGCGGCTTCACTGCCCATGCCAAGCCCACCCCTCGCTCCGCCAATGGGGTCATTCGTGCCGCCCCCACCCTCCGCCGCGGGGCTCCCTTCAGCCTATCCGCTGCGGCGTGTTCGCCCCGCCCCGGAGGGACGGTGCGCGGCAGTTCCGCCCGGTTTGCGACGGCAGCGGAGGCCTGTGGGAGTAACCGTCGCGGCTTGAGCCGGAGGCTGACAGCGGTCGGTGGGGCAGGCCCTGTGCGGCCCCTGTGAGTAGCGCGGACGTCATGTCGACTCTGACGAGTAGCTACAACCCCTTCGCCGAGGATGAGGAGGAGGAGGAGGCGCCGATGGGGCTAGCGAGGGGCAGCGGGGAGGCGAGCGGCGCTGAGCGGCAGGAGTACCTGCGGCAGGAGGTGTTGCGCCGCTCCGCCGCCACCGCCGACAGCACCAGCCGCTCCCTGTCACTCCTCTACGAGTCGGAGCGGATCGGCGTGGCCACCTCGGAGGTGGGTCGCGGCGCGGGGCAATTCGAAGAGAGGGAGGCGGAGCCAAGCAAGAGCGGGGCCGTGTGCTCAGAGGGTCTTGTTTTACCCCTGAAAGTGCCCGGGACATCGGAATTTAGAGTTAGTTGTTTCGTAGACAATACATCCTTGTTCCTGACTGCAAACTGTTTTCCTGAGGAGGGGCAGTTTGGTTTTGAGGGGAAATCCCCGGTTCCTCTCCGCTACCGAAACCAGGACTCGGCTGTGTTTTCAGCTGTAGGTCTCGTTAACGCTATTATCTGTATGGTTTTACTGGACTAAGAAGTTTTCAGCAGCTTTCTTGATTAAATAAAGAGACTGCCCTGTTGTTTGTGATGTGCGTCACTGCATCCAGATTAATCATTTCCTTCATTCTTCTGGCCGTGTTTCAGAACAGAGTTAATATGCAGAAGCATCACTCGTAAAGGCCTTGTGCGCTGTGTCACCGGCTAATGGTCTGTTCGTTGAAGCTGGCTAACGGGGCTGCCTAAACTGACCTCAGAGCATCCACAGGCTGCACTCGGGACTTTTGCTGAGGAGGGTTCTTTGGAGCACTTTTGCAAACTTGCAGCCTCGTGATCTATTTGTTCGGGAGAGCACAAATGAGAAAGGAACAGTTAAGGCTTAACACAGGGCTTGTGATAAAACTTTAATTGTACGTGTTTGCTGCTTTATTGAGGGGAAACAAAAAAGAATATTCAACTACAGTTCCCTAATCTTTCAAGATAATATGGACACAGGCTCTTTGTTTTGTATTAGTGCTAACAGCAGCAACTTTTTCTGCTTGATTTAGTCTTTGCATTACTTTGGAATAGTCTTTGTGCTGCTGAATTAAAAAACAAAACCAATTTGTATATAAAGATTTCTAAGTCCACCACTGTTAATATTAGCTAAAAGATTATTCTTGCAGTATCCACAAAATCAATTTGCATTTATTTCTTTAAGTTACTTTGTTTCTGAATTACTCCAGTAATGTGAAAATACCATCCCTAGTTCTGCTTGCTCATTTCCATGCCATAAACTTTCTTTCACACCATCACCAGTGCCATGCTTGTTTCATCAAGAACAGATAGAAGTACCAATGCACAAAAGGCTAATAGAGAAAATTCCTGGATGCTGTTTGTAGTAGGTGTCAGGAATCTGGTATTGTGTAGTGATTAAGATTTTATAGCTCATTACTGCTACGGCTGACAAAGAACTCTTGATTGAAATGCCCTGGAGGAAGAGCAGTGAGCAAAAAAGCTGCTCACCTTTAGCGGTAATCTTCCTGGGTGAGTGAAGCCTCTTGTGTCCGTGAAATGTTTGATGTTTCAGTTTGTTTTGGCTTTACTACCATCTCTTTTCCTGTTCAATATATCGTAGGAGCTGGTACGTCAAGGAGAGGCCTTGAAGCGCACAGAGCAGATGGTCGATAAAATGGAGCAGGACTTGAAGACTAGTCAAAGGCACATAAACAGCATTAAGAGTGTTTGGGGAGGCTTGGTAAACTACTTCAAAGCTAAACCTCCGGAGAACAAGCCAGAGCAGAATGGAACCCCTGAATATTATGCTAACAGTAGGTAAGTAAAATAAACATATTATTGGGCTGCAGGTTACCTCCTGCAGTATCTCTGAGATGTCACCAGAACTTAAAAGATATGTTCAATCTGTCAAGTAAAGTCCTGAGGTGTTGTCTAGCTCTCTTTTTGCTTTAACTCTGAGAAAAGTATTTTTACTTTTACTTGAATCTGTTTTTTGTAAGAATAACTTCATATTTGTAGGAAATTAATTCAAACAGTAACACAAAACTACACAAGTAATTCTACAGAGTTTTCTTTCTGTTTGAGGAGGAATTGGTAGCACTGATATGCTTCCAGGTAAAAATTACATGTATTGTGTAGCTTCTATTAAAAGGTGTAAAGAAAAAACAAAATGCTGTGAAATTACTGGGTGAGCCTTACAGTATTTGTGTGTCCTCAGCTGAGAAATGTGTGTGAAGCCTGGTAATGCTGCATGGATCAATTTCCCCCTCCCCTGGCTAGAGAAAGGAGTAGGTCGCTTCTGGGATAGAAGATACCATTTTGGTTTTGATGTCACAGTTTCCGTACACTATTTTCAGCACTAACAGTTCTGCTTTCACTGAAGACAAATCCTAATAGTTAATTTTAAAGGAACATTTTTTGATCAGGTCTTCACAAATTCGCTGCTCTTGTTTGACTTGATACATGTCCTTGTTCAACAGATTCAGAATGTGGTCTTTGGTTAATGGGAATGTTTTCTTTTTATTCTCTTTATTCCTAGATTGAAAGAAGCAGTGATATCTAGTAAGGAGCAAGAGTCAAAATACCAGGAAAGTCATCCAAATTTAAGGAAACTAGAAAATTCAGGTTTGTAGACTTTAATTTACACTGAATTTCTGTCACTGTGGGGCAAACGTGCACAGTAGTTAAGGCAGAGACCCATAATCTCTGGATATTTGCCTACCAGTCTTTGTGGCTTTGAATTCTAGGAACATGTTTCCCCCAGTCCTCTTTATACCCATACTGAAGACTTTTTTTTTCCTTTGGTACAGATTTTATTTAGCTCCTTCAGTGGGGGATTTATGCTATGCCCAGTAAAAGCTTAAGAAGCACCCATGCTCATATTTTCACAGAGAAGACTCATAAAAAAATCTATGACAAATAAACTCATCAGTTATATTTTCCTCGTATTTCAAACATGGACTATAACCCTTCATACTGAAGTCATTACTTGATTCACACAAGGAATCATAGAATGGTTTGGATTGAAAGGGACCTCAAAAATCACCCAGTTCCAACCCCCTGCCATGGGCAAGTATACTTCTTACCAGACCAGGTTGCCCAGAGCCCCATCCAACCTGGCCTTGAACACTTCCAGGGATGGAGCCACCACAGCCTCCCTAGGCAACCTGTTCCAGCCCCTCACCGTCCTCACAGTGAGGAATTTCTTCCTAAGATGCAGTCTAAATCTTCTCTCCCCTTGTCCTATCACTAGAGTCCTTCATAAGTCCTCTATCTTTCCTATAAGCCCCCTAAGCACACAGGGTTTGGTCTTCCTCCTTGTTCTCACAGTGGGTTATCTTCTGTAATGATTTTTAGGTACAAGGGAACTGTTGGTTTATAAAGTAAATTTCAGCTGTTTAGTTTAGTAAGAGCAAGAGAGCAGCAGGGTATCTTCAAAGCTCTGGCTCTCTAAGGAAGGAGATGCTTTGGGGTGACATTGAGCTCCATGCCACTCCACGCAACATGGAAGTCTGTCCGATAGAGGGCAGACACAACTCTCTAGTGGCTTGACCTGGGAGAACCCTGACTGTCCGCACAAGTGACCAACCTGTCGGTTCAGTGGCTGCACTTTTTTTCAGTTTTTCTAGAACTACAAAAGCAGCTCAAAAGAGAATAATTGCAGCTTAGTAACTGTTCATCTTCAGAGGTGCTCTGTAGAGAGTGTTGGACTGCTTTTGATCTATCGGCTTATGTGATTACGTGGCAGCTGTGGTCAGACTAATTTTTAGAGCCCTTCTAAAACTTTAAAGCATTTTTGTGATAACTTTATTACATAATAATCTGTATTTCATACTCTTAACAGATTATGATTTCGGCAAAGCGGATTTAGTTTCATCAGGGCAAAGGGATTCCTATCCCAAGAACCAACAGCTGCGAGCTTACCACCAGAAAATTGATACCAACTTAGGTGAGTGAGAAAATTGAAGCTGTTTGATGCAATTAACATTTTAAATTTTTGCTTCTTAAGCCAGAGAAAATTGCCAGTGACACATTGCCAACAATCACTTTTTCATTTCATTCACATGGGAAATGTGACAATAAAAAAAATCATGTGCTTGTATTGCACGTTGCAAAGCTAGCTACATGTCAGAGTCCAAAGTTTGATTGACACATACATTATTTAAATGGTATAATGCTGTGGCATGTCTGTGGGTCAACTACTTGCACATACTACTAAGAAATCTGAGTTAGAAATTATTTCCTATGAAAACAAGGAGAAGCAAACCGTCTTGGCTGCCTGCAATAGTATGAATGTACCATGGACACTGATCTGTTATTGACATCAATACAACACCAGTATCAATCTTCTGCAACAATTTGTGCTTTAGAAATAATAGGTTTTGAACTGTCCCTAAGCAAAGAGATTGGGGGAAAAACCCCACCACAAAAGCATAACTCCTCTTAAATTATCTATTAACAATAAGAAAAACACTCTCACTGAATGCAAATACAACAGCATGTCTCCCTCATTTCAATGAGAAAACTGTGCTGAAGTATCCCATAACACTGGCATTCTGGATGTGAAAATGTTTCTGTGAATTCACTGGAATATCACTGGGACAAGCAGGCTAATCCATCTGCTCTGAAAACTCTTGTTGAGGACATAAAACTAATATTAATAAGGAAATAGTGCTTAAAAATTGACACCTAGTTTATACCAGTGTGGATACTTACCTCCTCTTTTTCTAAAGCCTACCACTTGCAGTGAGAGGTGCATTCAATTTGCCTGACTGACAGTTAAACTCAGGTATTAAATTGTACATCGATTTAAAACCAGAGACTTTACAGCTGTGCACAGCTTTTGACACACACACCTTTTACAGGAAATAGAGGAATCAGAAAGCACTAAATATTTAATTTGTAAATTTGCAGCATTTCTTCAAAAAACCATCCAGCTGATTTTTCTCTTCCTTTGTTCCGTAGTGTATGTACAAAGTGCCTTTTTGCTTACACATGTCACTGCTTAGGTGACCTAGAAAGAAGTGATTGGGGGAAGAAAACCAGAAAGGAATAGATCAAAGACAAGTAGTGGAGCATGTTTATTTATACTACACCCAAGCTGTACAAAACTCACAAGCCTCAGAGTGTTTATACCCATCCCTCAGGCAATAAAATAGTTTATTTGTAGCCAACTTAGAAAATCTGCAAGTGGGATTTTTCCTTCTATGTTACCTGCTTAAATAATCAGTGTATTGACAATATCTTTGCATGAAGTTTAAAGAAAAACACTATACAAACTTAAGCAACATATAAATACATCTGTATTGTGTGTTCTGAGCTGAGAACAGATGCATCCAAGTTTCTATAATTTATGAGAAGTTAAAACTTCAGGGTGTGTACCTTGATAAAGATACAACCTGTTTTTAAGTGTTTGTGGTTAACTTGTAATGAAAAGTAAGAACAAAGTTATTATTTGTAGTAGTAGTGCAGTACAACCTGGCCTTGATCGGTGTCTGCTGTGTCGGTGTCTGCTGTGTCGGAGAATGCTTGGACTGGAGCAGTTGTACCTAACATTTTCTAATGCAAGGTTCACAGAATCACAGAACATTAGGGATTGGAAGAGACCTCGAAAGATCATCTAGTCCAATCCCCCTGCCAGAGCAGGATCACCTAGAAGAAGTCACATGGAAACATATCCAGGGGGTTTTTAAATGTCTCCGGAGAGGGAGAATCAGAAGATGAAATCCAGACAGTGTCCATTTACCTCTGTGCTTTATACTGCCTTGGTTCTTTACAATCCTTCTCTTTGTTGACAGATGAGATGTCTTCTGGGTTGAGTCGTCTGAAAAACCTAGCTCTTGGCCTGCAGACAGAAATAGATGAGCAAGACAGTATGCTGGATCGGCTAACAAAAAAAGTAGAGACGCTGGATGTCAATATTAAAAGCACCGATAAAAGAGTGCGACAACTTTAGAGCATTTTTGCAGTTATTACTGGTTTTTGTCCAGCGTCTGTTCTTGATCTGTAACCACAGTCTATCTCATAACACATCTTTGACAGTATCCGTTTCTCTGTTTTTCTGATATATGTTATTAATTTTGTCATTAAAATTGCATCATCCTAAGTGCAGCATAATACCTTAAATTTCTTCATAATGTACATGGGGAAAGTGCACACTGAGGAAAATCTCTCAGCACTTGGTAAATGCTTTTGTGCCGTTATCCTGCTCAATCGTATAACTGCGCATCGTGTGCAGGGAACAGTTTGCAGTCTAGAAAGCTCCCGTGTCCTTGGCCTGGGAGCCGTGATGAGAAAAGTAACTGCACTTTACCTCTGTTGTGGGGGGTGGTGGAGAACAGAATGTGCTTCTTTGTTCAGAACAAATGTTGCTAATTCTGTTTACCTACAGCTATTTTAAATTCTGAAAAAAATGCTGATTTCCAGCTGTAAAAATAATTTCAAGTGACTGTTCTCTGGCTTTTCTGAGGCTTAAGGAACTTCTGTGGAAGTTGAAAATACCAGAGGTGTTATGCAGCAATAACATCTCATGTGTGTGTGTTCTCCGGATGACTTTTGCCAAATGGTGGATCCATGAACTCTGGTTTTTATGTTTTGGTCACTAAGTGCTGTCACCTCTACAGTAAAGATGTCTAATGGTATCTTACAGTCTGTGAGAAATGTGGATTGACAGGGGCCCTAAAGGCCGTGTAACAAAATTAGGACTAAAATATTTGTGCTCTTACAGATTTTGTATAAATTGTCACTATCTGCTTTTTCACTTTCTGCTGTTTCTCAGCTCATTCACTGAGATGATTTGAGAAATAGCTTCCATGTTAGACATGGCCAGTTGGTCTGACGTTGGAGACACAAATAATTTAACAATTATTTGGACAGTGTTTCTGGATTGAGCAGATGTGAGGTCGTATGTCTTTTTAAGGAGCTCTGCTGTGGTTCACCTACTTCTGTGTTGGCTTAGCAGGTATGAAAAGTTCTGCCCTTGAAGAAAAGCTCGGAAACTTTTTTGAGTCTTCCAGAAGCAAGTTGGGCCTTCTGAGTTGTTTTTAGTCTTTAGTAAGTATCACTGCAGTACAAAATCATGACAGTGCTGCTGCAGTCTGAAGACATGGCAATGAGAACTTAATGTCTGCCTTTGAGAACAAGTTATTTTGGTTTGGGAAGGCTGAAGGACCTCTATCGGCGTTGTGACACTTGCTGTCACAACTGACAATGAGGGCTGTGAGCTGGTACCACATTATCTTATGGATTAAAGGAAGACCTTGGTGTTTAGGGCTATCAGGCTTGTATCCTTCCTGAACATAACATTCACATTGCTTTTTTCAAGGTACATGTTACCTTGACCTCGCTTGCTGCAAAGTTCACCCAGTTGTTAAGGATATAAAACTGCAGCCTTTCCTATTTTTAGTGTGTTTCCTGAAAGCTCACTTGTAGAAAAATAAATCACTAAAAGATCTACACTTTTTGGCCGTAGTACTACAGAAAAAGTATTCCTGGGATTACAAGCAAAGTAGAATTGTGAATGAGTTTAAAGGTGAGCCTCTGTTCACCTTATGGTCCTTATGTCTTTGGTTTCAGTCCCTAAAATGTTTTAAATTGTGTTTTGCAGAGACATAAAACTTCACTACTTTGCATTGCTTTTTAATTTTCACTCTGTGTTATTTGTGCTCATTTGGAACCAAAAAAATTGTATTAGTGTGTCATCAAACCCCTTGGGTGTGCATCACAATTAATTCATCCTTCATCTAGCCTCTTGTGTGTGCACCACAATTAATTCATTCTCTCTTCCTCTGTTAGTGCACGTATTAATTATATTGTTTGATGTCTCAAGACATTTACTTGTCAAATGATACAATCTTTGGTTTTCCAAATCTTGAATACCTCAGTGGAGCAAAACTGCCGCTTGGATTATACATGTTTTGTTTTCTTATTTGACTTCCTCCATTTAAAAGAAAAAAGGGTGGAATTAGTTGTATTTTTTCTTACCCCGGTGCTGGTTAACAGAAACAGTTGTGTCTTAGGAAGGATGTACAAGGTCTGTCCAGAGAAGAAAATACCCAGAAGTTGCTCAGTAATTAATAACACTCCATGGACTGTGAAAAGTGCCTCCACTTGGATGCAACTATTTCACAAAGAAATTTTTTCCAAAGTAGGACTTCAGCCATCAGGGTGTAGGCTGAGGCTGTCTGCACTAAGTTATGGCCAGTGCAGAAAAACATGTAGCTGGAGGATCTAGCTGTGTCATGTAGTAAGAACTGGGCAGTGGGGGGGAACTGTGCTGCCTTTCTCATGTAAGCCATTCCACTTTTTTTTTTTAGACTAAATTATTTCACAAAAGGAACTCAAGTTTTGGATCAACTATTTAGTTGTGTTTGCCTTTGGCGATGTTTACTACATCCTGGAAATCTCTGATGCCTTTAAAAACAGAGGCAGGGACAGGGAATTAAAAAACAAGAAAAATCCTTATTTCTGCTTTGAGAACCTCATGATCCAAGCAGCCTAGAAAACCAAGATCTCAGCTAAGTGGAGTTACACAAAGGTCTAACTTCTCGTCTCTCCTAACAGTGTGGCTCAGTAATGAATGACTTTGCTTGCTTAGGCTTTCCCACTCTACTTATTAATGCTTTGTTTTGTTTTGGTTTGTTTTTAATGGCTTTGTTTTAAAGGATTATTTGTCACATTGGGTTTCTTTGGGGTTGGGGGAGGGAATTGTGCTTGAATGTAGAAGAACTTAATTCCCTTTCTCAGGTTTCATACAGATGCTTTATAAATAAGTCTAACTGACATGAGGAGACAACCTCATTTGTAATAGTGATGGTTGTTTTGCTCGTTAGAGTAACTTTTCATCCTGCAGAAAGGGGAAATTTAAATGAAAAATAAACCCCCATGTGATTTTTCCCTTTCCAGTGAGTGTAATCCTGCATGTTTTATGGAGGACTTGTTTCAGTGTCTTTTCTTCTTGATTTCCTGAGATACAGTTGTATTTCTTGGATACCATTGAAGAGCTTACCTCATGTAGAGTATATATAGGACTTTCAGAAGAAATTTAATTTGCACTCAAGTGCTAACTTAATTGATCGAATGGTTTTGCCTAAATACTTAGCTTGGCGTAGAAATTGGTGTCCTTGCAGCAAAATAGCTCTGGTTAATTTTATTTTTGTTGGCTTGGCTACGACTTAATATTAAAGTTAGAAGATAGCAGAAAGAAAGTATTTTAATTCTTCTTTGAAAAAGGCAATTTTTTTGCTTCTCACACTTCACTAATAAATTCTGAAAAGGTTTTACACAGCAGGAAGTAGCATACCCTTCATACTATAGATAGAAGACATGCTCTAAAAACAGCAAGGAGAAAAACAGTGGGAATAACCAGTATCTGGATTCCTTGGTGTGTTTGATTTCTGAGCATTTAACTAAATGTTCTTAACAAACGCTGCAAAGCTGAATTTTAGTCTGTACTGCAAAGATTTGTTGCTGTGCTGCCCCACTGAAATCATTGGGTCACTGTATGCTGTTGGGGGCGGTTAATGTGGGAAATCAATCTGATGTATTTTGTTGCCTAGTAGTTTTTGTGAAGTGATGCCGTTTGTTCCATAGTGAAATAGAAAGTTCTTTCCAACCACTCTGCCTTCTGAACAAACAGATTTTTGTAGGCGTTTTTACACACACAACATCGTGTGGAGGAGATCTCTTAATTCTGCCTTTGACATATATGGGGTGTAATTTTCAAAGTCACAGGTAGGGATTGATTGATTGTGTCTACAGCTGTTATAAGTAGTACTTTTAATTCCGTGCCACCCAGGTATAACACTTTTTATACAAGTCAGACACAAATAGCTTTTATTTAAATCTAATATGCTTTTATTTAAATGCTAAACTGGACTATAGTTCAGCAGTTTTGGAGATTGAATTAAATGTGTGTTGAATGGTAAGATGGTCAATAAAGGTGCTTACTGTTAATGGAGAAGTTTTGCATTTATTTGCCCAAATTCTTTGATTACCTCTTCACAGAATCACAGAACGTTAGAGATTGGAAGGGACTTCAAAAGATCATCTAGTCCAATCCCCCCACCACAGCAGGATCACTTAGATCCAATTGCACAGGAACATACCCAGGCAGGTTTTAAACATCTCCAGAGAAGGAGACTCCACAACTTCTTTCCCATAAAAAGGACTGTTAAAATGCTGCACCTACTCTATTAAGTTTGTGCCAGAATGGAAATCATTCTGGAGCTGGTGAGTTTTGTTTTCTGATAATAAGTGGATGTTACATTTCTGCTTGACTCTTGAGCAGATCTTTCAGATCCTGGAAGAGGACTGTAAACAGACATTGATTTTTGCAAAACTTGNCAGCCTCTCCTCATAAGCCATGCCCTCCTGTCCCCTAATCATCCTCGTAGCCCTCCGCTGGACCCTCTCCAGTAGATCCTTGTCCCTCTTAAACCGGGGGGCCCATATAGCTTTTAAAGTAATCTTGCCATAGTGCTTCGTATTATCAGGAGTATCATAAACTGGATGTGTGCATGAACAAGGCAAGTGGGGCAAAAAGAGAGGACTATCCAGAAAAGCTATATTCCACGGATATGGAGCATTCCTGTGTGGCCTCACGTTTGGTAAAGGCATGAAACTTCAGTATGTCATGACCTTCAGTTTGCTTCTTATCTGTGGATGAAGGGAAGAACTCAGCTTCTGGCTATTGTTTGGTTTTTTTGTAGCAGTGTTTAATTACAGAATCATTGAAGTTGGAAGGGACCTCAAGAGATCAATTAATTTTGTTTGATAGTATAAAGCAGAGATTCAGAAGTGCATTGCAAAAGCTCCACAAAGAGAGAGTCAATATTATAGAGAGCTTGGCAGGGTTTTTTAAAATTCAGCTAACTTTGTTTTGCTGCTGTGTGCTGAGTTCTTCAACAAATGGGAACTCTGTCCTTTATTGTTGCATAGAAAAAATTCTAAATAATGCAGAGTGCAGTGGAGGGTGGTACAGAAAAAAGCATTGCAGAGCACTCCAGATCTCTGCTAGGAATATTGTTAGCTTGCTCTGCTTGCGCAGAGAATCCATTTCTGAGTCTCAGAAGATAGAATGTTTCACACGGATTGTTTATGGCTGGTCAGGCATTTCAAACAGCTTGTGTTTTCTCAAGGATTCCCTTGCTTACAGCGCAGTCCTGGCCTTTCTGGGAAATGGCAGGGAGAAGGAGGTCAAAGATGCTTGTGCAAGTATGAAAGCCAGGCAGAACAGGTGCTATGGGAATGAAGGACCGCCATGCTTCTGCCTGCCTCTATCCCTTTTTCCTCCTGAAAAATGATTTGGGTTCTACAATTTTCATTCTGTTTTGGTAGCTGGTTGATTTGTTTGCTTCCAAATAAATATGTCACATCTTCCCAAAATGGGAAAATATGAAGGGTAACTGCATCAGGGCCACAACTGGAAGCTCAGTAAGGCTCACTTGAAAGAAAGTGTCCCCAGTATAAACAGACTGCCAACTTGGGAAGGTCCCCGAATGCCAGGCTGTGTTTTCTAAATACAGTGACTTTGGAGCCCTGCCTCAGCTATTAAAAGTCCCGATGGATTGTGACTTTGCTGTAGGCAAGGCAGAACCTTCTAGCTCTAGCTGTGGATATTTGGGGCACAACAATGGGCCTCCTTGGCATCTTCATTTCGGATGATCCTTCCTCTTCGTCCATATTAACTGTGAATGTGTCCTTTCTTTTAATAAACAGCAGTCCTTAGCCAATGGTGAGCTGTGCCTGCAGGTCCGCATGCAGAACAAGCATGCTAGAGCTGTTGGGAACAATTACACAGTTTAATCATTTTCCTTTGGTTTTACTCAACAAAATGTGTTACTGCCATCACCTCTTCAGTAAAACAGATGAAGTCTAGGTTTTTACTCTCTCCCAACATTTGATCAAGTTATTAATTAAACAGTTGCTTTGTCTCACTAAACAACTCTACGTCTTTCACAATTTTTTCATTGCTCTTTCATCTTTTAAATTCACCCACTTTCCATCCCAGGAGAAAGAGCTTTTCTTCAGTATGGTCTCAGCTGTGTATTACTGTTGCCAGTCCTAATGGAGTTCAAATTAAGTAGGTACTAAAATTTTACTCACTTTACTTACTTCTCACACTGTTCTCTCAGTGACCAACTCCAGCATGGTACAAACTAGCATTTGTGTCACAGTAGCCATAACCTCGTTCTCAAAAGGCATTCAAATGGCCTTGTAGATACAGGATTGCTTCAGCGGCTCTGCTTTCTCCCTCTCCTCATTAGGGGGCAGAGTGTTTCCAGTTGGGCAAAAATATCACAGGTAACCTTTGTGCTGACTTAGAGCAGAAAATATATTAGATAGAGATTCCTCTGCTTGCTATGCACAAATTTCCTCTTAATGCTCAGTTGTATCACTCCCAGGAATATCCTTCCATACCGGTTGTTTTCAAAAGTCTGTATTAGTTGTAGTCTAGCTCCTCTCTCTGACTTTGAAAAGATTTTCTTCTCCTTAACCATATTCCTCAGCAATTTAATGCTCTGTCCAAGCAGCGCATTCCTTATTGAAATTTCTGTGATTTAATAATTTCCTGACACAATGATTCCAAAACGTGGGAGGAAAAATGGAGTGGGACATTTCCCTCTCCAGGTGTTTATTTTACTGCCTGCATCCTTGCTCTGGACTCTTTTCAATGGCTTTTTGTTGAGCTGCGCCACAACTGCTTGTCTCACACAGTATCTGAGAAACACAGTGTGGTGTCAAAGGTTTATCTTGAGATTAAATGAACCAATCAATTTAGTTAATGTGCTAAGGGGCCAAAACAAAACCAAAACAAAGAGGGTTAGAAATCCACTTATAAACTGCAGACAAAACCAGAACTAACTTGATTTGGGGAAAAAACAAGACACATTTAATTAATCCTACATAAAAACCCCACACAAAGACATACAGACATGAATCACACATTCTTACATAACTGGGCCAAGCCCCACTTCCTCTGAGGGAAAAGACTTCTGGCAGTTCTTGCTCTTTGTGGAAATGCGGAGTCCATTCAATCCATGATCATGTCCATCAGCATCAGCAGGCATTTTTATGTCCACCTCTCTGTTCCATGTGCTTCCAAGCTCCATTTCCAGTGGGCAAATTCCTATAGCCATAGACGAGGGAAGAGCTCTCTCCATTTCAGCAAACAATGGCATTTGAACAAAACCTTTCTTCCATTGATCTTTGAAATACTATGCTCTCCATTCACCATGTTTCCAGGAGAAGCTCCAGCAATGTGTGTCCTGTCTGAACAGTAGATGAAAGTGAAGTTAAGGAGAATCTGGAAACCTGAAGCTCCAAACCAGTCGTACCAGTTCACAGAGCTGAAAAAATTTCACAAGTTGCCATAGCAACTTCTCAGTACCTCAGGTTAAGAAACCCACTCAAACTCAAAGTACAACATGTGGTCAGACTGTCATCCATACAGCTGAAGGTGGTGGGAAGTTCATTCTTAGGAATCTGAGGTACCTGACTGTTCCAACATTTCTGGCCTCAAATTTCTAGATGTGTTTTTCTTTCTGCTAGATAAGCTAAATAAACACCTTTTCCAATTGCCTGCTTTACTAATCAGTGTTTGAAATGCAATATTGAGGCCTTATTCCTCTCTTCAAGCTAACTTGCACAATGCTGGGTTTACAGTGGCAGACTGCCAGAAGCCCAAGGGCTTCGGCTCTGCCCAAGTGACAGAAGATGAACAGCACAACCAAAGTAGTTCTTCAATGTGGGATACAACAGCACAGTGCTGGTTTCTCTGTATCATTTGGCACTAGCGTCAAGCGGCAACAACAGACCAGTGGGGTTTGGGCTCATCAGAAGGCAAGAGGCTGGACCGCTAATTCAACAGTGTACTTGTGTAAGAAGCAGGTGCGTAGTTATGTTGATCTTCACAAAACATTCTGTCTTTGCAGTTAGGTGCACGTAGATATTCTGCTGAGTCAGTTTGGCTGTACTAACCGTCTGCATGAATCTCCAGCGAATGTCTCTGCCTCTCCAGGTGTCTCAAGTGTCAGGATTATGAAACCAATTCCTTCCATAACAATTTTAATCTGCTATTAGACAGAAACTTTAAAAAGCTATTTGTTAAGTCTCTGCCTCTTTGTTACATACCTACCCAGAAGTACTTAAAATGAACAGTCTTAAGAAAAGAACAACTCCCCATGCTCTGCTGTTTAATTGTTCAGTTACCTGTAGGCCACATAATATAACATCATGCAGGTTTATTTTGACTCTCATCAACTGCTCTACTGTTTTAGTGCCTCTGCCTGTAGTATGGAGTGACTGGAAGATTGCCAAGGAAAGTCTGTGTGTGAACAGCCAGGAGGATTAATATATAAATCTGGTGGAAAGAGGCAATTAAAGGCAATGGTGAGATATAATGGAAAATAGACAATGTTGAGCCTCATTAGAAATATCAACATAAACAGTAGCTACTGTACAATGCCTCTAAAGTGAACTTTGTTGCTCTAAATAACTGGATCCTACAGAAAACAGATGGATTATTAAATCTGTGAGCAAACTTCCAGAGGAACAGTTTGGTCTTCAGGAACGTGTCTGTGTTGGTGTTCTGCAAATTCTCCTGACACAAGGGGACAAAAGGCTTCTCCTCCCTGCTGTTGTAGTTACCTGATGCGGAGAGGAGCCAGAAAGATGGACTACATGCGAGCCAAATACAGCTGAAAATAATACTGCATGCTGTATGTAGCTATGAATGGAGAGGAAGAGAGGAAACGATATCTGAGATAAGCAGTGTAAGACATGCTGCCTTGTGGCTTTGTAACCTGGCAGCTGAAGAGGTAACAACAGTGAAACAAACTGGGAAGCCCCTACTATCTAGAGGCACCACACCAAAAGCTTACCAGAATCTTACTACCACCAGCAAATTCAAGTGTATAATTTTTTTACAAGATTGAGTGGACTGGGAAAGGACAGGCCATTCCAAAATGTTACAAAAAAGGATGGAATCTGGCTGATTTAATGCCATGGACTATATTTGACCATCCTTGTTTTGGAATAATTGATGAAACAGTTCCACACAGTTTGCTGTATTCTACCAGACATTTCTGCAGCCATTTGTTCACTTTGTGAAGTATGATGAGACACAGCTCAGGCATCACAGTTCCAGCTTCTGTTTGCAGACACAGACTTGACAATATGCATTAACTGGACATAGCTCTTGCATCAGGTAAGACATCATGTGCTGTCTCAGTCACATCCTGCGATAGAAACTTGTAGATATTTAAGGATCTTTGGGAGGGCCCATGAAAGTGGTGATTTCTTAACAGTAAACAAGTTTCCTTCCATTCTTTAGTTCTCCTCTTCCAGCATAATCAAAGAAACAAAAGAGCTGTTTACTATTCTTAACAGTTATGTTTTAGCCTTCATGGAATGGAAATGGACAGAAACACACATAGAGGACTCACTGCACAGCCTTACTCAATCCAGAATTGTAAACGTATTCACAGTAGACTCTGGGT
The DNA here is from genome assembly GCA_013400115.1 of Rhinopomastus cyanomelas. NCBI lineage: Eukaryota > Metazoa > Chordata > Aves > Bucerotiformes > Rhinopomastidae > Rhinopomastus > Rhinopomastus cyanomelas. The sequence continues at coordinate 63,918 of VXBP01000521.1, read as the reverse complement.
CACAGCAAAAGACTTGTGGAGAGCTAGGGTGGAAGTAGAAAAACTCAGACACTGGGACTAGAAATCATCGCTTAGCTTCCTGGATGCAGTATTGCATGGTACAGAGAGAGGGAGGCAACTAAAAGCTGCTGCATAACTGGACCTACCCACATTCTTTTTTAAATTAATACTTTATTAGATCACATTTTTCCACACTGAGAACCACAAATCTGCAAAGAAATACACCGCAAAATGTTAAATGAATGGTTGAACTAGCACTTTGCATCCCCTTTCATTTTTTGCATTTGCTGAAGATACTTTACATATTGGTAACAGCACAGTTCACCAACAATTACTGGCACTTTTTGTGTATTGCAGGACACCTCCCAGGCCTTTAGAAAAGCAGGAAGTACCAAACACTCTTTAAATCCAGGAAGCTCTTTCCAACAGGATTGGTATTTATTTCTGAAAAGATTAATCCTAAAGGCAGGATTGTAAATTCCCTCTGGTGCTCGTTAAGGCTGCCTCTGCACAAGAGCTTTTCTCCTTCTATCCAGCGCTGCTCATACAAGCAGTAGGAGTTACACCAAAAGCACTGGCACAAAGGGGCACAGTTGTCTTCAGCTGGTGTCATCTCAATTCATTTCAGTGACAGGGTAGCAAAAGTGCTTCTACATGGCTTCTGCTGGCACTGATAGGATTGTTTTTAAAAGGTAACGTAGATGTTTCTTTGTGAGGACTTTGAGCATCCAAGTCAGTGCTTATCTACTTTTTATTTTACTTGTGCCAGTCACTTGGTATCTTCTCAAAACTCTAAAAGGAAGGACATGTGTAGGACTGCTGAACCTCTCTGGGCAACACCTTTCCCTTGTGCTTGTGTCTTAAAAATTCTAATTGCAACTGAAGTTCCAGAAAAGCCAGCCTGTTCCATTCAGGTTATTAAGAACCAAAAAATGCAGAGCATTTCCATTAAAACCTGTTCCGCCAACAGTTCTAGACAGAGAACACTGAGAGTGAGTAAGAAAATTAAGGGGACTTTTATCGTTAGCTTCCTGAAATCCTACAAGCTGATAGAAAAAGCAGGGCCTTAGTGTTACATACATGGTCTAATAAGAACCTGGTCTGGAAGGGGAGAACAGAGTTCAGAAAACAATGGTGTTTTCAGGACAGGATTTCTGAACCCTTCTTTAAAGTTAATGGAGACAACGATACAGAGTCATACAAAAGCAGAAGTGTGGGCATAAAAAGAGAAGAAAAATATTTCACAAACAATAAAACTACTTCAAGATGTTGCAGGCCTTGGTCAAACTTTTTTTTCCACTATTTGTGTTGACTGGTTCATAGATTTGCCAATAAGGGCTGAATTTCCACTTCAGCCATTTATTCTCCTACTTCTCCTCTCTCTGGCAGCCTGTTTTCACAGAATCACAGAACATTAGGGATTGGAAGGGATCTCATCTAGTCCAATCCCCCTGACACAGCAGGATCACCCAGACCAAGTCACACAGGAACACATCCAGGCGGGTCTTGAACATCTCCAGAGAAGGAGAATCTAGAACCTNCACCTGGATGTGTTCCTGTGTGACTTGGTCTAGGTGATCCTGCTGCTGCAGGGGGATTGAACTAGATGATCTTTTGAGGTCCCTTACAATCCATGATGATTCTACAATTCTATGATTCTAGGGGTGGGAGTAATCCGTAAAAGGAAGGGAAAGTATGTTGTAAAGAACCTCAGTAGAAAATTAAAATGGTTTTACTACTGTAAAATGTCAGGTTTCTGCTTTTCTTGGCTTTACTCTCTTTCCTGAATAATACAATAATGTTAAGAAAAAGAACAAGGCGTTTTCCCTGTCAAGGATCTATTTCAAAGGAAATAGCTAAAAGGTCCTAACAGCCAATACATTATTTCCCAAACCACCCTATTAATCTGCAATTAGAAAACATTGGCTCATTTATCTTGCTGTAGGACAGAGGTAATAATCAGGAGACCCCTTCAGGTCCTTTCCAGCCTTTTATCCTCATATCCTATTCATATGCATTTACTAGCTATGCTTCTAAAAGGAATTTAACTACTCAGACTTAGTAGCCTATGATTTTACTAGGTCTATTTGTAAGTGTAGCTTGGTGACTGTCACAGCAGAGCTAGTGAAATTAGCAATTAGATGCACACTTGATTTATATTAGCTACCTCATTTCTTTCCATTAGTTCTGTTTACAAAGAACATGTTCACCCTCTATCCACTTGATCTATGAGCTGCCACAGAAAGCACCCTGGAGGAATTCAGCTTCTCAAAAGGCTGACATAGCAAGCAGCGCTGACCCATCTGTTATGATGTTGAAGATGGACATTGACTCTTATGCCCTTTATCCACCTTTGTGTCACTGACCAGTAGACCTCTTTTTACAAGGCTGGGCTGGAGGAGTTGCAATTTCAGCTAGTACACTGCCAGGTGAGTAACTCAGCACCTGCACTGAAAACCCTGGAGAATGTGTGTCCGCAGAGGAACCCAGCGACTCCATGAATGCACACAGAGCAGGAATGTCAGTGCACTGCAGACAGAAATGGCTTCTTCGAACAACGATGCTTCTGGGAGGAAGGTCAGGCATATTGTTTGCAAGTCACAAATAAATGATGCATCATCATGGCATTAGCTCTGTGGGGAATCTGAATACCTCTAGCCCATACTGCTACCGCCTCTAGACATTTCTGCTCATTTTGACACTAAATGCCATCAGAATCTATCATCTCCGATAAAGCACAAGGGAATAAAGGATGGGGCTGCCCATACCAAACTAAATTAATGATATGACCTTTCTCAAGAACATCTCAGGAGTTAAATCCCCCTCAAAAGGGAATTTCCTGTAAATGGTAAGGGTGTATGGCGTTCTCCTGCCAGAGAATGAACTAGAGGGAATTTAAACATTAAAGAGCCACGTATTAAACAGGTCTGCAACACAATTTTTACGTTTCAAATAATCTCTTCAAAACCATTACATTAACATTCTTTTTCCAGTCTGCTCTCAGGAGCTTGCACAATGGCTTACAAAAATCACAGAAGAAACTCACCCAGAGCCTCAGAGTAGTTTGTGTGTCCCAGAGTTATGCATTCAGTAAGAAGAACAGATGGGGAATGAGGACTTGAATTTCAGGGAAAAAGAACATTACTTTCATGGAATTTTGCACTAAAATGGAGAATTACTGCAGGACATGTACAAGGTGTTAGTTCTGAACAGGAGATGGTGAGAGTGGATAGTCCTTGACTCAGCAGTGAGTAGCCTGTTGGAAGGAGAAAGGGCAGACAGACAGAAGGGGGAGGGTTCTGACTTCTCTCAGGGAGAAGCTGGAAAGAAGTCCAACGAGTGAGGGTGCGGTTTGAAAAACAAGGAGTCCAATTTCAGACTGGATTCTGAGGCAAACAGGGCAGTCACTGAGGGCTGTGAGATGCACAGATCATCAATTTTGCTGTGAGAGACCAAAACGGAGCTTCTGGAGTTGTGATACTCTGCTGCACCACAACATCTTTGAGCTGTGACTGCTGATGCAGCATTCCTAAGGTTTGCTTTCATCTGTCAGGCAAAACATTGACAGTTCAACAGTGCCAGGCAGCACACAGCTGGGAACAGATGGGGAGCAAACTGCATTCAGGGCTGTGCCACATGCAGCAGCCCTCCAGAGGTTTGTAGTGGTGAGCATGACATGCACAGCCAGCCGACAGACTCCAGGTCACCCCTGGAGCTTTACTTGTTCACACTCAGGCAGGTAGGTTTCTTGCTGTCAGCAAGTGGGTGCTCTCTCATACGGCACAGAATCTGTGCTAATGCCTTTTTACATGTTTAATCAAAACAGTAAAGTGTCCAAACATTTTCAAATTGAACAATTCTGTAGTTAAACTGTGATTTGAATTTCTGTTGTGGAGCAGGACTCCAGGAGGAACATTTAAGAGAAACACACACTGCTTTTGCAGCAGGACTCCCTCAACTGATTTTGTTGGAAGAAGACTAGGAACATGCACAAGACATACAACATTCTTCCATGTAAATAACAGCACTTCCAAGGCAAAACAGCAGCTCTTCTCAGGGCTGTTCTCAAAGATGGAAAGACAGCATCAGGCTGTTGTCCACAGGAAAAGTCAGAAAACCAAACATCTGGGGGAGTTCAACCTCTAAAAAAAACACAGAAATGTTTTCTGGGAGCTTTTCCATTTGCGCTGGGAAAGGACTGCCAGGGATTACATCCTTCTCAGCTGCCAAGTGCCGTGTTACAAAGGAGCAAGAGAGCAGTAGTTAGCTAACGAGAGGGGTACCAGCATGGAGACTGGAGACCCTTTCCTTTTAATATAGGCTGTAGGAGAAATGCCTTAAATGAGGCCAGCAATGCCTTTCCAAACTAAATATAGAAAACAAGGTTAAAAGCCTTGGTTAAAAGATCTGTGCACACAGCTGACTGTACAGAGGTCAGTTTCCTTAGCTGTAGAAGCTCAGCTGGTCATAAAAAGGAGAAAAGATGGCAAAATACTTTTCCCATTTTTTTGGATTTGGGTCAAACTTTCCAGCACTATCAGCTAGCTCTTCAGAGCTGATCATGCTCGAGAAGGATCTGTTATTTGATTTTTAAACACAGAACATTGTAAAGAATGTATGAAGGAGAAAGAGATCAGCAGACAAAAGTGCGGCAAAGCACTTTTACATAGAGCAAGATGCTTTTTTACTACAGAAATTATTTGGTTTACTACATGTCAACATATCTTTAAAATACAAATTATATACATATACCCTGGAATTATGTACTAACAAGATTATTTCATTTGTAAAATATGAGATATGGTAAGCAAAGCAGAAATCGTAGTTCTGGATATAAATAATTAGCATCCATTAAGTGATTTTAAGGGAGGGAAGTTGATGGAGACAAACACAGAAGAAGTTAATTACTGCAGAATGGGCTGGTGACAGATCATGTCCTGATGTCCTACTGAAAGTTTCATCTCTGCAGCACTCTTGACCTGCCCTCACTTAGAAACCAATACAGCTAACCCACCATAAAGGAACTGCTGCTAAAAGAAGCAGATGCTACTCAACTCCCTTTTGAAATCGTGCAAAGAAAAGTTGCCTCCATCTCTCCTCCATTTTTGCTTGCTTTTGAGAAAACAGACGTTGATGTGTAATTGAAATCAGAAGTCCTCCGGAGAGAGCTACAGATTCCCATTTTCCTGAGAGATGTGGCTCATTGGCATCTCAGTCCTGGCAACTTCTGCCACCTGTTCAACTAACTGTTTAGGGTTTCCTCAGTCCGGCTGTAGACCTTCAGACCTCCTGTACAAGGCAAAGGGGGTCCCCATGGCTGCACCCTGCAACTGTGCACACCCGTAGGAACGAAGTGTCTCAGCAGAAACATGCCTATGATTCCTTAGGAAACCTAAACTAGTTTTGATAATACCCAGCTCCATGTATTAAACAAGGATAAGGTTAAGTGAAAATAATGAGGTTTTAAACTGTAGTGTATTTGGAATTGTTTTAATCTGCCCTCTGGTTTTGAGTCTTCAGAAGAAACCAATTTATTAAAAAAATAACACCAATATTCTCCCATAATCCTGTGTTTCACAGACCTGGGTTCACTGGGAAAATGTTAACAACATGATGCTCAGGGTAAAGCTGCGGGAGCTAGAGACTCCGCATCAGTTTCCATCTCAAGGGATTACTGTATTTTAGGAGCGATATAATAGCAGCAACGTTACCTTCGCCTCCCTGATCCCATGGTAATGGGCAAACTGGGAGTCGGGGAAAAAGAAAAGGTCTTGATACACCTTGTGTATGTTGCACCTTTCACTTTGTGGTTATTAACTTTCCAACTTACTCTCTGGGGAAAGAACCCTATTTAAACTCCACAGGGCAGAGGCACAGGATGGCTTCTCCCACACAACTTTACAGAACTCCTTGCCTACCTAGGGCACGGCAGGAGGTGGCAAAGCCCATGCAATGCTGGCTAAGCCCTTTGAGGCTTCCCAGGAGGCTGAAGGGCGGTGGCGGTTGCCCTGGCTCTGGGCCCTGAGCCCAGCCACAACGGCAGGTGTCGGGGCAGGGAGCGGAGCCCACAGGGTCAGATATCCACAACAGCCCCTCCAAGGGACCCCAAGCCTGCCCGCCAAGGGAAGCGCCCAGCACCCACAGCGGGAGCACGGGAGACGCCGGGATACGAATTCACCCGTCTGTGGGGACGGAGGGAGGGCACTCGAGCCAGCTCGGGTGGGGGTGTCTGCGTGAGGCGGAGTAGGGCACGGGGAGCGCCGCAGGGTAGGGGAAGCATCATGTGAGTGTGAGTTGCAGCTGCGGAAGGACACTTGTGCGAAACACACTTTCACTCCTCTGGCTACCGCCGGGGAGCCCCCCGCCCCGTTGACCTCGGAGCACAGTACCCATCCCCACCACTAAGCGATAGGACGTGGTGGGGGAAGCAGTGTGTGGGGGGGTGTTGCGATGGCGGGCGAGAGGCGGAGGGCAGCTGGAGAGAGCGGGAGTAAGGAGAGCGGCGGGAAGGGACTATTTGAGGAGACCCTGTCAGGCGGGAGCGGTGCGGAGTGATCCCGGTGTTGGAGTGAGCGGCCACGAGCCGAGGCAGAAAAGGGCGGTGAGCGCGCGAGAAGCCTTCCCCACCCGGACACTGCGCCTGCGCCGACTTGTCCCCCCCTTCCTCTCCTCTTTTTCCCTCCCCTCCCGTTACCCCCCGCCGTTGTGTGGGTGCAGCGGCGCCACCGCCGGCCCGTGACCCGCGCTCCTGACCCGGGCACTCGACCCCAGCCATGGCCCAGATATTGCCCATCCGCTTCCAGGAGCATTTCCAGGTGAGTAGAACGCGGCGGGGGAGGATAAGGGGTAGGGGAAACGCAGGGAAGGGGCTGCCCCAGCTCTGCCTCAGCCCGGCCCTCAGCGGGGGGTCGCGGCCTGGCTGGGGCGAAGCGGAGGGGCCCTTTCCCGCGCCTGGGGGACCCTCTTCCCACCTCCTCCTCTGCCAGTGCGGTGCTGCGGGAAGGCGCCGCTTGGGGCTCCCGGGCCATCGCCGCTTCCCCTCGTCCATCCCTCTGTCCCTTCCTCCCTCCTTCCATCCACCGGGTTGCGGCGAGTGGAGCGGCCGCGATTTGTGCAGAGTCACTCGTCGCTCCAGGGACCTCCGGAGGGGAGGGGAAGGCACCGGGCCGGGACCGGACTGTTCGCCCCGGTGACTGTGGGGTCTGAAGTGGGCGCCTGCATCGTGCGGAGGGGTCGCGAGTTTTCTCTTTCGCCTAAATGACCGTCAGCCTCCGGAGATACTCGGGATCCTCTTTCTGTGCAGCTGCTGGCTGGGAGGAAGCTGGGGAGATGAGATGTGAGAAAACGTTTGGGTTTGGAAGCAGCACAGCCTCGATCCCTGCTTCCAAACATAATAATTTATTTTTTAAAACAAGCCAGGCCCTCAGTGAAAGTGACATAATTCTGTTCTTGATAGCCTGTGCAAGCCGTATTGCCAGCGCTGGGAAAGATCCATGACTAATGGATGCGGCACAGACAAACCGGTTTATCTGTTTTCTGGTGAGCTGGTGTTGAAGGGAGGGTTGTAAACGGAGTGGGAGAACAGCAGCCTCTGAACGTGCAGTTTGAGGGAGGAATTAAAGGAATTTGCTAAATGAATGAGAGAGCAGGAAGTGGACTTGGCAAGTCATGGTCCCCCTGCCTCCGTACCGCCCCTTTTTGTCAAATCGGGCATCCATTTCAAAATGTGAACTGGGTACGATCCATCATCACAGACTTTGTGCTGCTTCAAGCGTTTCAGCCTAGGAAAGTTATTGTCACTTCCAGCTCCCTTTTGAAAGTGTTTTTCTGCTTGGCTGGGAGAAACCACTTTGGTCAATGCAGGCAGAGCCCTAGCCTATAAAATAGTAACAGGACTAGTGGAAATCTGATCCCTGCAGCCAAGGGAGCAGATGCACCTGTCACTTCAGAGTTGTCATGGGCTAGGGGAGTTTAACATAGTGAAGGATTATACTGCCACTTCCCCTGCAGTGTCCAAAGTAGCAGTGATGGTAGTAACCTCAGGTGGATTTCTGAGAGCTGCAGTGTAGCTGAGTAAGAAACTTTGGATCAATGTTTTCGATGTTGGTCTCCCTAGGAAGAATCATGTAGTTCTTGCCATTCAAAATTAGTGAACATAACTAATGCAGCTGATTGTGTCTGTACAATAACTTCTAGAGAACGTTGCACATAAATGTAGCGTGGTGCTTCATGTATTACATGACTGTTTCTGTGACAGCTGCTGGTGTGTGTCTTGCAACTCTGCCAGTAACTTGTATTATAGTACTTGGATACTTTTAACAGGATTTGGGTTGAAATAATAATTCTGAGGGTTTTTTTACTGCCACCTGCTCTTGCTTTAAAATAAATTGATTTTATTAAAAAGACTAAACTTGTGCTTGGGGTACTTTTCCCCAGTATGGATGCTGTGTAAGGGAGCATGGGGAACCTCAGGACTCCTGCTGCTAACGTGTACGACAAAATTCTCTTCAGGATTCACTCTTCCCTGCCTCTCCCCCCAGGCTGGGTGCATGTTAAGAGAGCTTGCAATTAGTAATATCAGAGAGTAAGAATGCAGTCAGCATACTTGGAGCTGCATCTGCAGTTGTTTCTACATGGTGGGATAAATAGGGATGGAAATGAGAGAATGTGGGAACTGGTAGTATTTGTTCTGGTCCGATAGCTGCAGTACAGTTTTATCAGCGCTGGCTTAATATTGTTTTGTAAACAGCTAGAGTCATGAATAAATTATATTTGGTGCTTGTTGTTGGTAGGTAAGGAATTAATGAAAATATAAGACATACATTCATAATGATGCTTCACTGCCACCCATGTTTACCTTTATTAGCTTAATCTGTTTTTTCCCCTCCTGTTACTTCCAATACACTTGCTTGGGTACAGTTAATTTGTCTTACTTAAAGTTAATGTAACGGATTTACTATGCTGCTTTAAGTGTTGAAGTTACAATTCCGTACAATTGTGCAGTTTTTCAGTGATCCTGCATCAAATCTTTGTACCTAAGTCAATCTGTGTATCATTTATACCTGCAGACATTTTAAACCAGCATGACGTTTTAACTAGTATGGCTGTTAGTGTTACAGTTACCCAATTTGAAGTTCAGCCTGTCACTTACAGAATCAGAGTCTCGTTCGTTATTGGAATTAACCAGACAAATTGCTCCACCAACTAAGAACGGCCATGCACCACCACCCACGGAATCGAGAAAGAGCGCTCAGTCTGTCAGTCCTGTCCGGGCCGGGTGAGGTTTCCCGTATTCATCAAATTAAGCCACAGGCTCCACTCCTGGTGGTGCCCTTCCATCAATTCCTTTAAGTTTCAGCTTTGCAACCATACTTGGGTTTTCCGGGAGCTGCCCTGCGGGTCATGGGAATAACGCCTCCGGACCACCAGTCGGCATCGTTTATGGTTGGAACTATGACGGTATCTGATCATCTTCGAACCTCCGACTTTCATTCTTGATTAATGAAAACATTCTTGGCAAATGCTTTCACTCTAGGCTGTCTTAGAGATTCTATGACTTAGAGAGTCATAGAATCGTTGAGGTTGGAAGAGACCTCCCAGATCATAAAGGTCACTATGCCCACTACACCATGTTTCCTAGCACTACATCTACATGGTTTTTGAACACCTTCAGGAGCAGTGACTCCACCACTTCCTTGGACAGCCTGTTCTAGCATTTGATAACCCTTTTGGTGAAGAAATGATTCCTAACATCTAGTCTAAACGTCCCCTGATATATCTTGCAGCTATTTCATCTAGTTCTATTGCTAGTGACTTGGAAGAAGAGACCAACCTCCATGTCTCTACAGCCTTCTTATGGGTGGTTGTTAAAGATGATAAAATCTTCCCTCAGCCACTTAATTTGAACCATTCCATTAGCTTACCCGGTACCAAGGTCAGGCTGACAGGCCTGTAGTTGCCTGGATCATCCTTCCTCCCCTTCTTGCGGCTGGGTGGCCCATTAGCAAACCTCCAGTCATCTGGGACCTCTCCTCTTAGCCAGGAGCATTGATAAATGGAGAATGGATTGGCACGCTTCTTCACCAGCTCCCTTGGCAGTCTTGAATAGATCCCATCTGGCTCCATAGACTTGTGAGTGTCTAGGTGATTTAGCAAGTTAACTGCTTCCTCTTGGACTATGGAAAGTATATCTTGCTCTCCATCCCTGTCTTCCAGTCCAGAAGGCTGAATACCCTGAGGATAATTGGACTGGTCATTAAACACTGAGGCAAAGAAGGTAGTAAGTACCTTTAGCTTTGTCATTGTCTGAGATAGTGTTCTCATCTGTATTCAACAAGGGGTGCAGATTGTCCCTCTCTTTTTGCTGTTGATGTAAAAATATTTTTTTACTGTCCCTCACAACAGTGGCTAGATGGGGTTCTAACTGGACTTTTGCCTTTCCTCTCTGCATGCCCTGGTTAGGTCCTTATGTTCTTGAATTGCCTGACCGCTTTTCCAGAAATTATTGACTTTGGAGCAGGGAGCTCCCTGTTCAGCCAGGTTGGTCTTCCTCATTGGTTCATCTTGTGGCACCGTTAGTCTCATGGAGTGTAATACAATGAAAACATTCTCTAAAATAGAGGGCCGCCTTGCTGCCTCCTTGCTCCTCCACTCTTTCTGAAGAGCTTATAGCCATCCATTGTAGCTCTCTAGTCATGAGTAATCCCACAGTGTTTCAGTGGTGGCCGCTAGGTAGGTCATCTTTATCCTGTTGTGCAGTGGCTTTCAGCTCCTCCTGCTTGTTAGCTATGCTGTGTGCATTGATGTAGATGCCCTTGAGCTGGTCTGTCAATTTAAGATACAACAATTGAATGCCATCCCCCAGGCTTACCTCCACTGAGCCTGGTTTTGTCTATTTCCCCTTTCAAACCTAGTTTAAAAACCTTTAAACCAGCCTTGCTGTAATAACACTGTTTCACTTAAGAGTCTTCCCGAGACAGTTGTGTGTACTTCACTAAAAGAAGAACCAAAGCATGCAGAAAGTACTCGCCAGACAAACAAGACATAAGTTACAGTGCTAAATACTGAACTCATCTCCCACACTCTCAAGCTGGAAGTAGATAATGCTAGTGTGAAGTGAAACAGCAGTCTTGGTCCACATAACATTGGAGGGGTACTAGGGATCAGCAGACTGTTTGCATTCCTTGTGAAGCTCATTTTACTTTTTGTTGATCATTCTTCTGACTGAACTGTAGCTCCAAGCCTGTGCAGGAGGAGTGACTGCCAGTCACACAGCATTCTAAATTTGAGGTTTTTCCAGCTTTTAGATTCAAATTTTGTGGGAGCTGAAAGATGGAGAATAGCTGCAGTGAAACATCCAGGTCTCAATGTGACAGTAGTTGATCTGAGAATGAACTTGTCTTGGCTGTTTGTGTAGTTCTGTTTCAGGTGATTAAACTGCTTTTAGATATGAGCTCTATAGTTAAAGAACTTGCATCTTGCTTGTTATTCATAGAATGGTAGGGATTAGAAGGGACCTCTGTAAAGTCACCTAGTCAACCCTCCTGTTGAGCAGGTTCTCCTAAAGCAGATTGCCCATGAACATGTCCTGGTAGGTTTTGAATGTCTCCAGAGCAGGAGACTGCACAACCTCTCTGGATAGCCTGTTGCAGTGGTCTGTTACCTTCGCTATGAAAATTATTTCTTGTGTCCAAATTATGTCTACTGTATTCTAGTTTAAACCCATTACCCTTGTTCTATCATTGGGCATCACTGAGAAGAGTTTGGTCCTATCAACCTGACAATTGCCCTTTAGATACTTACAGCCATTTGTGAGATCTCTACTGAGTATCCTCCTCTCCAGGCTAAACAGCCCCATCTTTCTCAGCCTCTTACGTGGAAGAGGCTTGAATTAGACCTTCAGCATGGGAAAGATAACAAAACACTCTTATCTTTCCAGCTCCAAAATTTGGGCATTAATCCAGCAAACATTGGGTTCAGTACTCTAACAATGGAATCGGACAAGTTCATCTGCATCAGGGAGAAAGTGGGAGAGCAGGCGCAAGTGGTGATAATTGACATGAGTGATCCAACAACACCCATCAGACGACCAATTTCTGCTGAAAGTGCCATCATGAATCCAGCCTCTAAAGTAATTGCGCTAAAAGGTGAGTAACCCTTTATTATTGCACTATGAAACCTACTGTTTAGCTGTATCACTGATTATGTATGTTCTTAAGATTTATGTGAACTTTCTATAAAGAATGTGTATAAGGATGAGAATTACCACCTGAATTTGCATGTTATATTTTTGGCAGTGGATTTTTCGGTAGTTTTTGGATTATTTGCATTCAAGTATGCGTGAGGTGTTTGGGCTTGTTGATGTAGCTTCCTGTCCTCACCAAGGACCAGGTCAGCGTATGATATGCTTTCCCTTTAACCAGCTGCTGTAAACATAGTGGACACTTTAAAGATGAATAGAGGTGTAAAGGCACTTTTACTCCCTGCTCTGTCCTGGCCCTGTCTTGTAGCTCTAGAGCTTACTAGATTGTGGCAGATGCATGGATGGCCAGTAACTGCGGAAGTCTGAGTGCACAAGCACGTTAAGTTTGACAGTCAGGACGTCTTGCAGATAGAAGACCTTTAGTGTTGATACTGCCTTTAAGTAGCACTGTGAGCTCAAAGAAGTAATTCTTAATACATCTCTGGCTCTTTTTTCTTAAATGACCAGCTTCTGGTATTTAACTTCAATAACTCTTACTGACCAATGTACTTTTCTTCCTGCATCTTATCTAAACAGATGGTGAGTCAACTTTGTCATGACATTCTATGTTCAGTAGTGCAGAATGGTCTAATCTCATAAAAAGTACTGAACTCTACGGTACCCATTTGATAGTTCACTTCATAGCCAGGTGGGAGTATCTTTAATCTTCACCTGGTTTATAGTGAAAACCTTCTCTGTTGGCTTGTTACTAACCATTTGGCTGCTTTGACTACTGACTGTACCAAGTGAAGGTGAAGTGTCCTCTTAATGTTTGTATGTGTACCATGGAAATACACTTGATAGACAAAACTAAGTTGTATTTTTGAGACTTCTGCTAGCATGTCCTGTGTGTTATTAGTTTCTGCCTCAGTGTATGTGTTTGTTGTGAAATCATGGTGAAATTACTTAGGGGTCCAAGAAGTAGTTGCACTTAGAACTGGTACAAAATCTGTAAATTGTCTTTGATATCAGGCTTATACTGATGTTAGGGAAAATCTGATGTGCTAGTGTTTGACTTCAGCTGAATCATTGATTCAGCTAAAGTGTTTATACATTGTACAAAGGATGGCCTTTCCTGGGGTGTGGGTAAGGGCACTAATGAAAAAAAGAGATCTGATAGGAGTTCACTGTCCCAAATCTTGGACCCCTTTAAATAAACTATATTGGCAAGGAAAGTGCCTTCTCACAGTAGCAGTGTGTCATCTAGCTCTTCAAAGGAAACTATATAATCTGGTTTTAAAATTAATGTACTAACCTGCTAACTAAATGGGTTATTATCAGCTCTGAAGAATATAGCTTTGTTCTGCCCAGTGTAAAGACCTGCTCAAAAGGACTCCTGTCTTTGCAGAGTGAATAAGCTTATCCTCTGAACAGATACGGTTGAGTGAATGATGTCTCATTGACATGCAAAGGTCTGTTGTCAGGTATTTCTAATGTAATGATATCTTCTACCAATAACCTCACGACTATAGGGTTGAGTAGAAAAGAGGATGAATAGGGCTGCCTAAGAGTGTGTTGTTACCCACAATGATCAGCAGAACTGCAATGAAGATGTGATTTAAGTCCGTCTGTCACTCTGGACTTTCCCTGCTGATTGACTTGAGGCTTCAGTAGTCAAAACTGTTGTGTAATGTCTCACTGTGCCATGACTGGGAGTTGCTCATAATCTGAAGATTACTGAGCAATGAACATAGAAACTCACCCTTAGAAAAGGAAATGAAATGGTTCTTGACTTGAGCTGAAGTACAGTGTGCACAATTTCATTTCTGAATTGCATGTGGCATTTTCTTGGTGTACCAGAACTACTGCTTTGTCCTTGTGTTTGTGATTTTTCTTGCTTTGCTCTGTAGTGAAAGTACTCTGTAGTTGGTGTAAGTGGAGAATGCAGTACTTGGGTGCTTCTGTGTGGAATGGATAAAACTTTGCACTCCTGTGAATTGACGTGTAAATTCTCATGCTGGTTTAAAAAAAAAAAACAAAAAAAACCCAACAAAACCTGCTTATTCAACTACATCTGGAGAGAAGCAGACTACTCAGTCTGGTAACTTGATCAGAAAAACTTATGTTATGAATCTGGCTTTTTGTTTTGGGTCTTTGGCTTGAGAAACCATTCAGGTAGACATAAGATTCAAACTCACACTTAACCCCACTGTGACATTATAGCAGGTTCTGTTCTCAGTCCAAATAACTAGCAGAGAAAAGACTTCTGAAATATAAATAGAAATAATGGCATTACAAGCCAATACTGTAGCAGTCTGCATGGATGCCTTGTCAGCAGAAAACAGTATTCCTAGAGCTGAATTGTCTCATGCCTTATTCTTTGTAGGCTGGCTCAAATAACACTATTTTTCAGTCTGCTAGCTGCTTTTGGTATTTAAAAGGAATACTGAAGTCAAGCTTAAATCTGCAGCACAACTACCTAAATTATGAAGTCATAACCATTAACTTGAACTGAAGCTCCAAGCCTTTTTGTTTTTTTCTGAGCTTTTGACTGCCCTTCTCAATAGGGAATTGTACTACTGTTGTGTATATCCCATCTATCTTCTAGTTAAGTGCAGGGTTCTTTCAACAGATGGTTGAATGGGAGCTGTGCTCTTTGACTATCTCAAGAGCTGTTCAAGTCTTGTGGACTCAGTCCAAATCTTCTACAGCAGCCACTAAGTAGACACAAGCTGGACCCATTCTTTCTATTAATTATGGTGAATAACCTCTACCAGAAGCCTACCAGTGCTGGTACCTAAACTAGAGTTTATACTTGCTCTGTAGTTAAACTGTAATGTTAAGACAGTCTAATAATTAATTGAAATGTCTATGCTTGTCAGTTGTTCTAAGTGTCCATAAGAGGAGACTCTTTTGCTTCAGGGATGGTACAGGTGTTGGGGGTGGGCAAGGGATTCTACTTGAAGAGAGTCAAACATCAAAGTAGCCTCAGATGTGGGGTGGACAGTAATCGTGGCTGTAACATCACTAGAACAGTGGTTTTAACAGGGCACTTCTGAAGATGCACACTGCAGGATGGCCAGTTTGGTAACCTCTGGTGTTTCTTGGGTTTTGTCATACTAGCTGGGAAAACACTTCAGATCTTTAACATTGAGATGAAAAGTAAAATGAAAGCCCACACAATGTCAGAGGAAGTGATCTTCTGGAAGTGGATATCTGTGAATACAGTTGCCCTGGTGACAGAGACAGCAGTGTACCACTGGAGCATGGAGGGAGAATCGCAACCCCAAAAGATGTTTGACAGACATGCTAGTCTCGCAGGCTGCCAAATCATCAATTACAGAACAGATGAACACCAAAAATGGCTGCTGCTGATAGGAATTTCAGCACAGGTAAGTTACGTGGAAAACAGTTGGGAGAGCCCTGGCCCCACTTAATAGCTGCTATAGTTTCTCAATTTTGGCTTCTGTAGATTACAAATTCAGAAATATCTTTTTATGTAGGCATAATCCAACCTTTAATGTGATTCAAGTGTTGGAGACAGGGATGAGAGGCATTTGCTGCTTTTTGGTTTACTATCCCTACTATCCCAAAGGTCTTGCTATAAGCATATGAAATCTTGCCACTAAAAGCTGATATTTCTCCTTTTTTTCATAGCAAAATCGTGTGGTTGGTGCGATGCAGCTGTACTCAGTTGATAGAAAAGTCTCACAACCTATAGAGGGCCATGCAGCAGCGTTTGCAGAATTCAAAATAGAGGGAAATGCCAAACCTTCTACTCTCTTCTGCTTTGCTGTGAGGAGTCTTGCAGGGGGCAAGGTACAGTCTGCAGCTGTTTTTGTGTTCTGCTGTAGGACAACTCCGTGCACATAGAACTAAGTGATCACTCAGTTTGGTGTATTCTGCCCAGAGAACAACTTGGGAACCATGTACACAGCATATTTGGTCAGCATCAAAATGCTTTTCCTCAATAGGATAGACTGCAACAAGTATGAGTTGCTTGAGTGAAGCTTAGATGTAGAAACAGATGTAGTTGCAATGAGAACGGAGCTCAGGGTGTTAAAGCAACAGTTTATGCCTAGGAGTGGTTTTTGTGTATGAAGTAAAGTTATTAAGCCTCCTCTTATGTCTTGAATTCTGTACAAAGAGTCTAGATAAGTCTAAGTGCTGTAGGTACATTGTTTATACCAAACTGATAGTGAAATTCAGCAGCAGCTGAATATGCTACAACTGCAAAGCAGGCTGTAAAAAGCTGAGGTAATGCCAAAATTCTTGAGGAATTGACAAGTCCCACTCAGCCTTCAAGTTGCCTTGAGTAGAAACATGGTCTGCAAATTGACAGGTCCCGCTCAGCTGAACGAGTTGCCTTTGAATAGAAACATGGTCTGCTTTCAAACAAAGTGTAGGGAGGTATTTTCTCATCTTTTCCTGGCTTTTACTTCAAGTTCCAAAAAAATTGTTCCTGTGGTAAGTATCTGGAGCGCAGCTCCCCAGACTGTTGGTTCAGGATTGGGTAGACATTCATCAGTTGAGTGTGGCAGATGACTTAGGTATCATATCTAAAGAGATGAACTTCTTTTGATGTGGCTTTACTTGCAGGCAGGCTTGTGACATATACTCTTTTCTTCCTAGCTACACATAATTGAAGTAGGTCAGCCAGCTACTGGAAATCAACCATTTGTTAAGAAAGCTGTTGATGTGTTTTTTCCACCTGAGGCACAGACAGATTTTCCTGTGGCAATGCAGGTAAATGGTTGACCCCCCACAAAAAAATTGTATTTTATAGCCTGGCAAACAGTTGCTATCTCTGTAAAGAATGCTTTCTACTAGTGCTTTGCTATCATTCCTGTCATTCATGCTGAGTTCTGGAAAGGGTGTTAATAGATTTGTGCCTTAAAATGGTAATTCAAACACAAATGCATAGGCTGTTCTAGTATTAGTCAAGAAATGTCAACCAAAGGTTGTATTTTAAAAAAACCCAAAAAACTGAAAAAAAAAACAAACCAAACTTCAGTGGTATCCTCAGGTAGAATGTCTCTTAGCAGTGCTTTTGCTGTTGAACTTCGTACTATTTTGAGTTCTAGGTAAGAATGTTATAGTGCTTGATGTAGCTTTGCTTGAGAATAGCATTTTATCTACACTAGATCTTATTTTGAGGCAAATAGCAGCAGCACATCAAAGGCAATTTGAGACACTAAAGGGAGATCACTTATGAAAGAAGAGAGCTGGTTGCCTTGGCAGACCAAACTTCACTTAGCATGTCTGTAGGACTAAAAATTGTGTAAAAAGCAAACTGTCTCAGACCATGCAACTGCTGACCCATCTAATAGACCAGCTTCATAAATGAACCAAGATATCAGAAAGAAGTAAGCAAAGCAAGCACCTCTGTGGCAGGATTCATGTGGCTCTGGAAGCTTGGGGCTTCCTTAACAAAACAGCTGAAATCTTGCTTGAAAGATAATGTTCTTTGAAGACCATTTTGGCCTGAAACCCTTCATTGTTTAAGTCACTTGGCAGGTGGAGTACTCTGTAGCTGAACTTACTTTAGATTGTACTGGAAATTTGGGATGGACTTAATGGAAGTGTGATTATCTCCTGAATATTTCTGAACAGAAACATATACATTAGAACACTAATTATGCCAAGGCACACTTTCTTAGCTTGGCTCAGTAGGATGAGTCTTTTGCTGTAGAAAATTAATTTTCATTTCCTGTCAGCCTCTGTATTCCATGGCTCCAAACGAGCAAGCAAGACTGTTTATTGCATTAAGTCTGTAGAGAAGCAGTCTAAAGCTATGTTTATTCTTAGGGTCAGTGCAGAGGCATGTCACTGCAGTACTGCCTTGTGACTAGGCTAAAGGCAGCTGTCTCAACTGTTCTAGTCTTGACTAACAGAACCTCATCTTTTGGCAGATTGGAGTTAAGCATGGGGTTATCTACCTGATCACCAAGTATGGATATATTCACATGTATGACCTAGAGTCCGGAGTGTGCATCTACATGAACCGTATTAGTGCTGATACTATCTTTGTCACTGCTTCTCATGAACCTACCTCAGGCATTATTGGTGTGAACAAAAAAGGACAGGTAAACAGATCCAGGATTCTGATTTTGAGCCTTTTAAAGTTCTGATGGAATGTAACAAAACTGAGTGGCTTGATGCAACAAATACGGAAGGGAGCAAGTTCTATACTCTCCTAGTACAGAGCTGTTTGCAGATAAACTTTATTTACTACTGCATGGGTGGGGGCTGCATAGCCATTCAGTTGGTATATTTCACAGAAGCTGTGGGAAGGACAGTACTCCTCAGTGTGCCTTTTGTCCTTTACAGGTGCTTTCTGTATGTGTTGAGGAAGACAATGTAGTTAACTACGCTACAAATGTTCTCCAGAATCCTGATTTGGGGCTGCGTATGGCTATCCGTAGTAATCTGGCTGGGGCAGAGGAATTATTTGCCAGGAAGTTCAATACACTGTTTGCTCAAGGAAGCTATACAGATGCTGCTAAAGTTGCTGCATCTGCACCAAAGGTAAATAAGTTGAAAGGTAGGGTGTAGAAGTCATGGAGATTTACAACCCTGTAGTGTGGTTGCCTTAGTTCACCCACATTTCAGTACTTGACATTCAGAAACTGAAGCCTTAGTTCTCTGTAGATTTAATTGTTCTGACGTAATATATTCTTTTATATCCCATAAAGGAACATCTGCTGCACTTTTCTCAACTAGAGAGTGAACTTTCTGGCCACTGACATTGTTGCTAGAATGCCAGTGTTTTGAAGCTTTCCACCCTGAAGGATTACGAGTAGATACTTCAATGTATAGCTTAACACCTGTTTGACTAGCATTACTTCACCTTCACTAATTAAACATTGCTTCTCTCTACCATGTACCTCTCCAGGGAATTCTACGTACCAGTGATACAATCAGGAAGTTCCAGAGTGTACCAGCTCAGCCTGGACAGGCCTCTCCCCTGCTCCAGTACTTTGGAATATTGCTTGACCAGGGACAGCTGAACAAGTTTGAATCTCTGGAGCTCTGTCGCCCTGTCCTGCAGCAGGGCCGCAAGCAGCTTCTGGAGAAGTGGCTGAAGGAAGACAAGGTAGACGTAATCATGATGCGTGGCTTAAATCTATTGCATTGTAACAATTGAATATGATCAATACTTTTATACTATGACACTGGAGTCTTCTGCCTGACAAAATACCCCTTCTGTCTTCAGCTGGAGTGCTCTGAGGAGCTGGGTGACTTGGTGAAGACAGCTGACCCAACCCTTGCGCTCAGCGTCTACCTTCGTGCTAATGTGCCAAACAAAGTGATTCAGTGCTTTGCTGAAACTGGTCAATTCCAGAAAATAGTGCTGTATGCTAAGAAGGTAACGTTTATTGCAAACTGATGGACTCTATGTTTAATGTGTGTGTTCTCAAGCTATCTTATGTGAGATAAGTTTGGTTCCTGTCAACGTAAAACTGCTAAGTAGGTAAGACTGAGAAAGGCAAACAGTGCTTTTCTCTGAAATCTCTTGGAAGGTGGAGGCATGGGTATGGTAACCTCACACTAGTTCATAGTGCATATGCTCAAGAATATGAAGGCTTAAAAGATGTATGAATCTTCCCAGATGTACATGATTCTTTTTGAAACTTGTAGGTTGGCTATAACCCAGATTGGATCTTCTTACTGAGAAGTGTGATGAGAGTCAGTCCAGACCAAGGCCTGCAGTTCTCTCAGATGCTGGTACAGGATGAGGAACCACTGGCTAACATTAACCAGGTGATGCCTACAACAAGAATACTGGTCTCTTTCTAGACAGAGGTAATAGCACAGTACCATTCTGGGGACTGGTAAGGCCAGTTTAGGTTTATTGCTGGCTTAGTTAGAATTCTAAGTGTCTGAACTACTCAAGTTTGGTTGCCAGTAGGCCTCGAGGCAAGTGTGCTGTCAAGTTCTTAGGGAAGCTTTCTGGCTTAACACTGCAATATTGATAATAAATCTGTTGCAGTCATAGATCGGTAGAGTGTTACTGTCCTGCTGTTGGTTTTAATGGAGCATACATTAACTCTTCCCATGCAGAGAATTTACAGGAAGATGAACAAATAAACCCAAGTACTGGCTGCCAGTGGTTGCTTCTGATTAAATGGACAGGGAAATAAGGCAACAATTTGCATTATTAAATAATTTTAAGCATTTTGGAAAAGGTTTTAGGTTTTCTTACAGCAGCTATTGCAACAAGAGAGGTGTGGGATTTGCATGCTGTATAAAGGCTAAATAAAGTGGATGGCAAAAATCTAACTCTTAAGTTTATGTGCTGTTACATTCTAGAGGGTAAGAAGTGTGAAACATGTCTCTACTATCATAGTAGTAATCCTATAAAAATCAAAGGATTATAGCATGCTAGGTGCTGTCATGAGCTGCTTTTCTAGCCTAGCAGTCCAACCATTAGTATACATGGATGAACGGGCATGTGTGTCTATATAGACCCCCTTCTCTAACTTGACCAATCTCAACAGATTGTGGATGTGTTCATGGAGCACAGTCTTATTCAGCAGTGCACGTCCTTTCTGTTGGATGCCCTGAAAAATAACCGCCCTGCAGAAGGCCACCTTCAGACTCGTCTCCTGGAAATGAATTTGATTCATGCTCCACAGGTAAGACCTCAACCCAGTTCCAGCAAGTGAAGAAGACAATAGGTAAGCACACAAGAATATGCTAATACCAAGTAGTTTAGCAACATCAAAGACTATTTTGACAAAGTCACTGCTGTGACTTCTCAACAGTTTTTTTGTACTGAGCTGCTGTGATTCTCTGACGTTACCTCCTAGGTTGCAGATGCCATTCTTGGAAACCAAATGTTTACACACTATGATCGTGCTCACATTGCCCAGTTGTGTGAGAAGGCAGGCTTGCTTCAGCGAGCCTTGGAACACTACACAGATCTCTATGATATTAAACGTGCTGTGGTTCATACTCACCTCTTAAATCCTGAGGTGAGTCTGTTGCACAATGAGAAAGTGAAAGCCTAGTGAATTCTGATGCCTCTCTAGCCGCTGAAATGGTTTGTAGGTGTCAAAATAGCTGGGACTCAAGAACGCCTGCACAGTTAGTGATCAAACTGTAATTTATGCTTTGCATGGCTTAAATCTGACCTCATATTCCCAGAGGGGATTTTAGATCTTAATTCTAGGCTGCATTTTTGTAGTTGTAAAGATGGTGTTTCTTTATAAGTGTTTGGTGTTCATGCATGAAGACTTCTCTAATAATGGGTAGAATTTGACTGTTGACCACTACTTAGAAGTCAGTCAAATCCTGTGGAAGTTTTTGAGTAGAATTTCTTTCTCTTCGCAGTGGCTTGTGAACTTCTTTGGTTCTTTGTCTGTTGAAGACTCGGTGGAGTGTTTGCGTGCTATGCTGTCAGCCAACATTAGGCAAAACCTACAGCTTTGTGTGCAAGTTGCTTCTAAATACCATGAACAGCTTGGTACCCAATCTCTTGTGGAGCTTTTCGAATCTTTTAAAAGCTATGAAGGTACAGTATTAAAGGGAAGCAGCTTACTTGGAAGCACTACTTGATTGAAGCTGATAGTAAGGATTGTAGCGTTTATGAAAGGTAATATGGAGGTCACATAGCTGGACATTTTAGGATGCATTTTAGCCAGGTGTGCTCACTACAGTGTGTTCTAAAGGGTAGCTTTGGATAGCTTCTTAACCCTTTTGAGTAAAGATGGTAAGAAAAAGATGAAACCTGAAAAATAGAGAAGGCCTTTTAATTTTTTCCTTCAGTTGAATGAAAGGTGCTCTCAACAGGGTTGAACTAAGTCCTAAGCTGAAGCCTTTAACAGTTTGTGCCTGTTGACTTACCTTTGTAACTGTTAAAAACATATGATTCTTTCTAGGACTGTTCTATTTCTTGGGTTCCATTGTCAACTTCAGCCAAGATCCAGATGTTCACTTCAAATACATCCAAGCAGCTTGCAAGACTGGTCAGATAAAGGAAGTGGAAAGGATCTGCCGTGAAAGTAACTGCTATAACCCAGAAAGAGTGAAGAACTTTCTGAAGGTAAGTATTCTGTCCAAAGGACTTAAACAGAGGCTGCTTCTGGGTAAATGTGCCTGGATTTGTTATTCTTTTAAAAGTAGCCTGTATGATCTAACCTGTAGCAAGCTTATGACTGTTGGTCTGAGTTAGTTGGTTGTCACCTACCAATAGAGGAGTCTAGGCTGGCAGAAGGAAAGAGTCTGTCAAAGTACTCAACAAGACCTTTGTCAAGGATATTGGCTAGACACAGATTATTAAAATAGGAGTCAACCTGTACCACAATGCTTCACATGCTCCGACTGGTAAAATGGGATTTTAATGCTACTTGACTTTGCGTTAAGTTCTTTGCACAGCAACCATCTTTGGTATTGATGTAAGAGTTGATAGTAATATTAAGGCTGGAGGCCTAGGCCTAATGTAGGCCTTACTAATGAAGAGCTGAAACTTGAAACTTAACCAATAGATGGGCTGTATGGTATTCATAGCAGGTAACTTGCCTTTTGAAGTTGGTTACCTGCTTGGCAGTCTTTAAATTTTAATGTATTGTGACTTAGTGCTAAGGGAACCTGGGCAGGTTTTCCAGCTTTGAAAACACATCAAGTTGATACCGGTTTTTTCCCCAAAATGCAGGAGGCGAAGCTCACAGACCAGCTTCCTCTCATCATTGTCTGTGATCGGTTTGACTTTGTTCATGACCTGGTGCTCTACTTATATCGCAATAATCTGCAGAAGTATATAGAAATCTATGTACAAAAGGTAAGGAGAATCCAGTTTTAAGCTTGAACTCTTTACAAGAAAGCTAATGTTTCAGTAAAGTGCTATCTTTGTCTCCTTTTACTTGCTCTTCAAGTATATAGGCTCTTCAAAAAGATTTTTGTCTACTACAAACCTGCAAGTGTAGGTTTTTTTCTTAATGTGGGTACACATGCATGAGTAATTTAAAATCCACTGCTCTAACAGTGAGAATGGATTATTAGTAATGCTCAATAACTAATAGTAATGATGCTGAATCTTGTTCTAGGTGAATCCTAGCCGTATACCAGCAGTGGTTGGAGGGCTTCTTGATGTGGATTGTTCTGAGGATGTCATTAAGAACTTGATCATGGTGGTTAGAGGCCAGTTTTCAACAGATGAGCTGGTGGCTGAAGTGGAAAAAAGAAATAGGTAATAAAAATGTACCTGTTGACACCAGTGTTGGGATTTCCCGACTCTGGTATCACCCAGATTGAACTGGGTGATATTTTGTTGAATGACACAAAATTTTTACTGCTTATAGAAAAGCATCTTAATGTTTGCTAGTCACTGATTGTTTGGGTGGTATAGCAATGCCTGTCAACACTGCATGATGAATAACATAGCATTTGAACTGTGCAGGAAGTGCACAGTCAACCATGGGGTATCTTTGCAGCAAATATGGATCAAATTATCTTCAGTCTTGTAGGCAAACACCAGGTTGTGTATTTAGTTTGAGGTTACTTGTTAAATGAACAAATGACTCTTGTGCATGAAGAGGCAGCTAATGGAATAAGAATTCAAAGGAAAGATTGCAAAACTAGTGGCATCTGCAGCCTTCCCTGATGCTAAGCTGTGGATCTGGCCTCTACTCAATAAAACTTGATAGAAAATAATCACCTGGTCCCTGTATGCTTTTTAAGTCTGACCTGCAGACTTACTTGAAGGGAAGGATGGCTATTAACTGGTAGCTGTCAAGCGTATGTCAGTCTGACTTATAAACCTAAATTGTTTGCTTTTCCAAAGGCTTAAGTTGCTGTTGCCGTGGCTTGAATCAAGGATTCATGAAGGCTGTGAAGAACCTGCGACTCATAATGCCTTGGCCAAAATCTACATTGACAGTAATAATAATCCAGAGCGTTTCCTTCGTGAGAATCCTTACTATGACAGCCGTGTAGTTGGCAAATACTGTGAAAAGAGGGACCCTCATCTGGCCTGCGTTGCTTATGAGAGGGGACAATGTGATCTGGAACTCATAAAGGTTAGCAAAACCACATTTATAAGCATGTTTAAGAACCTCTTGCTGCCTGAAGAGGAAGCTTAGCTGGCTATTTGTCTAACACTTGTAGAATGCTGTCTTGCAGTGTCTCTTAGGAGTTGAGGTAGACAGGATTCTATAGGGACAGTAGTTTATATGCTGATGAGCTCTTATATCTGAGCTAGAATTTTATAACTTAAGGTACCATTCATGTCTTTCATCTATGGATTTTGCTCAAAATTGAGGTATCTTAATGCTAGCTACTGAATGTCCACTGCTAAACCTTTTCTTTTGGCTTATGTTGCTGATTAGCACATTATGAAGAGGAGAAACAGGCTGTCATCTAGTCTGTCTCTACAGAAGGAGGAAGCAAAGCTGCTCTGAAACTAGAATGGGACTTGTAATTTTCCTTAGTATGGTTGACTCCTATTTTCTTCATTATTGGTTAACTAGGAGTCAGAGCAACAATAAGTGTTGACAGCCAGACTTCAAGGACTTATTCTGATAGCATTCCTCTCCCGTCTTAAACTTGTTGATTCCTAGAACCTCCTTTGGAAATTCAAAGGCACGTGAAATCCCCAAGGTTCTCCAAACACATGCTAGTCTCAAACTGAACACTGGGGCTTAACGTCAGATTGTAGTGTTTGTGGATGCTGCGAAGTAAAACATTCTCCTGCCTGCACTTCTGCACTACTATATGCAGAGAATGTCAACTATGTTAGGGATAAGAATTGTTTGAAATGAAGTAAATGCTGTTCCTTGGCTAGGCCTACTCTGACAGCATCAGAATAGTGACATAACCTGAGTTTGCTGCTGGAAGTGGATGACCTTCCAGCCTGAAGCAGCGTTTTCAAACAAATACCTCCTTTTGTCTGGCTACATTTGGCTTATACTTCAGGATTTGAAGGTGGCTCCGAATTATTTTGCTAGGAAACTTTGCTAGAATAAGCATAAAAATTCTGGATAACAGTTCAAGGGAGGTTTTTACGGATGTTCTGAGTAGGTGTTTCTAGTTATGGAGAACAGATCTTTGTCCCTGTAAAAACTGTTCTTGAGATTGTCCCCACCTAAAAGAGGGCTGAACTCCTACAACTGACAGATGTATGACATAAGCAAAATTGTACTACTACTGGTTTGCTTCCAGCAAAAGTACTTGACATTCTAAGAGCCAGTTTGGCTACTAACAAAACATGATCTGTTGGTAGGAGATTAAGTAGGCCTTCAGGTTTCTACTCTGAAGCTAATGGTACTAACAGGATTGTAATTCATAACTCGTCTTTGCTGCACATCTATAGGAGACTTGATGTTTATTTTGTATTCTTAATGCTTTAAGAAGTCCAAGCCACTTGCTACTCAATACTTCTGAGGTAAAGCTAATGACACCAAATACATAACCTATTTCAAAGTATAAACACAATCAAGGTATCAACTCAAAGCACCATTCCTCAATTCACTATTTAACACTACCCAGGCAAAGCAGCTTCCTTTCTAGATTTAAAACTTGTCCAGGCTTCTGCAGGTCTCTGCAGTAAGTATTTGCTTCTGTTTCAAGTGGAGTCACTGTCTCCCTATTGGTGTATTGGGCAAAACCAAGAGAAACTATAGAAATTCTGCTGGAGACCTCCATGAGCCTTCCAGATCAGAGGCTGGGTAAGAGCTTGTCTGTGGCATTTAGCATTGGTCAGCAATTATTTCTAGAGGGTCTTGTACACTGATTCATAGATAGCTAAACCTATCCTGTGGTCCTGACCCTGTTAACATAACACCAACACTTAACATCTGCAGGTCTGCAATGAAAATTCACTGTTTAAGAGTGAGGCTCGCTATCTGGTGCGCAGGAAGGATCCTGAGCTCTGGGCGAATGTTCTGGAAGAAAACAATCCATTCAGACGGCAGCTTATTGACCAGGTACGGCACAAAGCCTTAACTTTCATTATGAGGAGATGTCTCACAAGTGTTATGGAGCATTAAAATACTTATCTTCCTTCACAGCATCTCTCAAGCTGCAGTCTCATCTGTGCGGAAGGTTTGAGTGGCAGATATTTGTTCTGACCTTCACGGTCACAAATTTCAGTTACCAGTAAGATTTGCCTTGTGGAGTGACCCACTTCTAGTGAATTTGCTCCCACTACAGATCCAAGATATGACATGGCTACAGGGTAGAAGTCAGAGAGTGGTGGTCAATGAGACAGAGTCTAGTTGGAGGCCTGTATCTAGTGGAGTGCCCCAGGGATCAGTGCTGGGACCAGTCCTGTTCAATCTAGTCATTGATGACTTAGATGAGGGATTGGCATGCACTGTCAGCAAGTTTGCTGATGATACAAAGCTGGGTGGTGTCGCCGACACCCCTGCAGACTCTGCTGCCATTCAGCGAGATCTGGACAGGCAGGAGAGCTGGGCTGAGAAAAATTTAATGAGCTANGACGAGGGGCAATGGTTGTAAGCTGGAACATAAGAGGTTCCACATCAACCTGAGAAGGAACTTCTTCACGGTGAGGGTGAGGGTGACGGAGCACTGGAACAGGCTGCCCAGGGGGATTGTGGAGTCTCCCTCACTGGAGATATTCAAGACCCGACTGGATGAGTTCCATGTGTGACTTGGTTTAGGTGATCCTGCTGCAGCAGGTGGATTGGCCTAGATCTTTCGAGGTCCCTTCCAATCCGTAATGATTCTATGATTTATAGCTATTTCGAGTGTAGAATTGTTGCTGACAGTGTAATCAAAGTTCTGAAGCCTTAGTTTGTAGTTGACTGGAATAGATTGACAAATACATCATTTTGGGAAAACACTTAATATTTTCCTGCCCTCAAATCCAGGTTGTCCAAACAGCTTTATCAGAGACCCAAGATCCAGAGGAGGTTTCTGTAACTGTGAAAGCTTTCATGACTGCTGACTTGCCTAATGAGTTGATTGAGCTATTGGAAAAAATTGTTTTGGATAATTCTGTATTCAGCGAACATAGGTAAGAGGGAGAGCTCGTTCCACAAATTCACCCTATTCAGTGCCTTTGTTTAGATTTTGAAGTGGCTCAAGTTATTTTGGGGGCCTCTTGGTTCCAGAATCTAAGCATGAATGATGATGAAATGCTTTAAGAGCAGAGTTAGTTAATGCTATACATTTGCAGTGATGTGTTTAGAACACTGATAGTGGTAATTAGTTTCTTTTTGAAGATGATTATTTGTGCTTGTGAAACTGGGAAAGAAAGGTTGTTGCTAGTGGTAAGTTGACTGTGGTTGTTTTGCATGTGAAATACTTCTTACTTGAGCAGCTGTTGCTGTGCACTGCTTATAGCCTGTGCCTTCTATTAACCAAAGGAATCTCCAGAATCTGCTCATCCTGACTGCTATTAAGGCTGACCGAACTCGTGTGATGGAATACATCAATCGACTGGATAACTACGATGCCCCAGATATTGCAAACATTGCTATCAGTAATGAACTGTATGAAGAAGCCTTTGCTATATTCAGAAAATTTGATGTTAATACTTCAGCAATTCAGGTGAGGTGTGGTTCCTGCATAAAACTATAGTATGCTAGGTATGCTAGTAATGGAGAGAGTAGGAAGTCCTGGAGTAGAAGTGGTACTATGTGCAGAGAATAGCAAAAGAAAGTTAAAGTAGTAACTTCAAAGGCTGAGCTGGTCAAACTAATAAAATGTTGGGCTATTGCACTGTATGCTTGGGGTGTGTATGGCACATTTGATTCAGTGTGGCTACATTTAGGGACTTGAAAGGTGCAGGAGAAGCAAATGCAGCTGCTAGGTATTGTCTCTAGGCCAGCCTTCCTGCCTTTCTCTAAGGCAGAGGAGAAACAGTAACAATGAGAGTCTTACTCTTCCTCTGTTTCATTGGATAGAAATGTCTGTTCTAGAAGCTTCATGTTGCTCACACACTTGCGTAGTTTTGTTAGAAAGGACAACATTTAAAGCTTTGATTTTTAACTTGCCACTTCACTTTCAAACAGGTGCTGATTGAGCATATTGGCAACTTAGACCGTGCTTACGAATTTGCAGAGAGATGTAATGAACCAGCAGTGTGGAGTCAGCTAGCCAGAGCGCAGCTCCAGAAAGACCTGGTGAAAGAAGCCATTGACTCCTATATAAAGGCAGATGATCCATCTGCCTACATGGAAGTTGTTCAAGCAGCTAATAGAAATGGTAAAGCAAAGCGTTCTTGAGCTTAGTATTGATGGGATATGAGTTAGGCTATTGCTGCTATACCAAGTACGGGAATTCTTGAGGCTTAAAAGTTTTGTTTCAGAGGAAATGGGAGCAGTCAGGACATGGATTGGATGCATCAGTGTTTAATGAGCAACAGGGTATAGTCTGTGGTGCTATACCAAAGATAGACCTTTCTATGGAGATAGTTTTGGCTGTTATAATTTAAAATATCGCCAAGTGTTACGTATTTATCTGTGTGGCAGCACTGCTTGCTGACTGGATGGTAGAATGGCTGTGAGAAGTTCAACCCTGTATGATGGTGGCTTGGTGTTTAGCAGAGAATTCGTTAACTCCAATACAAATGGCTTAGTAGTGTGGTGGAGGTCCCTGAGACTACTAGTGAAAACTGTTCCAAAAGTGGGCAAAGTAAGCAATGCAGATTGACTAGAGGATCTTAAACATCTCTTCTCTCCTCAAGATAACTGGGAGGACCTAGTCAAGTTCCTACAGATGGCCAGGAAGAAGGCTAGAGAGTCTTACGTAGAAACAGAACTTATTTTTGCTTTGGCAAAAACTAATCGTCTGTCAGAACTGGAGGAATTTATTAGTGGCCCTAATAATGCCCATATACAACAGGTATGTCTTGATCTATAGTCCCCGTGTGTAACTTGGTGTTCAGCTGGCTCCTGATTCTTTCTGTTAACCCTTGTTTACCTTGGACGACTCATCCAGGTTGGTGATCGTTGTTACGAAGAGGGAATGTATGAAGCAGCAAAACTACTCTATAACAACGTATCCAACTTTGCGCGCTTGGCATCTACCTTGGTGCATCTTGGAGAGTATCAGGCAGCTGTGGACAGTGGCCGCAAAGCCAACAGCACAAGGACTTGGAAGGAGGTAACAAACTAGTATCTTTGAATATTGTGCAGAAAGTGCTCCACTGTTGCTTCAAAGCGTGTTGCTTTAGCTCTGATAGCAGCTTGGTAACTGTTTCTGCTTGAAGTAGCCTTAGGTTGTCATCTTGCCCGTGGTAATGAAGTTTAACTTCAAAACAATGTAAAATAGGTGGCTGAGATTTGATTATTAGAACAAGCATCATAGAAATACCTATTTGGAACTGAACAGCCTGTTTGTACATGAGCCTCAAACTTGGTAAAACCTTGCTAACCAGCCTTTCCTTTACTGCAATGCTTAATCTCTGTAAATTGTTCCCTTGTTAAAAACTGCGGTCTGATTTCAGGTATGCTTTGCCTGTGTGGATGGACAAGAATTCCGATTGGCACAGATCTGTGGCTTACACATAGTCATCCATGCTGATGAACTTGAAGAGCTGATAAGTTACTATCAGGTTAGATCCCTGTTGGTATCCTAAACCACTTCAGACTGATCTTTAAATTTGTTCTTTCTCTATGTCCTAATAGCTAGCTGCATGCACTTTTCCTGTAGTAAATGAAATAGTGATAGTTTTCCGTGTCCCTTCTCTTTTGCTTCACTGAAATAATGTCTTAAAAATCTAAGTCCCCTCACTTGGAGAGAAGTGTGCTGAATTACATATACATTTTGGTAGCTTTTAAGTGCTACTTAGTCATTGTTTTTCCATTAATCCTTATATTCCTAACATCCAGGACCGTGGGTACTTTGAAGAACTGATTGCCCTTTTGGAAGCTGCTTTGGGCCTGGAGCGTGCTCACATGGGAATGTTTACAGAACTTGCCATCTTATACTCCAAATTCAAGCCTCAGAAAATGAGGGAACATCTGGAGCTATTCTGGTCTAGAGTTAATATCCCAAAGGTATGCAGTAAGATAGCAACACTGCAGGTGAAGATGGGAAGCTGACAGTGAATTTAACTGATTTATTTTTGTTTATGTCAGGTGCTCAGAGCTGCGGAACAGGCTCATCTCTGGGCAGAACTTGTGTTCCTCTATGACAAGTACGAGGAGTATGACAATGCAATAATTACTATGATGAATCATCCCACTGACGCCTGGAAAGAAGGACAGTTTAAAGACATAATTGCCAAGGTAAATTACTGAAATCAAAGTGCTGAAAGCCTCTTTCAAAACAGGCAAAAACGCACAACACAATTGCTGTTTAGACAGTGAGTTTGCTTAAGCTACTACCTAGTTTTCCTGCTATACTTAAAGCAACTTCCAACAAGTTTAGTACAAGGATTAATCTACTCTTACAATCTTATTTTATACTATGCAGCACATTCTGTTGAGTTGTGGCAGCTAGCACAGAATGTTCTTGGAGATTGCCTAGTCAAAAACAAGAGGTGTAACCTCTTTAATGCCTTTGGGCTGACAGCTGTCTTAGTTTGAGGCTGTAACTGTTCTTGAAAAATCTTTGCAAATGTTTCAGGTTAAGAATTGGGATGGTCAGTTTCATTAATACAGTGGAGAACAGTGAAATTATAATAAAGAAGGCTTTGATACTGAAGATGCTTGTTTTGCCTTAAAACCCAACAACTTGAAGGCTGTAGCCTTAACCGGGCTTTACTGGATTAGGGAGTTCAGCAGATGTTCACATTAGCTGTAATGAGATACCTGTCCTAGAATCTTTTAAACTTGTTAACTTAGTATGGGTTAGCATTGGTTTGTACTACCCTGGTACATTGTAACATTATTGTCTGGAGCCAGATGACACAAGAATCAGTCATAAGATTGAACAAGAATTCTGAATGCAAGTGTAACACTTCTAGCCTTTAGAAGGAAACTGAAGCTTTTATTGAAGAGGTGGATAAACTTTATACTAGGTGTTCCGAACTAAGCATCTGAGACTTGTATTTGAAATGCTAACTAGTGTCTATCCCTGCAGGTGGCCAATGTGGAGCTGTACTACAAAGCCTTGCAGTTCTACTTGGACTACAAACCCTTGCTGATCAATGATCTCCTGCTTGTCTTATCTCCACGACTGGATCACACTAGAACAGTCAATTTTTTCTCAAAGGTGATTTGGGAGATTGTCTATAACTTGAACAAGAGCATTTCTTGTTTAAGACACGCCAGTCTCTGGCTGGGGGTGGAGGGTGGGGGAAAAGGGTTGACATCTGTTACATAGCTTTGCCTCTGGTATAAAAGACTGAAAAGGGGGTGCTGTTGCAGCTTGATATGGGAAACCCTGGCAGATATAATTGGCCTAGAAGGCTGTTGTATTTCATTTCAGACAAGGAATCTTATATTGCAAGAAAGATCATAGTTACTAACAGCACAAACTATTGTAGCAAGTAGGAACCTATTTCAGGAGTATGAAGTGTCAGAACTGATTAATATTATCTTGTATTGGAAATGTCTAATTGCAGGTTAATCAGCTACTTCTAGTAAAGCCTTATCTGCGTTCAGTCCAGAACCACAACAACAAAGGAGTCAATGAAGCTCTAAACAACCTTTTAACAGAGGAGGAAGATTATCAGGTGAGCCCCACAAAAATGGATTGCTAGGCCTGAGGGATGCTCCTCTTTCCTCCATCACAGAGGCTACAGTTAGGTTGTTCCCTGGATTACAGTAATTTCTTTGAGCAGAAAATAACTGCTGCATTGCTAGAGTAGTGGGAATCCTTTGGCTGAAGGAGTCTGAG
Organism: Rhinopomastus cyanomelas; assembly: GCA_013400115.1. Lineage (NCBI taxonomy): Eukaryota > Metazoa > Chordata > Aves > Bucerotiformes > Rhinopomastidae > Rhinopomastus > Rhinopomastus cyanomelas. Next base: position 31,982 of record VXBP01000521.1, on the reverse strand, counting down.
GCACTGACACGGATTTGCAAAGAAAGCAGATACCACAATTTTTTTCAGAACAGATTTCACAAAGGTCAATATCAGGTTTGTACTCTACTGGCCAACACTTCTGTAAACTGATGCACTTCTGACCCTGTTGGATGCTCTTGGAAGACAACTTTTATCTTCTGAAAGTAACTAGCTTTTCTCTGCTGTCAAGTGAATGGATATACTGCCGATTAGTCAAGTGTTCCATATTCTTTTATTGCCTTCAGCTCTAGAGCTCCCAGCACAAGGACAGCATAATTGGAGCAGGTCCAGAGGAGGACCAAGATGATGATCAGTGTGTTGTAACTTCTCTTAAGAGGACAGCCTCAGGCAGTTGGGGTTTTTCAGTCTGGAGAAGAGAAGGCTTCAGGGAGGACCTTCTTGCAGCACCTGAAGTGGGCTACGGGAAAGCTGGAGAGGGACTTTTCATGAGAGATTGTAAAGACAGGAAAAGTGAAAACAGTTTCAAGTTTAAAAGGGTAGATTTAGATTGGATCTTAGGAAGAAAGTCCTCACTCTAAGGGTGATGAGGCACTGGATCAGGTTGCCCAAACAAGTTGTGGATCCTTCCTTTTTGGAATTGTTCAGTGTGAGGTTGGACAGGGCCCTGGGCAACCTGGTCTAATTGAGGTTTCCTTTGCCCATGGCAGGGGTATTTGAACTAGGTTATCTTTTAAAGGTTACCTCCAACCTTAACTGTTCTGTGATGCTAAGTGAAGTAAGCGCGGCCAGGTTAGCATCATGCTTTGCTAAAAGTATTTTTTATAGATGCATGAGGTACAAGCTGTGGCCGTAGCATCAACTTCTGACTGGCGGAACCCAAACGTATTGGTGCACCATGCTTGGATGTTTCTGTACTGTAGGTCTTGCCTACTACCATCTGAAACCATGTGTAACAATCTTCTTTCTTCCAGGGTTTGAGAGCTTCCATTGATGCCTACGATAACTTTGATAACATAACATTGGCTCAGCGTCTGGAAAAGCATGAATTAATTGAGTTTAGGCGTATTGCAGCATACTTGTATAAGGGTAACAACCGCTGGAAACAGAGTGTGGAGCTGTGCAAGAAGGACTGTCTGTATAAGGTGAGTTAATGCGGCCTTTCTCCCTGTTTGAAAAACAAGTCTGAGCTATGAAGCACAGATCTCTGGAGTACTTTGGCATGTTTTGTGAGTTTCTAATCTGGAGTTCTGATTAGTCTTATTAGTCACTTAGTTTAAGGGATAAGGGAAGACTGAGCAGAAATACTCTGTTCCAAATATGTGTCTTAAATTTATCTTCAGGATGTTATCCAGTGTTCAGGTTATATTGATGAATGGCATCTGTTCAGTTTTCTGAGTATGGAACATGGATAAAGTTAAATATTACACTCTGTTAAGGCTACAGATGAAACATGATTACAGTGATGTAGTCTTCACGCCTGTAGTGAGTTCACATAGGCCAGTTTTTGCCAGCACACCTACAGAGCAGGCAGGTACTCGTCTGTCTTGCCATGGAGCAAGCAGTTGATGCAATAATCTCTTCTGCTACAGGTAATCCTCTAATGTCTAATGGTGTGTTAGGTGGGATACCACAAACATTCTTTGTCTTCTCTGCTACAAAACTAAGCAAAATCTCATTGCATCACTTCAAGTACTTGAGCGGAAGGTCTGTTAGATAGTGTTAGTGCAAGTATTGGGGTGCTTCAAAATGAGACAGGGTGTGTTTAATGTAGTTTGGCTCCTATAGAACGTACCTGGTGTTAAAGACCAACTTCATGGTACACCATATACCAAATACCTGGCTTAGCTAGCAGTAACATGCATAGACAATGTAGAGCAGGTTGCTGCCAGGCAAGAGTCATGCTTAACTCTTCTTTTCTGTAGGATGCTATGCAGTATGCTGCAGAGTCTAAAGATGCAGAGCTAGCTGAAAAGCTGCTTCAGTGGTTCCTGGAAGAAGGCAAGCAGGAGTGCTTTGCAGCCTGCCTTTTCACATGTTATGACTTGCTGCACCCAGATGTGGTCCTTGAGTTGGCATGGAGGCATAACATCATGGACTTTGCAATGCCTTATTTCATCCAAGTGATGAGAGAATACCTTACCAAAGTGAGTATTGCATAGGCTGAAAAGGTTTCTGCTCTCTGTGTGATTAGCATAATGTAAACCAGAGCTCTTTGCATATGTTTGGAATATTGTTGTTCCCTGTAAGCTAAGTCTTCTATGAAAAGTCTCCCATGAAGTTATGTGGGTTTAATCACTTCAGGCTAGCTAGTAAAATTTATAAGTAGGTGCCTTGGGATTTGAAAGAGGGCTAGTTGGGCTTTTGTTTTTAACAGTGGGCATAAGCACACAAAAGGTGTGCTTTTCGGAGAAGCTCCATGGTTGAAGCTGTAGATTCTGAAAACAACCTGTATTACTCTTTACACTGTAACTATGAAAGTAGTCTGTTTCCTCAGTATAGAGAATGTAGCTTTTGAGTAACTACTAGTATTACCTCAGCCATAGCAGTAGACTGATTACTTTTTAATGGAGAACAACTTCAGATGCAGTCTGGCTGTAAAATACTGATACCAATAGATGGTCCTCAGCTGAGAAGGAAGAGATATTCTGATGATGTATGGTCCTGAAATGCTTGTCTCAAATAGCTCAGAGATATGAAGCTAAGATCCTTCCTCAGAAAGCTCTGGAGTTGCATAAGATATCACAGTAAAGAACTTCATTAAAATGAGTAATCTAAAAGTGACTTCAGATTGCTTCTAATCAAGTCATCTTAAGTATTCCCCTCTGAATTTTCTTGCAGGTTGATGGGCTGTTCTACAAGGTGACATATGTGTGTTCATTTGTGTCCCTCAATATCCTAGGTTTCTTTTACAGGAATCTAGCTGTAGCTTCTGCCAGAAGAGCAGTGTAATTTAGTTCTAACTCATTTCCTGTTCGCTTTCTAATGCTAAAAGAGTAAATATTCACAAACAACTTGCAAATCCAACCAGACTCCATACCAGGCTCCATTCCTCTTCATGGGAGCAGAAGCAAGTGATTTAGGAGGACTTGATTGTTGTGGCTTCTGTTCACTATACTACAGATAAGCTCCTCCCTGCCACAAAATGTTGCTAAGTAGACTAAAGCAACTGCCATGTAACAGAATGTGTTCTAATGCATGAGTTGTTGGTAATGCTGTAAACTACTTGTGTGCAGTCTTCCAGGCATGGTGACTTTAGAGAAGCTTTATGCTGTTATTCAGAGTTATTGCCTCTTAGCTTGGCAAAAAATACTTGGGCAGATCTGAAATGCCTTTTCACATTCCACTGAGAACAAATGTGCCACACAAGTTCACCTGAACTCTTCCATGTGAGGTTTAGGTCTAAAATCATGGTGTTAAAACTGCTGGTTGGATTTACAAGTAGTCATGTATACTAAATACAGGATAACTTGCCAGAAGAAAAATCTGCATGGTTAAAGTGGTTTATGGTGGAACTAATTTAGTCTGTGGAATTAACTGCAAAACATGGAATTAGAGAATGGGCTTTATAAATGTGGTATGTCTAAAATTGTTGTGTAACTAACTTCAAAAGTACAAAATAATATACTAGCTTATCAGTGGGGTGTGTCCACTGTCCTGAACTTAACTTTTCTTTTGTGCATAAAGTTTTAAAGCACAGAATAGCCTGTATCCCAGAAGGAGCTAAGCACACAAAGTATGATGAGACTCAGCAGTATTTATCTGTGCTTCACTTCTAGGCAGCAAACTTCTAGGCAGCAAAACAGACAGATGTTGAGATTGTCCTGGAATGCTGCTGTTTTCCCTTCCTCGGGGTGTTTGCTCTTTGTACATCTGCTGTTCCCTCCATTAGAGGGAGTAACTGCACTGCTGTTCAAAGTTCCTTTATGCTTTAGGGTTGGTCAAAGTCTTATCTGAGAGACTGAGAATCCCAGATCATAACTAGCGTTGCACAACTACTTGGAAACTGGTGGCTTGCAGCTGCTTTGATCCATAGTGATATGGATGATAACATTTGAACACCACTGAGTGTTATCCTGAAGAGCTGTTATGCTGACAGCTATGACAGAACTGTTAAGGAAAAGCTTCAGAAAAGACCTACTACCACTGAAGTTGTTAATTTGAGTTGCAAACTTCAAACAGTGCAGGAAACAAATGTCAGAACTAGGCAACATCATTAGCATCTTTGAAGTACAAGAGACCCCTCTTGAAGTACTTAGCACTTAGACCAGGTGATGCCTGCAGTGAGAAAGGAGCGTGAAGAGCAGCTGAGATAAGAGCTTTGGGCTAACTGTAGATTTATCCGAGGTGTTGGTACTGCCCTTACCTGAGTGTGAAGCTGTGACTTTTATGCTGTTACCTTCTCAGATTACTCTCTCCATCCCCAATTCAAAGTTCTGTTCAGGGCTCCTGTATTCTTGCAGCATATTCACATTTGTCTTACCATGAACAGCATCTTACTTAGCACAACACTAGGATCTCAGTAAAGTACCACTTTTCTTGATGGTTCTGGAGTTCCCACTAGAAGGAGTCTGTGGGAACAGTAATAGGATTAGCCTGGGCTGCAGTGAACTTGCTTGACTTTGGCAGAATCACAGAATATCTTTGATACTTGACCTCTAAGATAATTTAGTCCAATCTTTGACCCAGCACTGCCAGGTTGGACTTGGACTGCTAAAGCTTGTCCCTAAGCACCACATTGTGTCCTTTTAAATGCCTCCAGAAGTGGTGACTTCACTGGATTGGGCAGCCTATTCCAGTGTTTGATAACCCTTGAAGTAAAGAAATTTTTCCTAACATCCAGTCTAAACTTCCCTTGGTGCAGCTTGCAGCCATTTCTTCTTGTCCTATCACTTATTCACCAGGGAGCAGAGGCTAGCCCCCTTCCTTGCTTCAGCTTCCTTCCGGGTAGTTTTAGACAGTGATAAGGTTTCCTCTCAGCCTCTTCTGAGGGACCTGCAGTTCCCTCAGCCACTCCTTACAGGACTGTGTGCCACAGACTCCTCCTTGTTTCCCTTCTTTGGATATGCTCCAGCACTGTGTCCTTGTAGTGAGGGGTCCAGAACTGAATACAATAGTCATGATTATCAAGAGAGGTACCTAGGGACTGGAGGACAGCAAATACCACTTCAGTCTTCAAAAAGGGTAAGAGGGACCCAAGTAACTATAGACCGGTCAGCCTCACCTTCATCTCCAGAAAGATGATGGAACAATTTATCCTTGAAGCTGTCTCTTGGCACATGAAGGATGAGAGTGTTATTAGGGACAGTCAGACCAACCTGATAGCCTTCTATAAGGGCATAACCAGGTGGATAGATGATGGCAAAGTGGTGGATGTGGTCCATCTTGACTTCAGTAAAGTATTTGACACAGTCACCTGTGGCATCTTCACAGCCAAACTGAGGCAGCATGGTCTAGATGATCAGGTAGTGAGGTGGATCATGAACTGGCTGCAGGATGGAAGCCAGAAAGTAGTGGTCAGTGGGACAAAGTCCAGCTGGAGACCCATATCTAGTGGAATCCTCCAAGGGTCGGTACAGGGACCAGTACTATTCAAGCTATTCATTAGTGAGGGATTAGGGTGCACTGTCAGCAAGTTTACTGATGACACAAAACTATGAGGAGTGGCTGACCTTCCAGCGGGCTGTGCTGCCATTCAGTGAGACCTGGACGGGCTGGAGAGCTGGGCAGGGAACTCTAACAAGGGCAGTGTAGAGACTGGCTTCTGGACAAGAACAACCCCAGGTACCAGTATAGATTGGGGATGACTGACCTGCTGGAGAGCAGTGTAGGAGAAAGGGACCTGGGGGTCCTAGTAGACAGCAGGATGACCATGAGCCAGCAGTGTGCCCTTCTGGCCAAGAGGGCCAAACAGCATCCTGGGGGTAGATCAGAAAGGTGGTGGTTAGTAGATGGAGACAGGATCTTCTCCCCCTCTATTCTGCCCTAGTGAGGCCACATCTGGAGTATTGTGTTCAGTTTTGGGCCCCTCAGTTCAAAAGGGACACAGGACTGCTGGATAGAGTCCAGTGCAGAGCAATGAAGATGATGAAGGAAGTAGAACATCTCCCAGATGAGGAAAGGCTGAGGGAGCTGGGTCTCTTTAGCTTGGAAAAAAGGAGACATGAGGGGTGACCTCATTAATGTCTATAAATATGTGAAGCGTGGGTGTTGGGAGGATGGAGCCAGGCTCTTCTCACTGCGATCTAGTGATAAGACGTGGGGCAATGGATGTGTGCTGGAACAGAGGAGGTTCCACATCAATATGAGAAGGAACTTCTTCATAGTGAGGGTGACAGAGCACTGCCCAGGAGGGTTGTGGAGTCTCCTTCTCTGGAGACGATTAAAACCCACCTGGACATGTTCCTGTGTGACTTGTTCTAGATTATTCTGCTGTGGCAGGGGGTTGGACTAGATCTTTCAAGGTCCCTTCCAATCCCTGATTTCTGTGATTCTATGATACAATATTTGAGGTGTGATCTCACCAGTGTACAGTACAGGGGGATGATCACTTCCCTACTCCTGTTGGCCAGAGTGTTGCTCATACAATCCAGGATTTCATTGACCTTCTGCTGGCTCATGTTCAGGTGACTGCCAACCAGTACCCCCATATTCTTTTTTGACTTGGAGTTTTCCAACCACACATCCCCATGCCTGTAGCCTACTGAGGGGGTTATGACCCAGGTGTAGGATTCAGGACTTGGCCTTGTTGAACCTCATACACTGAACCTTGGCCCTGTGATCCAGCCTGTCTAGATTCCTCTGAAAATCTTCCCTACCCTCCAGTAGATTGACACACCCACCCACCTTGGTGTCATCTGCAGACTTACTGAGGGCCCATCCAATCCCCTCATCCAGATCCTGAGCAAAGATATTAAAGATGACAGGCCACAGTAAAGGCTCCTGGGGATCACCACTTGTGACTGGATTCCACCCAGTTCTGTCTCCATTCACCACCTCACTTTTACCTTGGCCATCTGGATTTTTATCTGGTGCAGAGTGCCCTTATCCAGGCCTTGGGCCGTAAGTTTCTAAAGGAGGATACTGTGGGAAAATGTTAAGAGGCTTTCCTTAAAGTCCAGGGAGACAACGTCTACAACCCTCTCTTTATCCACTAGGTGGATTGCCTTGTAAAGGGAGATCTGGTTAGTCAAAACCTGCTTTTCATAAACCCATGCTGGTTGGGCCTGATCACGGTTGTCTTGTAAGTGGTGTACAGTGGCACTCAAGTTCATCTGCTTCATAAGCTTCCCTGGCACCAATGTCAGACTGTCAGGCCTGTAGTTCCTGGATCCTCCTTCTAGCTTTTTTTGTAAATAGACAGCATATTTTAACAATCTTCAGTCAACTGGGACCTCTCTGGTTAGCTGGGATTGTTGCTGAATGAATGGAGAGTGGCTTGGTGAGCACTTCTGCTAGCTCCCTCAGTACCCTAGGGCAGATCTCATGCAGCATCATAGGCTTGAGTGCAACAGGTCACTGGTCATATCCTCTTGGATTATGGGGGCTGCATTTTGTTCCCCACTCTTGTCTTCCAGTTCAGAGGACTGGGTGCTTGGGGAGCAGCTGGCATTGCTGGTGAAGACTGAGGTGAAGTAGGCATTTAGTAGTTCAACCTTTTCCTTGTTCACCAGGTTTTTCCCTGCATCAAGTAAAGGACGGAGGTTGTCCTTAGCTATCCTTTTACTGTTAACATATGGAAACACTTTCAGTTGTCCTCAGTGCTGGCCAGATGAAGTTCTAGTTGAGCTTTGGCCTTTCTGATTTTCTCCCTTGTTAGTCTTTCTATGATCTTGCACTTTTCTTGAGTTCCAGATTAAGCTCTGTGTTCAGCTAGGCTGGTATTCTATGCTGCTGGCTCATTTTATGGTGTAGGGAGAGAGCTTGCTCTGGGCTTTGAAGATTTCTATCTTAAGGAATTTCCAACCTTCCTGAATTCTGTCATCATTCAGGACTGCCTCCAAAGGGAGTCTGTCAACCAGTCTCATAAATAGGTCAAAGTCCACGCTTTGGCAGTCCAAGGAGATTAGTTCTACTGATCCTTCTCCTCACTTCTCCAGCAATTGAGAACTATCATCTCAGTCTCTAAACCTAAGACAGCCGCCAGCCTTAGACATATTCCTTTATTCCTCCTCTGTTCATCAACAACAGGTCTAGCAGGGAGCCTTCCTGAGTTGGCTCACTTGCCGGTTGCATTACAAAGCTGTCTGCACAGTCAAAGAACCTCCAGGATTGTTTCCTCTCCACTGTGTTTTATTTCCAATGGATATCTGGTAAGTTGAAGTCCCCCACAAGAAACAAGGGTTAGTGTTTCTAAAACTTTACCCAGTTGTTTACAAAATACCTCATCTACCTTTTCACCTTGGTTGGGTGGCCTGGAATAGACCCCCACCATGAAGTCAACCTTACTGGCTTTCCCCTTGATTTTCATACCTGAGCATTTGACCCTGTCATCACCATTGTGGTTATGCAGAAGACATTTAACATTCCCTAACATACAGGGTCACTCCACTGCCTCTCCTTCCAGGCTTTGCAAGAGCTTACACATCGAACACAGGGTTACTTATGCCATTCATCCTACTGTGTATGCCTGAGGGTGATTGTCGTGGTTTTCCTATTGGACAGTTGCATTAAGCTCTTCCTGTTGTTGCCTGCACCATGTGCACTGCTACAGATGTGTTGGTGTAGATGCACTGTAGTTAGTGTGCCTCTTTGAGAGGTGGAGGCCCAATCCCTACCTGATCATTCTCAGGTACCACTGTGAGTCCTAGCTCATTGTGTCCTCCCCATCATACAGCTCATTGCTCCCTGTCTCCATTGAGATATCAACAGATGTAGCAGGCCTTCCCACAAACACTGATGGGCCACTCCAGCCAGCCTGATTTTTCTCCTTTCTTCCTTTAGTTTAAAGCTCTGTCAATGAGCCTGACTGACTTGTGCATTAATTCTTCACTCTCTGCGAGACAAGTGTACTCAGTTTGCCCCCAGCAGGCCTGGTGTTATGGAAAGTGCTACAATCAAAAGACCTAGTGTCATGCTGTTGACACCAGGATCAGAGACAGAAATTAATCTGGCGGATCTTCCTTACTCTGTCCAGATTAGTCCCTGCAATTGGAGGAGTAGTGGAGAACATTATCTGTGGTGCTGATACCTTGGCTGATGTTTTATTCCTAGATAAGATCAGACTTCATGCATCTGAAATATTTTGGAAATACCTGGGTGCCCTCGCTCAAGGGGAGAGGATTTGCAGATTAATAGATAGGTGTAGTTAGATCTGTTTGAAGTGGGGGTGTGGAAGTGCCATCTTGGCTTGTTTTCTGGGTCATAGAGTTAATAGTGACTAGAATACGGTTCAAAAAAATGCTTCATGTGAAGGTAATGACAATCTCTGCTACATTGGATAGCTGTTTATTGCCATAAATACAAAGCTCTTGGGAGGACAGGTTTACTGTATAGTTTGCTGAGAACATGCAGGCTTAACTAGTCTCCAACTTTTACTAGTAAGAGAAACACTTGATAGCTAAGGTACTTGGGCATGAAAAACCTCACGTGATGGTGCAGTTCCTAGACAAGACCTTCATACATTTCCTGTTCACTTCAATGTAGGTGGATAAACTTGATGCTTCTGAAAGCCTAAGAAAAGAAGAGGAACAAGTAACTGAACCCACTCCAATAGTGTTTGGTAGGTGAAAGACTTTGGTTTTAACTGATTACGTATTGTCACTCTGGTCTGTCTTTGTGGAGGATGCTTAAATGCCTACCTCCAAAGTAAATTGAACTGCATAAGGTGAAGTGACACCTCTTGCAGTTCCTCTACTCCTCAGCTAAAGTATTGCTCCTCTTAACGTGACTCAGAACTCTAGTTAAGGAATACTTTTTCCATATGGTAATAGGACAGAGGATACCAAGGTATGCACAACCCTCAGGAGTAACTTAGAGCATGCAAATTCCTCCTGTTAATTCTAAGAGGAGTGCCTGCTTTCTGCTCTTCCAAGCAGAGAGGCAGATTGGCTTTCTAGCTCACCCATTTTAAGATGTGCAGCCAAAAAACTATGTCTGTCCTCAAGTGTTCTGCTAGTTTAGAAGCCCTTCTGAAGAGGCATTCTGCTAACAAGCACCTAGAAGTGGCTGGTAAGGGAAGGATGTGACTGGTTTACTGTCTAATGTAAATGTTAACCTGGGTTTAACATTATGCATGAGGCATGTGTGCTCCTAGTGATGAAGACCTATGTGAGAGTATGTTCAGACCTTTTGCAGAACTCTGCAGACACAGAGACCTAACAGACCTAACTATTTGTTTGCGTTGCAGTTCTGACGGTGCATGGGTTAAATCATATCAAGTTTGTTTGGCTTTCAATATGGTCTCTTCAAAACAAGCAACATTTATCATGCCCTCAAGGTCCTGCCTTGCTCTGGTAGTTTTCTGATGGCAAGAGCAGATGGCTGAGGGTCCTGGGATGCATGTTGAGTAATAGTGTGACTTGCTCATGAATGCTTGCACAGTGGCTGATTTTTAGCTAAAGCTTCATAATCCTGTCCCACAGTACAGTTAACATTAGGGAAGCTTGGGTTCTATAACATTTTTTTTTTTCTCATGCTTTTCTAGGCCAGCAGTTGATGTTAACAGCAGGCCCCAGTGCAGTACCTCCCCAGGCAAACTTCCCATACGGATACACAGCATCAGGATTCACCCAGCCACCTGTTTATGGTTTCAATATGTAACTAGCTCTCTGACAGATCTTCACTGTCTCTGTTCTCTTCTCTTCCGTCCCTTTTTTAACTCCTCCAAGAAGTGTATGGTGGTCCTAAAGGCAAAGATGACCTCTGTTGGCTGAACACACTTGCTGCCCGGCTCAGTGAGGAGACTTCAGCAGGATGCCTGTACTGTTATTTATTGAATATTGTCCAGTTACATTTCAACCTCTGAAAGGCAGCTCTTGTTAATGATATTGTGAGACTCCTGTCTGAAGTTAAGGCACTATTTCACTAACTCATAGCAATAACTGCTTGAGGCCAGGAGGAAGATAGCATATCTTTCTTTTGCAAAGCCTACTGAAGGCAGCTGGGAAAATTGTCTGGCACCAAGTTGTTAAAGCTTTAGCTAAAGCTACTGAGGTAGCAGGTTTGTTAACAATTCAGTGAAGCTTCTTGATAATAATGAATTGTTGAAAGCTTGTGTACATCTGATTACCCCATTTTATTTGCAGTTTTATCTGCAAAAGAAAATGGGTTTTCTAATATTTGTGCTCTGAATGTTTAGAGGAGTATGGGGGACGTTTTCTTTTCTGGACAGTAATGCTGTTGGGGTTCAATGCTGTTGGAGTCTGTTCTCTCTTTTCTCGAGTAGATCTGAGACTTGAAGAAAATAAATCTCATGCCAGAGAGCAAACACTTCCCAGATCCTTTTTGTTTAACAAGAAGAGAGCATGTTACTTACTGACGTTAAATGGTACTAAAGAAAACCTCGGCTATGCGTGGCAAGTGAACATTGGAGTGTGCATGGGCTGCCAGAGTACTAGAGACGCAAGAGCACAGTGTCAGGGTTGGGGAGGGGGGACGCACACTGCTAAAATATTGAGGCAGTAGGGTGGGCCATAATCCTGACTTTTTATTTGCACCTTTAACTGATTCTGACGTTGGCTTCCTGCCACACCATGTTCTGACCCTGTCTGGTGGGCAGAGTCGGCACCTCCTGAATTAATAGGGTGCGGTGACTCTGTTCTGCTGTGCTGCAGTAATATCGTCAACAGCATGTCCATCGCTCACCTCTTTCTTTGAGAATGCCAACAGGGATGTACTATTACTTTGTGCCACTTCAAATACCTGTATCATTAACAAATTATGTACTTAGATAACAATGTATAATTTATGGTTATGAATCTTGTGCTAATATTGAATATTATAAAAGTCCAACTATAAATGTAAAACTGCAGTATCCACTGTGTGGTTCTAGTCTTAATGTTTGGGGGTGGGGGCTGGTTAGTAGCAATACACTGCTGCTAACGGCATCAGGTTTCTTAACCTGCTGAGTAGGGATGCCAGGCAGGAAAAGAGGTATGTGTGCCAAGGCACCCATCATAGATGGCTTAGCAATTAACTTACACAGGGAGTCGTGATCTCTTCGCTGGACACATCAGCGTGCTCTGTCATGTGCAGAGATCATGCTGTGATGTGCTGACATGGCTTCATTCACAGGAACTGAAAAGCTTCAGCTGTGTGCTGAGGGAGGTAGTGCAGTTAGTGCCTTCTCCACTAAAGCACACTAATACTGTAACAGTGGTAAGCTGCATCCTTTCATACTGAATTATGTGAATGAGTCAAAACATCTCTAAGTGCTAGCCAGTAGAAACTGCCAGGACTGAAAGTGGTAACAGCAGTCTATGCTTTGGCACTGTTGTGGCTAGCATATGGTCTCCCTTGGCCACTGTGCTGGGACAGCAAGGGTAGGGATGAAGTGTTCACCTTTCTGATGTGGCCAGAGTGCTCTCTGTGTTAATGCAACACACTTATCCCCCAGGGTTGTACTGATCAGCACTCAGTGGCTCAGCTTGAAATACTGAGCAAGTAATGAGTTCAAGCACATCTGTCCAGACTTAGTTGTAGCAGCAATTGGCTAGGTTAGCACACTGTTTCCAGGTAAATGGTACTTAGTTTGTAACCAGTTCCTTGTGCATGGAAGGTTGGCTGGAGCTGGAAGCCTAGGTCTAAGATTTGTGTGATTATAGGATTTTCAACTTGAACATGTATTGAGACTGTAACATAACCAAATCCAAGCTGATGGTGGAATACTGGAAGCTGAAGTAAATATGAGGACAGCTTGTGACCTGTAGAGAATTGAGCCAGCCTGGGGACCTTAATAACTTCAGTCTAGAAAACTAATTACAGGAAAGACTGAGTTCTCAGGGAAAGCAAAGCTGCTGTCTCTGAATATTTTTTTTTTACTTACTCTCCTTGTATCTTACGTATAACAGCTCGTAGAAATTCTGTGATCTTGCCTTCAAAACCATGTACTCCCTGCCATTACAGCATGGCTGTACCTAAGCTGTGGAACAGACTCTTCTACTGTGTCGGACAGTTAAGTGATTCTCAGCAGTGAACTCAGTGAGTTAAGTGGAGGATTAATCTAGTTTATCAAGTCGTAACATTCAACCAAGTTTTGAAAATGTGGATGAGATTATTTTGCAGAAAACCCCCTTTAAAATTAAATTTTCTGATAATTTTCACCACCTCAGTGAGACGGAATGAGTGGTGTTGTGTCCAGTGAGCATTTGTGCAGAACCTGCTGCAGAATACAGCATCTGGAGACTGACTTCTGGGCATATAATGCTGTCAAATAATGATTTGCATGAACTTACATATGAGTTTGCCTGTGAGAAACAGTATAGATGTCTTTGTGTAATAGCTCTTGTTGTTTGTCAGACCTTAGGGGAATTTTCCCCAGTTCGGCAAACTTTGGGCTGCTGCAGATTTGGCATCAGAAAGAAGCATTCACAAGCTTTGCTGAGAGGCTGCTTTTAATGCCTTTGAGCTAGATGGAAGCTGTTCTCTCTGCAGATGACTGCAGGAATGTGTGCTCCTCTTAGCATGAAATTCTGACCTGCCTTCAGCTGCTCTTTGTGCTAGCACTTGGGCTCCTTACATTATCCTTTGCTCCTTTGCAGCTTTAAAGGTTCTGGTTTGTTTTTGTACGAACACTGAGTGAAAGGGGAGGGGAGGAAGAATGTCTTAAGAAAGTGGCTGCTAGAAGTGGAATTCTGGTGGATGCTGCTGCTGTCTTCTCTCTTGGGCCAGGTAAGCCAGACCAAATTGGGAGGAGATAAACTCGTGAGAAATGCAGAGCTAGGGTAAGTTGAGTTTATTATTGGCTAGATAATGTGGTATTTTACAAAGTTTCTCTTTCCCCCACCCCCCTTTTTAGGACTCTGTGTTTAAATGGTAGTTTAGCAGAAGAAAATGCTCCCAAGTAATACTGCTCCTTAAGAAGTAAAAATTGTAGGCAGATGAAGCCTATTAAGTTCATACAAATCATGGAAATCATACAGGAGAGAGAAGTGACTGTGAGGTCAAATTTCATTTCAATTTAATAGCTTCTGTTTTTTTAGCAGCAGCAATGCTGCAAGCTGGCACAGCATGATGTAGAACCTTTCAAGAACAGTCACGGTGTGAAACGAGAAAAAACTTTCTCCCTAGTAAAAACAGCATGTTACTCAGAAGCAGAAAATCTTCTGATTTTTTTTTTTTTAACTCTAAAACCACCAAACTGCCTGATGCCCTCTTAAGCGAGCATGGGTAACTGTTGTACTTGGGTTCATATGATAGCGTGGGCAAAGCTGACTCTTCATCGGCTGTGTAATGTTTATGCTTCACTGTGTCACAGTCTCATTGGTAGGCTAGAGGCTAGAACTTGGTTACTGAGAAGCTCTTAGTGTGATTTAACTGGCATAACTTGATCCAAATCTGGGAACAAGTAGCACTGCGTGTTCTGGGTTTCCACAACACATTTGGGAAGCGAGCGTGCTGTCTTAAGATAGGGTGTATTCCTCACCTGTTTTACTTCTTCCGGGCTTTCTGGATCCTTCCTGTTCTGCTGTTTAGCGTGTCTCTTGATTACAGGCTGACTGTGTCTTTATTAAAAAAATAAATCAAATTGCTTCATTGGATACCGCAAGATTGCTTCCTTCCCACAAAGTAAAACTTGAGCTTCTTGAATTTGTGCTAGATGTCATGGAACATAATGCTGAAAAATGCTTAACAACACTTGAGTGCTTTGTGATGCTGCTGTGTGATGAGGCCGTGGTTTGCAGAGTGAATTAACACTTGCTATAGCAACCTCTGGGTGCCCCAGTCCAGCTTAATGGATTTGAGGTTTTTCTGTTCTGCTACATCTCTTACTTGAGCAAGAATTCAGCCTTCAAAGAGTCTGTTGCAAGCTTGTATTTGAGGAGTATGTTTTTTCTATGGGCATCTTTCCAGTAACAGATCCTGATTCAGCTCTTACTGACAAAATGCTGCAGAGCTGATTGCATAGGTATGTGTTTCTCAGTCTGGAGCCTTTCAAATCCTTCAGGAAAGGCAGCAATTCCATCTGTCCAAGTCAAAATAGACTATAAAGTTGACAGCTTTTAAGATTGTATGAATTTGATAGATAGTAAAGGGTAAATTTTTATTTTTGAAATTCTGAGTCCAAATCTGAGTTTATTTGGTCCTGCATTCTCCTGGATGCTTCCATGACTCGGGGATCTCATTTTCCTGTCTGTTGTGGTTTTAATGAAGACTTTAAAATATCTTCATCTAAAAATCTGTTTCTCTTTTAACCCATAGTGGTTATGAAAGGAAGCAATTGCGGAGTCATGCAGTATACTCTTTTCCACAACAATGAGGTCTCTCACATTATGCCAAGCACTACTTCCCAGCTGGGAATGGTTATCTAGCTGTGAAGTCAGGGGTGAATTTGAGTGGGAAAGTGTTTTTAGTGAATCTTCAAATGCTTTCCTTTTGGAAGATGTGTTTTTATTTTCAGGGTGGGGACATGGTCTCACCCAGGGAAAATTGCTAACAGGACTTGTCAGCCACAGTAGTTTCTGTCAGTAGCATTCAGCGCTGTGAGGGGAGTGAGACTGCAGACTGGTTGCAGAGCACGAACTTCATAAATGCTGTGTGAGGTACCTGGAATGCTCTGCAGGAGAACAAGGGGAAATGTAGGTCTTCTCTAGAAGGGAACAGGTGACCTGGTAAGCCTTCCGTTACCTGAGTGCAGCCTACAGGAAAGCTGGAGAGGGACTTTTCCTAAGGAATTGTAGAGATAGGACAAGGGGGAGTGTTTTCAAGCAAAAAGAGTATAGATTTAGATTAGATCTCAGGAAGAAATTCCTCACTGTGAGGGTGCTGAGGCACTGGAACAGGTTGCCCAGAAAGGTTGTGAATGCTCACTACTTGGCAGTATTCAGTGCCATGCTGGTCAGGGCCCTGGGCAATCTCTAGTCTGGTGGGAAGTGTCCCTGCCCATGGCAGGGGGTTGGAACAAGATGCTCTCTGAAGTCCCTTCCAACTTAATTTGATGAGGCCCTCTCAGACATTAATGTAGCCGGAGCTTCTGCTGGGTTCTTGAGAGGTTCAGTCTTGTTAATTTCAGTGAATAATCGAGTATCAGCAGGAGCTCTTTTTGCTTGTGTACTCAAGTGGGAGTCATGCAAGTTGTTTTGAAATAGCATAGTCTTTCTTACAGTCACAGTAGCTCCTGCTGCACATTCTTGAAAGCCAGGGAAATGTTGACTAAAGCCTTCAATACAATCACTTTTCTTTGAAGCCTGTTACGTGCAGGATCTGTTGCACATAAAGAAATCATTTGTTTTTGTCAGAGAACCAGGGAGGAAATGAGTTTTCTTATGTTACCATGAAACCCCAAGTGATGTGGGTTGATAGTGCATGGAAGGGTGTGTGGTCACTGATGAGTTGTAACGATTTAGATTACATTGCTATTCAGTAAAATGAAGAGATTCTCTGATTCAAGGGCATAGAACAGGAAGTTATGTGCCCTAGACTGACCAGTCTGAAAATAGTGTGCTGCGGGGTGCTGCAGGCTGTGCTGACTTTAAAAGAAAAAAAAGAAAAATAATCTTGGAGAGGGTAAGGGGGGGTCTAAGTTGGAACCACTTAAGCAGTGTTGCTGTGTAAGTGCTTTGTAAGGTCCAGAAAGCTCTGTCTGCAGTCAGTGTTTGTGTTTAAAAATTTTATGGAAGTTGCTTTAATCTTCAGTAGTTCTTTTTTTAATTCTGTTTACTAGGGCCTGGAGGGGTGAGATGTGTGGACTGCAGTAGCACCCAACTGTGTTTCACTGTTCTTGTAGCTTTCTGTGGCAGCAGAAGCAGGCACCAGCCATCAACAAGGAAGGTGGGTTCAGATTGCCAGAGGCTTGTTTCCATGAACGTTCCTGAAGTGAGAGCAGTAAGACAGGCTTGATGGCCTGTCTGTAATAGTAGCTGCTTCTTTATGCTTTGGCTACCCATTTCCTCGGAGATGCCCTTGATATGCAAGTCCAGTCAAGTCTTTACTTTCGTGTAAGTCATTTGTAGGATTTAAAATGCACTTTTTGCAGCCTCTTCTTTTGAGGATTGCATATCTTCCTTAGATGCACTTCTCCTTTAGGCTCCTTTCTGCTGACAAGTGTTAGCAGCTTCTTGGAGGGTCAAGCTGAGATACCCTGCAATCTGCATGAGATTAAATATTAATAATCCTTTCCTTGTTCAGCAAAGTAAGCACTGTTGTGAATCCTATTAAGGCTGATGAGAATTAAGCTTGTGGTGTATTTTACTATATTATTTTATTATTGTTTTGTGGGATGGGTAGGACCATACACAGATTCAGGAATCTGTAAGAAACTGAGAATGCTTGTCATTAAGTTAATCACAGCCTCTTAGCAGTGGCTGCGTGTATCTGCAAGCATACCTGAACATTACAGTAATTTGATGGAAAGGTTGGAAGGAGCTGCAGAGATTAATCAGAAATCCAAACACATTTCACTGTTTGCCATCTCTTGAGAATCTTATTTTTGCCATACCGTACTGCTCACCTGAGCACTGAGTGGCCGCTCTGCATCTGGGACTTGGACTTGGACTGTGAATGCTTGTTCCTTCACATGTTGGCTTTTTATCCCTTTATGTTCATGTGGTGGAGGTGGGTGGCTTCTGTGGTGACATTGGAACCACTGTAGTGGACATGCTTCTGTGACTGTCCTAACTCTGTTCTGAAATCAGATACAGCTCTGGCATCATCCACAGATGAGTTCTGCAAAGCAGGTACATGTTCTTTTAGTTTGAATTCTGACAGAATAAAGGTACTTCACTTTCCTGGCTGGTCTTTCTGCAGTCAGTTTAGCCGCAAAGCTGCAGCTGTGTTCCTGTGCTGTAACTGCAGAGTTTGCTTTCAGATGGACTTGGCAGCTGGAATCCAGCTGCCTGATTGCTGCATCTTGTTAAGCACAAACCGTGTCACAGAGCAGAGAGAGCGAGTCTTGACAGGAGCATGTTCTGCGTGAGGTATGGGGAAATTTCTTACACAAAATTTCCCCCCTTTGGGGAGCCCCCTAACCCAGATGTAAAGCAGAACACAGCTCTGGAGTACAGTTCCAGTGTTCCCTGCTTCTTGTGAAACAGCACTGGTTTCTCTCCTTGGCATTCCTGTAAATACAGCTCTGAGCCATGATTTAGTGACGGGGTCTCCTCCCATGGCTGCAGGGAAAGCAACAGCAAGTGGTGGTGTGGTTTATTAGCCTTGTTGTTTAGGAGCAACAGATAATAAATTATCCTCTAGAAAACTAAACATCACCTGAACCAAGCATGAAGGGACTGTGTGCTAATAGGCCGTCTTTAATTGAGAGTGGTTTGGTTCTCTTCCCACCGCAGTGTGGTGTGATGACTGACCTGGGAGTTTCCTCATTGCCAAGAACATCGATGATTCAAGCATGAAAGGAAGAGAAACACACGGTTTAAGCAGAGAGGAAGCTGTGGCGAGATTTGGCTCTCTACAACGACTGTGAAGGAGGTTGCAGTGAAGTGTGGGGGCCAGTCTCTTCTACAAAGTAACAGGAAGAGGGAGTTGCACCAGGGAAGGGTTAGGTTGGGTATTCGGGAAAATGCTTTCACTGAGAGTGGTCAAACAGGGACCGGGCTGCTTGGGGCGGCGGTGGATTTCCCATCCCGCGGATGTTCATAGAACGTGCAGACGTGGCACCTCGGGACGTGGTGCAATGGTCACCGCGGGTGTGGAGCTGGCGGCTAGACTCGATGATCCTAGAGGTCTCTTCCGCGCCCGATGACTGTCATTTCTGGGGTTTATCGAACCGCCGAAGCCCGGCCCCGCCCCGCCTCCCGAGGATGTGACGCCGCTGGGGCCGCCCCTCCCGGGCGCGGCCCTGAAATAGGGCCCGGAATAGGGACCGGTCATAGGGACCGGCTGCCGCCGCCGCCGCCGCCGGGCAGCGCAGGTGCCACGGCCATGGCCACCCCCTCTGCGCCCCGCAGCCTGGCCGCCGCCGCCCCCGCGGGCAAGGCCAAGCTCACGCACCCTGGCAAGGCCATCCTAGCAGGTGAGTGCCCCCGCCCCGAGCTGCGGGACCGCCCCGGGGGGCAGCGCTGCCCGCAGAGCACCGGGAGTACCGCACCCGAGTCTCTTCGGCAGTGCCAGAGCGAATTCGGCAGCCGCATCCCGAGCCCGGGCGGAGCCGGCTGAGTCGTGCTGCTTCGAGTGGGGGTTGCGGTGCGGGAGTTCCCGTGGCCGTGCGGAGGGTCCCTGTGCCCGCGGCTGTGCCGGTTTCCTTGTCGGCGGGAGGGACCGAGCAGCCGGCGGCACCGCCTGACTCGCTGCCGCACCCCCGGGAAATGCCGAGAGGCGAAGCCGAAGCAGCAGCGCTGGTCTGTTCCCGCTCTCGTCGTGTCGCTGCTCTCACGCCCCTCTTGTGGCTCCTAGGTCCCTCCTTTGTGTCCCAGCGTTATTCCCAGAGATCTGGGCGGGTTTTGACAGTCGCTTGGTGTCTGAGGAAGCTCCGAGCACAGCAGTAACTGCAGGGTTAATGCCCCTCCTTCTGCTCGTAGTTAGGCTGAGTTCTGGGCTGAGCGCAGGCCAAGACAGTCACAGCCTTGTTAAACCTCTTTGTGGCCCTTCATCACCTCCCTGGTTTCTCCTCGCTCTCGTAGAACAGTTCTCAGAGTGGAGATTCGTGTGGTCCCTTTGAAGCAACCGTTGCAGTTTCGGCGCAGTTGGTGCGTTCAGAGCTTTTGTGTTTTCTTGCCAATTCCTCCCCCTGCGACGGTGCCTTTGTTCATCTGGGCAGCTCTACTCCCCTCCAAGAGCAGAGCTCCAGCCTGCCACAGCAAGGACTCAGCAGGAGCCAGGTTCTGCCTGGACGGAATGGCTTTTGGAAGGCATCCTGAGCACCCATTGCTCCCTCTCTGCTGTTGGCCCTACTTAAGTCTCCCCTTGTGTGGAACTACTGGAGATTGGAGCATGCAAAGTTCCCAGGGTCTGGTAGTGTCTGTGCCATCCCCTGGCCAAAGGGCTGGGGCATGAGGAGGACACAGCTGTGCCTTCTCCTTCAAATGAAGCCTTCAGTGAGGTCAGGCTTCTCCACAGCTCTGTGTTCCTCAAGGGTCTCAAGACCTTTGCTGCTGCTGCAACTTAGTGGGTTGTTAGTTCATGCTTTATTTAGTGGTTTCTTCAAATGGGAAAGGTGGTGTTTGCTCCCCATCCAGCCTTTCCAGTCTTTCCCAACTCACTGCCCATATGTGGTATATGAGGTTGCCACTGCCTGGGCCACCTGATCAGGACACTTTTGTAGCCCTTGTGTTGGTTTGTATTTGGGCTTCATCAGNGTTGCCTGGAGGCTGTTCTACTCTACTGCAAAGGAAGGAGCACAGTGCTTCTGGCCTCACCAGGGTGGGAAAAGGCAGCAGAAAGTTGCACGAGTTCCTGTCTGGTATAGCCCTTCTTCTTTGTGAAGCTGCAGAAGTAGAAGAAGGACCCTATTGAGATGCCAGTCCTCTCCTCACATGCAGCAAATCAGAGTAATTGGTTAATGGGCTTAAGTCCAGCCAAGCTTCTGTGGCATCTAATTGTATTAGAGAACCACAGGGATGGGAGAAGGCTGATGTTAACTCTCTGCATTCTGGGCTGCTCAGCCCTCCAGCCCCTCATTGAAGGGATGCAGGAATCTTTGTGGCTGACTTCAAGGGCTTTGCTAATAACTCTCGAGGTTTCTTACTTGACTTTGGTTTCTCATCTGTTTGCGAAACAGGGATGTGTTCCAAAGCTCGGCCTTTTGGAGGGCTTGTGGGGTTCACGGTGGACCATTCCTACTGCACTGTAGGAATCAGCTTTGTGCTGGTAGAGTTAACTGAGCAGCCGTATCCCAGACCCTCTATGTAATGGAGATCCTCTGCCAGGGAGGCCCAACTCCCTCATGCTGCCCAGATCTGAGCAGGCTGGGACTGGCTCTTCTAAAGAGACAAAAGTGAAGTGCTGGCTGCCAAGAGCTCCTCTCTTTCATTTGTCGCAACAAACACAAAGTTAAAATTTAATTTGCTAATGGGATCTCGTTTGTCCAAGCAGCTGTTGTGTGCCAAGGCTGCGATTCACCTTGCTGTGACCACACAGCCTGTTCCAAACAAATCCTTGAGCCCACTGGGCTCCTGGCCCTCCCCACCACCCTCTGCAGGGCTGGGTGCTGCTTCTCCTCCATGCAGCACCCAGCATGGAACTGAGCTGTGGTGGATGAGCAAGCAGTGAGCTCCAAGTAAAAGCAGCAAGTGGTGAGGCAGAAGTGCTGGCCATAGGGCTTGTGGAGGTGGTCACCCCCTCTGCGTATTCCTGGAAGGCTCATTTCTGGATGTTTGAGTAGGCTGCTCAGGGCCCAGCACAAATGGTCCTTGCCCTTTTGCAGACACCCTCACACCCCTGCCCTCCTCCTGAGAACTTGGCTTCTGGTTAGCAGTGGCTGCTTGATGAAAGGCTTTGCTGGCCTTGCTCAGAGCGCGGGGTCTATTCCCTCCCACGGAGCCTCATTCTTAGCATGGCACCTTCGCTCTTCTAGGGGCTGGTGCACAGCTTCTGTGCCAGACTACGCCCAGTCCTGCCTGGTCAGGGTGGCAGGACCTCTGTGTGCTGTCCTATGTTGGAGAAAGCTCACTGTGGGCATGGCTGCTGCTCTGGTGTTTGTTGCAGATCTCGAGTACCAGTAGGAAACAGTGGTGATGTGTACTGAGGCCCTAGAAGAACCAGAGGCAGAGGGACCCTGCAGGGAGAAGTAGAAGGGCCTGTAGGGCAGGGCTCAAAGCACAAGTTCAGCAGGAGCCCAGGATCACATGAGGAACAAAGCGGTAATTAGAGCTTCGGTTTCCTCCTCTTTGTTAGTATCTTGATATAATCTTCCCTAGGAAATGCTGTGCCTACAGAGCAGAGCAGTCAGGGTGTGAAAGATGATACTTTCATCTTGTAGGGTAGGGTTCTTTCCCAAAAGTCCTAATGCTGCCTGTGCTTCCAGGGCCACTGTCCAGGTGGAAGGGGGATTGTGCTATGGGGAATGGCTGTGGACTAGCTCTCTGGCTTTTAGGTGGGTGCCTGGTGCCCACAGCAGAGCAGGACATGTTCTGTCCTTGATGCTCAGCTCTGAGAGCTGACTGGTGGACTCAACACAGCTGTTGGGGAGGACTGGTGAGTGTGGAGGGAACCAGTCTTGCCAGGGCTGCTGGCCCTTGGTGCGTCACACTTGGCTGCAATTTCCCCCAGGATTGTCTTCCCTGCCACTCTTCCAGGCAGCGGGACAAAAAGAACATGCTGGCCTTGAGTGTGTCCTCGCTGGCCTGCGAGTCCTTGTGGGCTGCAACCGCTGCAGAAACCTAGAGCAGTCCTGAGGCTTCTGGAAGGAGGAAGCTATTAGCCCAGGACTGGGAAACCACACTGGGGTACCCAGTGTCTTTGTTCTGAATGAATTCTGTGTGAGCTAGGCTTTGAATTATGAGTTTTGGAGGTTTTCACGTGCCTTGATGCTCTGCTTGATATTCTGCAGGCAACCATTTTCTCTGGGTTGACGTAAATGATCGGAAGGAGCCATTCGTCTTCCCGGAGGCAATGAGCACGGTGAGCTGACAGCTCAGGGATGTTGTGGCGTCTCTCGTCTCTTGATGACCCTGTGCGGTGCATGCCAATGCAGCCTCCCTGCTCTTGCCTGGGCAGTGGTGGTGACCCTGTGCTTGTGTGCTGAGGTCTCGGGTCACCTCCTGACAGCAGTGGCTCATTTTTTTGACAGCTCTCCTCTCTCCCTGTGCTTCAGTGCCTGGTACAGCAGTCATTCCCCTTTGGTGGCCACTGGACCAGAACCTGACTCCAGGGATGCCTCAGTCGCAGCAGTGGCTCCTTCAGCCATCTATGGGGCTCTGCTGGGGGAGGTGTCAAGTAGCCTCAGGCTCTAGTGTCAGCTCCTTGTTGTACCCGATTAGAAAGGTACAGCATTACCTTAGCAAGATGAGTAGAAAGACTTTTGGACACTTAAAACATACTTGTCTGAAGCGACATGATGGGCTGGCCAGGATGCAGCTCACAGCAGCAGAACTGAGGCTTTGGAGTGCACAGAGCAGTGGGAAGGTGAGTTGACCTGGAGCAGGGGACTTGGCAGTCCCCAGAAGTGGAGGCAGCACTGAAGGCAGGTGATGCTGCTCAAAGGAAACAGCTTCTGCTGTCGTGCTCACAGCTAAGAAGTTTAAAATACAGTAACCATTTATTGTGGTGTCGTCCCTTTGAGAAATTATTGCAATGAGGCCGTGAATGAGCGGGTTGTGAAAGGATGACCTGTTGAAACAGGACCAATTCCAGTGAGACCAGGGACAAATTACTCCATCCCATCTTTATCTGCAGTGCTGTTTGCACGAGGCTGTTTACCCACCCGATGGCACAGGGTGCACAGAGGTGTGCTGCATGTTTGCTGTTCTGTGCATCCCTGGTGAGGAGATGGACTTTCGCCAGTCTGGCCGCAGCATGCTCCCATGATGAAAGCGGCCACATTTATATTTACCCATGGACACGCAAACCCCCCATGCCCTTCACTGGCCTTGCCCTTACCAGGTAGGCTGTCCAGGGCACTGGCACAGGGGATGGATGTCGTCCTAGGCTGACCTGTCACAAGACTTATTTTTTCCTCTTCTAATCAAAACATGGACAGTCTTCTGTCAGTCTGGTCTGGGGGAAGCAGCCCTCCCCAATCTCAGTGTCATACAAGACCTTTCCCCATGGAGGAGTCCTCCTGGTAGGTTTCCCCAAGGATGAGGCTGTGGATGGGTGGTGTGGATCCTGGTCCAAGAGAGGAAGGTCTCTGCCTGCTCCCAGGCCAGGTTCTGCCCCTGAGCCCATTTCACAAGATGGACCATGGTGAGATGGTGTGTGGAGGGTGGAGCTGGTTAAACCCGTTTCACCACTGCCAGCATAGTGGGATTTCTCTACCACTACCTTTACCTGAGTTCTGTTCATGGTGGCTCAAGAGCAGTGAGGATGGCTGCCAGGAGGGACGTGTCCCCTGCCAGTGGGGCAGCATCTGGGGTGCTGAGAACTGTCCTGAGCTGGTGGAGGGTATTTCCATCTCCCAGATTTGTAGGTGGCCTTTGATTATTTCTAATTTTTCTTTGTTTATTTCAGCAACTCTGAAAACTCTCTTGGCTAATGGGGGTGGGGACCATATCCCCTGGTGAGGGCAGGAACTGTCAGCACAGCACCCAGGAGGATGCAGGACTGCCCAGTGCCCGCAGTGTATGAGTGGGCACCATGTATGAGTGAGTGCCAGCAGCTTTGCTCGCCCCACACCCGTAGACCTTGTGCAAAGGGCTTTGTGCTCTCTGAGCTGGGCGGAGGAGCTGGAAGCGGGTTTGTGCCTTCCCACCACCCTGAGCTCTCTGAGGGAGGGCCAAGCTTCAGCGATGGGTCCTGTGAGAGCTCTGGTGCTCCTCTTCCCGTCCCTTAGGAATAATTTCATCTTTTCTGAAAGGCTCCTGCCAAAGCCGAAGTTAAAAGGAGCTTTTTGTATGGAAATCAGGTGCTTGTGTGTCTCCTGGTGAAATTACCCTTAAAATGGAGAGGCTGAAACTGCTCTCCAGGCACTCACTTCTCAGTGAGAAGAGTCGGGAGCAGGATGGATTTTGCAGGCCAGTCCCTGGCAAGAGTGGCAGAGAGCCAGTGCCACCTCCTGCCCCTCTGTGGCTCCGAACAGGGCAGTGGGTGCTCACTGAGACAGTTGGGCTGAAGTCCGTGGGGGGTGGCAGTGCCAGCCCCAGCTATCAGCTTGGTTTGTGTCAAACCCTTGAGACTGGCTGCCCAGGTTATGCCTGGGGTGTCCCAGGAAGCTGCTAATGATGTTATTGTTAGTACAGCTTGCATACACAGATGTTCTCACATGCTGCACAACGACTGCAGGGCCAGCACCCTCCTGCTGTCCCCAAAATCCCTCTGCTTCCAGCCAGCAATCCCCAGGGCTGTCACTGTGCCCCTAAATAACTCAGCTGGCTCCTCCACAAAGGGCAGATACACTTTTTCTGGGAAAACCTGCCAAGAATCTGATAAACAGGTATTTTTTCCTTCTCTCCTTTCCCCACTGTGCCTGTGGGTTTGGGATTAGGGTTGGGATTACTGGCAGCTGGGACTTGCTGCAGGCAACAGCCTTAGAATGGATCCCCATTGCCGGAGTACCTTCTCAGGGTCCTTCCATAAAGGATGTCCTGTCTCCTCTGGCTCTATTGCATCCAGCTAAGAGCCCAGAGCCCTGGCATCGGGGCTGCCCCACTTGCTCTTTCACCTCCTGAGAGCTCCTGCTGCCGGCTCTTCCTGCTGACTCTGCGGTGTTGCAAGAGCTGAAGCTGATGATTAAAGACCGGGTAAACAGGTTGCAAAGCCCTGGTGAGGGAGGGGGAGTTGCAAAAAGGTGCTGCTTGTAGCTAGTGGGGTGATTTATTTGCACAGAATAAGGTCTCTGCTGGAATAAAACTGTGGGGAGAGAGCAGCCCAGTGACTGCTGGCTCTCAGGCTGTCCTTTGTTGGGCACTTCACAGGCTCCTCTGGGTGCCGCTCTGCCTGCAGGGCGTTGGGCAGAGCCTCTCTACCTCCCCTGGACAGGCTGCAGGCTGTGCAGTGGCCCTCCCTGTGCCTTCTGGTGCAACCGCTGTGCGCAGCTGGGCTGATGGGCCCTGGGCTTCTGCTTGTCCTGGGTGTTTTCCTGCTGTCTGAAGGTGCTAGGGGACGGAGAGGGAGGGAACAAGCATTTATGGTTCTGAAAGCGTCCAGCACTTGAGGTCTGCAGTGCAGGAGGGAGGGCAGTGGCCCCAGCATCACCTGGGGTGTTCTGGGGGTTGTGGTGGCAGCAGGGCTGCTGGCACAGTGGTGTGTGGAGGCACCAGCTAGTGCTCAGCTTTCCAGGAACGGTTACACCTCGCTGCAGGACACGGCACCTCATCCTGCTGCCCAACAGGAACCCACCAGCTTTTCCTACAGAAACTGGCTCTGCAGGAGAAACTGCAAGGCTTGGCAAGTCCTGTGCTGTGGGACTGGTAGGGACTGCCGAGGGCAGGAGAGGGTCAGTGGGTAGCAGAGTAGCTCTGGAGATGATGGCTGTCCTGCTGTGGTGCCCACAGTGGTGTGAGCTGGCTTCGTTGTAGCTGCCATGGCCTCACCCCAAGGTGGCAGAGCACAAGCTTCTGTGGAGGCCTGAGGGGCAGCAGTGGTTGCCCCTCGTGGCCTCCCACACTCAGCTTCTTTGGCCCCTCCTGGGAACTGAGGGGAAAACAAGGAGCCTTTGTCTGCTGCCGCAGTGCCAGGCTGGCCTCACGCCCTGACCCCAGTAGCCCATGGGGCCTTGATGGTGCCAGGTTCTTCCCTGGGCGGGGGATTTGGCACTTGGAGCCAAGGTGTCCCCCATGCATGGACAGGGCTTCCTCACAGGGAGCAGCAGAGCAGCCCAGTTTGTGCCTGGGGGAGAAACGACAGGTGAGGCTGTTGCGGGGAGGGTGTTCTGTTGGAGGAGCGCAGCCAGGCTTCCAGCCTTCCCCCCACAAGTGCCAGAGAGAAGGTGCCGGGGGCTGCCAGCCTGGGTGAGCAGCTTCTCCAGGGGCACTTTGTAGGAAGCAGCTGAGGCAGCACACAAGGGCTAAAGGGTGTCCCCGGTAAATGTGAGGATCATGCAGGAGGCATGACAGCGGAACTCCCTTACTGCAGGGAGTTGGGGCCATCTGCTGTTGTTTACGGGAGCAGCCATGGCTCGGTTCCTGCCCCAGTGGGCCACTGTGTGTCCATGAGTGTCCCTCCTCGCAGGGCACTTCCAAGGGTGCTGGTGAGCAGAGCTGAGCTCTGCAGGGCATCAGGGCTGTTCTTGGCCCAGAGCTGGACAACCTGTGGCTGCTGCAGCCCATCACCATGGTGGAGCGAGGCTGCGGTTATGGCGGTAGTGGGAGCCCAGGGCTGCTGAGTCATGCTGAGGCCACGATCAGACTGGGGAAGCTGGTGGAGGAGGCAGTGAAGGAGGCTGGGAGCCGGCTGCAGACCCAACCCACCACCCAGCCCTGTCCTGTGGGCTGGGTTAGGCCGCCTTCTCCAGGCAAGGAGCAGCAAAGCCCTCAGGAGCTGCACCTTGGCAGGATGAGCTCCAGCAGCAGCCGCCCAGGCCCCCCAGCACTGCGCAGAGCAGCTTCCAGTGCAAGGAGGCTGCTGGCTGGGGGCTTTGCCCCAGTGCCAGTTCATGCCTTGCCTGGGTTTGCCCCTGCAAGGCCTGGGACAGCTTGGCTGGACCCTCCCCGCACCAGCACAGAGAGCTCCTGCTGCTTGGTGGGACCTGCCTGCACTTGGCGCAAGCAAATGGCTGAGTGGTTGTTGGCTGGAAGGACAACCGGGACCTCCAGCCCAGCCCCTGGGAGCTTCCAGCCCAAGCTGGTGGTAGGGCTGGCTGCAGATGCTTCAAGCAAGCCCAGGGGATTCCAGCCTCTGCAAGCTGGTGTCACTGCAGGGTGTTGGCAGCTCCCAGCTGATGCAGGAAAGGCTCCACTGGGGTAATCTGCACCTGGCAGCTGGTGCTGTAGGGGCTAGGAAAGGCCAGACAGGCTTGATGGTAATTGTGCTGCTGTGCTGGTGCAGCCAGGCTGTAAACGGGCTCCTGCTGGTGCTGGGCCTCGTGTAGTGCTGCTGGGCACTCATAAATCACAGTGCTGGCAGCTCACCTGTGGGCTGTGAGGACTGAGGGGAGAGGTGCCTCTGAGGGAGAAAATGCTGAAACAGCAGCCCCAGGTGCAGTGTTTTGCCTGGTTTTCCCACCCTTTTGGCCAATCTGCTCTCCAGCTCTTGCTGTGCCCGTGCTCTGAGTGTTGGGTTGGGGAGTGTGAGGCCCCCAGCGGTTTGGCGAGGATTGGGATACCTGTTGCAGCCTGGCTCTGAGCCAGAAGTCTGGGGCTCAGCTGTCATGGAACCAGCAGCAGCCCTGTGGGAAGAGCGTGGTGCTGCTCTCAGTTTCAGCCCTCCTCTCGTGCCCAGGTGGCCTGGCCGGAGGGATTGAGATCTGCATCACATTCCCTACCGAGTATGTGAAGACGCAGCTGCAGCTGGATGAGAAGGCAAACCCTCCCCGCTACAAGGGCATCGGTGAGTTCCTACCCTGTTCCCTGCCTGGGGAGCCAGCTGGGAGCTGCGGGGTTGGATGAGGCAGGCAGTGGAGGTTGGCACGATGGGTGGTGGCAGTGCTGCTGTGTCTTGACAGGGGACTGCGTGAAGCAGACAGTCCGTGACCATGGCATCCGAGGGCTGTACCGGGGACTCAGCTCGCTGGTGTATGGCTCCATCCCCAAGGCTGCTGTCAGGTGGGTGTCTGCCATGGCACGGAGTGGATTGGTGGGGACCCTAGACGGCAGCAGACAAGGGGGTAGGTTTGCTTTCAGTGTTCCTAGTGGCACTTCCTGAAGCTGGATGCTTCCCCACATGGGTGGGATCCTCTTGCAGGGTGCATGGCCATTCCCACAGGCAGATAGACATGGAGTAGGGAGCGCAGCCCCCTGGCCAAGTGCCCAGGGTTGGATTGACATGGTGGTTCCTTTGCAGGTTCGGGATGTTCGAGTTCCTCAGCAACCAGATGAGAGATGAGAAGGGACGGCTGGACAGCACACGGGGTCTCATTTGTGGGCTGGGTGCCGGTGTGGCTGAGGCTGTGGTGGTCGTCTGCCCCATGGAGACTGTGAAGGTGGGTGAGAGGCAGCCACAAGCATTCCCTCAAACCTGGCACCCCTCTCTGGGTGAGGTCAGGAGGGGAAAAAGAACCAGGGGTGCCCAGCTTTTGGAGCCGTGAGAGTTCTCTGGATTTGCCTGAACTGGAATTGTAGGGGTTGAGCTGATTCAGGAAAGCCCTGTGGAGAGATCAGGTCTGATCAGGTCTTTTCCACTTGAGGGAGGAGCCTCCCACCCAGGAACCATCTCATCACCATTTTAGTGCTGTAAAACCCCCAGAGCCCCTTACAGAGGCAGCTTCCCAGGTTTTCCTCTGCAAAATGCACTGGTTTCCACCATGATCTCACCCAGCATTCCATGGCTGTGGGTCACCTTTGGTTTCTTGACCCCAACACAAGGTGGGAGGTGGCCAGCAGCCCTTTGGGGCCATTGCACCTCGCCTCAGCCAGGACCAGCACGTTGTCTCCCTGCAGGTGAAGTTTATCCATGACCAGTGCTCCCCCAACCCCAAATATCGCGGCTTCTTCCACGGCGTCCGGGAGATCGTTCGGGAACAGGGTGAGTCCCAGGGAAGTGGCATCCTGACCCCCTGGGGACCCCCACACTGCAGTAACAGGCAGGAGGAGGGGAATGGGCACAGACTGGAACCAGTAGCCTGGGGAGATTTTTCTCTGCCTGGGTGAGTGTGGTGCTCCCTTCTAATGCCCCTTCTTGTTGCAGGGCTGAAGGGGACCTACCAGGGTTTGACTGCCACCGTTCTCAAGCAGGGGTCAAACCAGGCCATCCGTTTCTTTGTCATGACCTCTCTCAAGAACTGGTACAAAGGTACGGAGCCTGGCCACCCCAGCCATCCCAGGGACCTGGGCTTGGGCTTTGTGTCAGAGCAACCTCATGGCTCACTTTCTAACGATCAAGGAAGATGAGAGCTCATGCAAAGGGAGCCCATCTCATAGGGCTGAAAGCTGCTGGTGCATCCCCTTCACACCCTCCCCAAGTCCCTCAGTGCTGTCTGAGCTGGTGCTGCTGGCTGATCTCTTCCAAACACTCCAGTTCCCAGCAAGCCTAAGTCGTGACCATGAGTAGCCCAACCTGGAACCTCCCTCGTGGGTTCCCTCTGGAGTACTGTGCTTCATCCCCACACAGCCACTCTACCTTCAATCTGTCCTCCTCCACAGGGGATGATCCAAACAAGGTCATCAACCCCTTCGTCACAGGGGTGTTTGGAGCCATCGCAGGAGCTGCAAGTGTCTTCGGCAACACCCCCCTGGATGTGGTGAAGACCAGGATGCAGGTAGAGCACTGGGCACAGTGCAGGGACTGCTCTGCCTGCCCTGGGCTGCTTCACCTGTTCTTTGGGGGCCTTTTGGGGTAGCCTCCAGGGCAGGCACCTGATGTCAGTGAGGTTTGGGTGATGCATAGGGACACTGCCCCGTCACAGCCAGGCCATGGTGATGCTGGGAAGAGTTTGCGCAGAGAGGGAGATGTCCCTGCTGGGTTTGGTGCTCCATGGTAGTAAAGGGAGATAATTTCCTCTGGGTACGCCCCGAGGTCTTTGCCTCCCCCACAAAATGCCCCTGGATGCAGCTCTGGCTCCAGCCTCTCATCCTGCTTTTCCTACTGTGCAGGGGCTGGAAGCGCACAAGTACAAGAGCACCTGGGACTGCGCCTACCAGATCATGAAACACGAAGGGCCCCTGGCGTAAGCTCTGTGGTGGGGGGTGGGCAGAGGGTGATGTGGGTGGGGGGAGAATGAAGAGGGAGGGAGCTGTGAGGGCACCCAACCCCATGGTCCCCTTCTCTCTGGCAGGTTTTACAAGGGCACGGTGCCTCGCCTGGGCCGTGTCTGCCTTGACGTGGCCATCGTCTTTGTCATCTATGATGAGGTGGTCAAGTTCCTCAACAAGGTGTGGAAAACGGACTGAGGGGGCTGGGCTGGTGTGGCCACCCCCCACCTCCCTTGCCCCGTGGGGCTGCAGCTGGAGAACTATGACCAATCCCGCAGCTGCCTGCCGGCGCTGCCTGGGGTCAAGTCTGCCTCACACACACGTCCTCCCCCAAACCTGACCTTCTTCACGTTTAGGAACAGGCTCTGAAGCCAGTTAAATTGTTAGTTGTGCACTCAAAGGAGTGGGGAGGGACCAGCATCCCATCCTGACCCCCAGCATCCCCGTTATACTCGCCTGTCTCCCAGCGACACTTCCCCCTGGTCTTGCATCACCCACAAGGGCAGGTTTTCAGGGCAAGGTGTCCCCTGGGGTGGTGGCTTTGTGGCCCTAGGGATCCCCAGCAGTCAGGAGTGGCCGCTGCCTGGGGACCAGCTCTGTTTGGGGGAACCGAGAGCCCCTCGGAGCCATGTGAGTGCAGCGGCCAAGCTGTGCACCAGCTCTGCAGCTGGCAAAGCACTGGCTCTGTGGGGGCTCCTCAGCCCTGCATCCCCTGAGTGTGGAACAGTGACCCACCAGCACAGCTCCAGGCTCCCTCCTTGTTCCTCCCTGCNCAGGTCTCTTAGCCTTTCTTTTTCGGGAAGGTGTTTCATCTTGATCAACTGCTTTTTACGGGGTGCACCATAAACACTGAGTCTGTTGAAATGGTTTTTGCAGTCAGGGGCAGGAAGTTTGAAAGCAGCACTGGAAGCTACACAAGAGGAAATTCCCTGCCACAAATACAGCATCAGCCACCCTGAACTTTAGAGAAGGCTGCAGCCTCTGCTCAGAGAGCAGCACAAGATTTTCCACACGTTCCCCCAGTAAAACATCACCAGATAGCAAATGTCAGGGACTGCCAAGTGTTATGCAGGTTGTCTTGTACTTGGGCGTGGTGTAAGAAGAGAACACATCTGGCCATGCCTGCTTCCTGCTGACAGGTGCTCAGTGCTCCTCCAGACAGGATCACCCCATGCAAGTGCTCATCCCACACACAAAGGTCAGCTCATGCTGAGGCAAACACAGCTCTGAGCACAACCTACGTGTGGCTAAATCTACCCTCCGTTTTTTTGACTAAATAAAAAAATGAGCCAGAAGTTTCTGAGAATAGAAGGAAAATCACCCAAAACCCCGAGTGTGGCTGTTGGAAGGATCATTTCTGTTCTTCAGAGTGGCTTTAGGAACAAGTTCTTTAATCTGAGGTTGGTGGATCACTGGAACCGGTTGTCAGGAGAGGTGGTGGAGGCCCCATCCCTGAAGACTTTCAAGGTCGCGCTGACTGGGGCTCTGAGTAATCTGTTCAGACCTTTGGAGGGGCTTTCCAACCCAACACAT